>CM061753.1:274549558-275059557 GCA_030979885.1 Lolium multiflorum | reverse complement strand
TGTTGATGTAAATCGCATTCTGAAAATTTCATTGAATAACCAAGGCTTTGATGATTTCATAGCTTGGAACTATACAAACCATGGCCAATATACTGTCAAGTCTGGGTATCACCTTCAATGGCGACATCAATCGGACCAAGAGTTGCTCTCTTTTCTCTTCCTGGAATTTCAGCTACTTACCCTGTTTGGAAAATTGTATGGAAACTTAAGATTCCAAGCAAGGTCAAATTTTTTATTCGGAGAGCTCTCCGTGGCATTCTCCCATTGAGATCTATTCTAGCCAATTGACATATTGGTCGATTTGTAACAATGCAGCTCTGAAGATGTTATGCATCTTTGCTTCAAGTGTCCTACAACAACGCAACTTTGGGAGTCTTTGTGTATTTTCACTTTAAGGGACGAGGTGACAGTTGAAGATCGTTCAGGTTCTGCAGTTCTAGAAACTATTTTCAGAAAGCAAGAAGTCACTCTCCTTAGCTTTAATATTGGATTAAAAGAAGCCATTGCTGTTGGATGTTGGTATCTCTGGTGGATCCGCCGTAAGAGAACTCATAATGAGCCGGTCCCTCCGATGTTTAAATGCAGAATGTCTATACTGACCATTGCTTCTAATGCTGCAAAGATTTTTATTAAACCAGGTAATCCACGCCAAAGATGGATCAGACCTCCCCCACGGACAACCAATGTCAATGTGGATGGTTCGTTTCATCTTGAATCGCATGCAGGTTCTGCAGGTGCTATTATCAGGGACCATGAGGGTAGGTTTATCGCGTCATCCTCTATTTATTTGCCTAACATCTCTTCTGCTGCAATGGTTGAGGCTATGGCGATGAAGATAGGGCTGCAACTTGCTAGTTCTTTAGGGTGCAACAATGTTATTTATGAAGGTGATTCTATGGAGACTATTGAAGCATGTACGGGGGAAGCTATTTGGTGGAACGAGACTGCTGCGGTCTTTGCTGATTGTAAAGACATTTCTACTACTATTGATCATGTGAAGTTCCAGCATTGTTCAAGAGAAGCTAATGAGGTTTCACATGAGTTAGCTAGGGATTGTTTTATGTCTAAAGTGGGTTGTAATTGGGACCCCCTAGTATTATCCTAGCTAAACTCATAGATGATGTAACCGTTGTGTGACTGTAGCAACAGGTTTCTTTCGCACTATTTTCCTTACCAGGGTACCTAAGGGGACTGGAAGGTTTTTAATGAGGCGGCCTGTTTGCCTAATATAATTTGGTTTATTTAAAAAAAAGTGTGGGTGGGGTTGTCTGCCTGCTTAAACATAAAGTGGATCGTTGAATATTTTGATTGTACGGTCAAGATTATTTGGATCAGACCCTCTGGGTCTTTTCTATACCACTATATAGTGTATCAATTGCACAACATGTCAACCGTTGGATCTTTGCAATCGGATGACCCTTATTAACTGATTCCAATTTGAGATGACGTGGTGTTATATGTGTCGTTGGATCTGGCAAATCCTATGGGCTGTATTGAAAGGATTCGCGGTGGAGAGCTCCATCCGCGTCGTCTGTCACTGAACCTCACCCTGACCATGCTCCAGAACTTTCACGCGAGTAGCTAGCTAGATGTGCTGAACTGTGAATAAAAAATTGATGTGGTCAACTGGGATGGTAAACATCCGGTACATAATAGAAGTATCTTGAAAAAGGGACAGAGCTAGCAGCCAAGCTGCGTCACGTGTGGATGCTTGTCCTTTTTTTTACTTAAAAGGAGAGATATGTGACAATCTTAAGCACCGTTTTTTATTTTACATGAAAATTTGTTCAATCTGTCTGAAAAATTAAATTTCAATCTCTTTGTTGTCTTAGCGGAATGCTATAATGCTGTTCATTACACCATGAGGTCGAGGACACAGGAACGAAATACTCTCTTTGTGTGTGCATATAAGGCAACTATTCATCAAGGCAAGACTTTGACTAATAATTTGATCAATGAAATATAAGTACTCTTTTTTATCCAAATTACTTGACTCATTTTTATCTAAATATGTAGGTATTGTTGAAAACATATTTTAAATATAAATCAATGGTATACATTTGGTGAAATATAACTCATGTTTTGCTGGATTATTAGTCAAAGTTTTACCTCAAAATTTGTGGCGGTCTTATAAATAAATGGAGGGAGTATATAGCTTAGGGGAAAGTCCTTGCTTAAAAGTGGGGAGTGGGAAGAAGTACTAAAGTGAAATTATATTACATCGAACTTCTTTTCCCTGTATTTCAAGTTTAATTTAGAAAACTAACCGCAACAAAAAAAATGGGAAAAAATAATTCGGATTCCAGGTGCAAATGCATCCTGTACAAAACAAAATAGCCATCAAAGTTTGATAAAAAGTTCCACATTTACATCTCCATAATATAAATATGTTTGTCAAGTTCCTCGGAAAGCCGATATTTTTTGTTCTCTACGTACAAAAAGAGAAATTTATATTGTGAAAAACCTTATTTTTAGCACCAAATTTTGTCTTTTTATAGATGCCACACGATGAGTTGAATTTTCATGCAATGAATTTGTGGGCATGTAGCACGTGAAGATGTACATGTTTTTTTTTAATATTTTAAAATATATCTAAGATACATTTCAAATAAAGGAATCATGCTTCCAGTAGTCAAAACACCACTTTAAAAAAAGTTTCTCCTAATACATGCTCCATAACAAGACAAGAATTCGTTCTTTATTATGATGATTTTATGCCGAAAAAAAGAAATCACATTCACGAGTTCCTCAAAAATAGAAACTTCTCTTGAACATTCTACGGAATATGGTGTTTTAATTTTAACCCCAACGCCATTTGACTTATACATAATAATCCGACGTGCAAAGCACGTGCAAATTACTAGTATTAGTAGTAGAGATGAATGGATGGCTGAGATCTAATTTTCCAACTGTGCTTTTATAAGTAGTAGAGATAGAGATAGTGGTCAGAGGAGACAAATTTCTCCCATAAACTTCCGATTTGTGCTGGGCACCGGCAGAGGAGCACGACTGTAGGGGTCGCCCTTTTAACAGTTAGCGTCACAGACCACCTATGATTGGCACAAAGGCGCAAGACGGCAAGAGCTCATGTCCTGTCTAGTCGCGTTGTCCGTTGTGCCGGCGCTGCGGCGTGTCAGGGCGCCGGTCCTGCGGTCTCTGCTGCGTTGTGTCAGGCGCCGGTCCTGTTGCCGCGACTGCTCCACACGGTATGCGCCGTTGCATCAGCTCCCGGTGCGTGCACCGCTATCCTGCTCAGTGCTCACCTTGCACCGCACCAGGTCACGCTGCCTCAGCTCCAGCTTGCCCTGCTCAAACTTCCTTGCCGCTTGGAGCTCGGGGATCCAACACAACTCCGCGCGCCACCGATCTCCGCGGGAAGAAAATATCCTCTCGCGGCTGCCGTAGTGCCGTTCAAGTCCGTCGGCCGCCTTAAATTGGTCTCCGCTTCAAGAATTGCCGGGAGAAGCTGGTCTGCCACCGAGCGGCAGCGGCATATGCATGCTCAGGGAGTCGTTGAGACGAGTGATGGGGAAACAAATCCGCTACTCCGTATTGTTTTTTGTCTCCCTCCCACCCCACTTCCGGTCCGATCCGAGTGTATTGATAGTTGTATTGTTGATTGCATTAAACAGAATCGGCACTGCTATGGCACTATGGCAGAGACCACATCTCCCCCAGCCAATGTTCCGCCCGGAGCATGCGCAGCTCGATTCATCCGAGCATTTTACGAGGGTTACATGCCTCCTAGGAGCTGAATTACAACATTTGTTACAAGACTAAGTGGACGTCCCAGGTGGCTGCGATGATCGCCCTGAGTCCAGCAGCTCCAGCTTTCGGCCAGAACGCTGCCTCCTCCCTAATTCTATCTAAAAGCAGGCCGACGGATGGCTGGTCCTTGTCAAAATTCCTTGCTTTGCCCTAACCGTTTCTAATCTTAGCTGTTTGGTTTGCTCAAATATCTCATGAAACTTCTCTTTACCTTCATCCTACAAAAGGTAAATATTTTCGATCATCATGTGCTCTCGATCAATAGACATGCTCTTATGGCTCATAGACACACTATTATAAACACATGTGATGGCCTGACGGGTGCATACCAGCACAAACCATCCGCCTCATACACCTTTTACCAAGATCTCTCATGCATACAATGCCGTTCTGAACAGTACGATTTTACATAAGAGAAGCGGAACGCGCTTATGCAATAACCGGACTTGGTCCACTGACAAAGATCACACTATCTAGGAGGTTTTAGCCGTGTCTTATGGAAAGAGGAAACGCACAAGGGATGTTACTAAAGGAGAGGCGCCTATCTGTTTGCGGAATTCCCGACAAAGAAGAGAAAAAAACGTTTTCATTCTCACAGAAGGAGCAGCGCGGAAGGAACCGTGGAAATGACAACGTGTGGAAGAACTATGTCGAGAAGGTAAAGCGGTTCCTGAGGGGGAGTGCTGTCATCTACTCGGGCTTTGATCTGGCAGTGTCCAAATTAAAAGTAGTAGCGTGTTATTTGACCTTGTTAGCTACAATCGTAATTACTGATGCGTCTTTCAGTGTTTTTGTTGCAAAGGTGACTCATGGGTCAATGAGATTTGCTTATTCATCCGTTAACTATGGGTCATGAGTCAGTTGTGTTCTGTGTTGGCCGTGTTGGGTTAGAATTTTAGACTTTGGACATGGCTACTATTTTCCCAGAACAGTACACCCATACGTCTGTACTCTGTACTCCTATATGTCCATTTTCAACTGGCCATTCTTAATTACTGGTGAGATTTGTGGTCCCATAGTGAAATGTTTCCCCTCTTTCCTTTTACTGTCTACAAAAAATATTAGTTGACGACAAAATAAATGACCCTACGCACTTGTAGAAAAAATAAATTCAGCAAAATAATAATAATATTATCCGCAAAAGGACATAAATTATCTTCAGAAGGTTCCCATAGTGTTATAAAAAAAAGGTAGCATTGTCCATACAAGGCCAAATCAGTTCACATTATTGACGCAAGTACCAAAATACATCTGTATCTTTGGGCCAGTACAAATAGTTACAGATTAAAAAGTCGCAACCAGTTATGATTTTTGACTTTTTTTTCGAAATGGGGGAAATATCGCCCCAGCTTCTGCATCCAAAGGATGCACACGGCTTTTTATTAGATTATTCATGAACCTTACAAGAAACAATACAAAATATCAAACTCGAAGCAACCTTACTATACCTACAGTGGGATGAAGAGGGTGACAATACACCAACTCACATCATCCAAAACTAAATGCCTTCCCAAACCGCCCAATAGCAGGTGAGAAACACATCCAGTCAAGCAGACTCTCAGCGCACGTCAACACACACGCCACAGGAGTCGCTCCCGCCGTCTTCCTCGACTCCATCTTCAAGAGAGATCGTCGCATTAACCTTGCAAGACCTGCCGTCGATGCCACCATGACGCCAGACGGCTCCACCCTCCTGCACGTATACATCACATAAGTTGACTGAAGAAGATATATAATCACATAAATTGTTCTATATTTTCAAGGTACAATTATTTCTAGTATTTTTTTTCTAATAAAATCGCACCGGAGGCATCAAAGTGAAGTAATGTGAAGCAACCTTCACAAAAGAAAAAATAATTTTACAACCATCCCGAGCTATCACTCGACAAGACATACACGATCTTATGGCTGCGTGCCACACTATTTATAGTGACGAGTGAGCGCTGCGTTCCAACACAGACAACTGGCCCATGCATGTTTTGCATAAGAAAATCATAACGTGTTTCACCTTCATTCGATTTGCTTGGGTCATCGTCAGATAATGTAACACTGATCACATCCTAATTTTTCCGAGGGAGATGAGCCGGACATAGATAATCTATGAGGCAGGCTGACAAGGGTAACTAACATCGACAAAACAAAGTGAAGATTAGAGCACTAATTCTGTCTGACCAATGTGCCAAGGAGGAGATAGCGACGATTTTTTTTGTCAATCTGCTCAGCAAGGCGCGTGCTCGAGGACATGACATCGCCCTCGCGAGCTTGGGTGGCCAACGGTGGACCTAGCTGGGCTCGAGGCCCAACTCACCACAGAAGAAACTTGGTCTGCAATCTGTTCGATGTCGGCGAACAAGTCGCCAAGGCCGGATGGGTTCACCTGGGAGTTCTTTCAATCATGTTGGGAAGTGGTTAAGGGCGACATCATGGACGCACTTCATGCCGTCTTCTATGGGTGAGACCAATTCTTTGACGGCCTAAACAACGTCCTAATTACCCTAGTCCCCAAGAAAGATGCGGCGGCAGATATGAAGGACTTCCGGCCCATTAGCCTGGTCCATAGCTTCGGGAAACTGTTGGCTAAAATCCTTTTGCCACCCGTCTTTCGCCAAAGATGCCTGAGCTGATCGACAAGAACCAAAGTGCATTCATCAAAGGGCGGTGGATCCAAGACAATTTTGTCTTGGTCCAGCAAGGGGCAGCGGCACTTCACCGGCGCAGATTTGCTCCTTAACCGACACTTCATGGTCTTATTCATTGCTTGGAAATTTTGGCTACCAGACACATTGCAACAAATAGTGGATGCCTTGTTTGTCTAGATGTTGCAAAGATATTGTGCATACTTTGTTTACTTGCTTACGTGCAACGAAAATTTGGGAAAAACGGGGTGTTCAATCGGTCATAGATGAAGTTGTCAACTTGGATAGAGTAGGGGTTGTGGTCTTGGAGCATATTACCTGCACTAATTAAAGGAGCTTGAGATCCTCTTGGGGGAGTTGGTCTACCAGAGATTATTCTGACAGAGCATGGTACATCTGGTGGGAGCGTCGACAACATGTTCATGGATAAAATGTTCATACTACTCAACAATCAGCCATGTCCATTGAAGCCCTCGCTACTAACTATTGGCAAGCACAGAAGAATCCTTTCAGAGAAAACCCGAAGCTTGGACTTGTCCACCTGAAGGGGAGGTAAAGATCAACGTTGATGCTGCTTACAATAACTAATGAAGGATGTGGAAGTGCTGGAGTTATCATCCGTGACTACAGAGGTAAATTCGTTGGAGCTCAAACTAAAGAACTTCCGTTTGTTGCAGATGTTGAACATCTTGGTTTATGTCTAGCTCAACATCTTGGCTGCAACCGATTTATGGTACAATCGGATAATATGTTGATGGTGTAAATGATGCAAGATGGTGAATTCTCGGCTACTTCTGCAGCATCGATCTTTCATGATTGGAACATTAATTATAACGATAGGGTTTAGTAAGGTTTCTTTTGAGCACTACCCTAGGGAGGCTAATTCGGCATCACACGAGTTTGCAAAGTTTTGTTTCCAATCTTTTAGTTCTTGTATCTGGGATGATGATCCATCTTTCTTTATTTTGCCTCTTTTCATAAACGATGAAAGTGTATTTGATCAACAATAAAGCTAGTTGAATGACACTCCCTGAAAAAGAGGCTTGTTTTTTTTCGATAAAGGGAATATATTAATATCAAAAAGATACTAATTACACCCAGCCTCTGCAACAACGCACCACCCTAATGGCATTACGGATGCACACAGCCAAAAAAAGGAAAAGAAAACTAAGAAACAAAAGTCCCGCTAAAGTATCTCGGGCCTAACAACAGCAATACATCCACCACCAAAACAACACCTGAAATACAGACTCTCCAAAAACGACGCCTCCAAGAAGGGAACAGTGCTCTAACACCGTCGTCGCCCGATCAACGATCTTAGGTTTTCACCGAAGATAGTCCCGCTCTCAAAACAATGCCTCCAACAAGGTCATTGCCAGGCACAACCAGTTAAGGTCAGACCTTGGGTTTTCACCCTGAAAGGTAGGACTCGAACTTCACATGTGTTGTCGCCCCACTTTTATACCGCTGCTGTGAAGCCCGAACACCAAGCAAGTCCCTCAACAGGAGACTTGAACCTCCCTTAGCTAGTCCTCCCTCCGGCCTTCATGAACTTCTCTTCTTCCGACTTTCATCATGGATCCATAGTCACTTGATGTCAACACGAAAAAGAGCTTCGCGCCGCTCCCTCCAGAACCAATCGGTCGGAATAAAAGCATGGGTGCGCACGACCGAATACCACCGATCCCAAACTCCAGGCAAAAAGCGTTACATTCGCCGGCGAGCCTTCCGGAACTCAACACTCCGGCTAGATCACGAGTCCAGGCCTCGGTAGGTCTTCCTCTTCACGCAAGAGAGACCCTAGGACCACCGCCTTTATTCAGGTCGGACCCCACGTCGGCGACCATCCTGGGCTGGCCACTCCAACCCTCCACCGGCGACTCCGTCGCCGGCCATGCATCTCCATCTCGCCGCCGGAACGCGGTGATAGATCGATAGATCCACCACCACCAACCGCAGGCCGACCCTCTCCGGCGAAGAAGAGGGCCACCTCCACCGTCGTACCCGAGGCTGCTGCCCGGGCGACCTCGTGTCGCGGGTGAAGCCCGAGATCGCCTCCACTCACCGGCGAGGGGGGAAAATGGCGCAGGCCATCGGCCTGGCCGCCCACCACCAGCCCCTGCCCGAGTGCTGCGGAGAGCCGACGGGAGGAGGGCGCAGGCAGGCCACCGCCGCCCATCCCAACCGCGCCGGCCGATCCACCAGGGGAGAGCCGACGGGAGAAGGGCGCAGCGCAGGCCGCCGCCGCCCATCCCATCCGCGCGTCCGCCATGCTCGAGGGAGGGAGATCCGGCCGCCGTCCACCATGCGTCGACGAGGAAGGGCCCCCGCCGCCGCCACGCCCCGTGGATCTTTGCCCCGGTGGCGCTACCGGCGGCGGCGGTGGCTAGGGCTGGGAGGCTGGGGGTACGGGAGGCTGGGGGCTGGAGGCTGGGAGGAGTTCGCGAGAGTTGGTAGATTGCAGTGCGCTACATGTGATACTTGGGTTGGTTAGGAGTTTGTGTTGTAATTGTGTTGTTTAGTTGGTGTCTTGTTTGGTAATGATTAACAGGGGATATGGTCGGGGATTAGTTTTGGTGGTTAGTTCCTTCCGAGGTGTTCAAGACGTCATTTCTTGTGTCTCGCATTTTTTTTGTGGTGTAGGGGAGGATCCCTTGACAATTAACATAAGAGTTGATTGGTCTTTGCTTAGTCCAAGTTCACTCTCTTGTCTCTTGCAATGTTCGCCATTAGAGTCGGCGCTTTCTGATCGTTGACACATGAATTTTCCGGCATATGTTTCGCTGACTCCATTGGTGGGCGCCGAAGGCATTAATACCAACAACATTAACCCGCTAAATTTTTATACAAGATGTAGAAGTCGACTATATTTGATCGAGAACGCGTGCATGTCCAATGGTAGGAGGGTATTAAATATATTTTCTTCCAATAGGCACTATTCTTGATATTATAGTTCTTTGTATTCTACCCAGGAAAAGTTTGATGATCCTGCATCGATGTGACCACCTAAGGCAGTTATAGGAAATGGTAATTCTATTGCATCCTAGCGATCCTGCATGAACTAAAGGTTGGTATTATTTGCCACGATAAACCCTCCATGGCTGCTGCGAACAGCCGCTCCTGTTGCTTCACACATCTCGTATTCGTCAAAGGTAGCATCGACATTTATCTTCAGGTGGGATAGACACATGATTCAACATATTTGGTTCACTCTAATATCTCATAACGACGATTCTATGTGTAAAACACTTCATGTCTAAGGTATTATCACTTGCACACCATGGAACATATAGCAGCACCCATTTTAGATAGGAGCGGTCTAAGTGCTACAAACACATCTTGATTTTGCCGGTTCTCATGCATCACAACTCTTTTTTTTTTAGAAAGATTGTGTTTTTTTTTAAATGGGGGAAATATCGCCCCAGCTTCTGCATCCAAGGGATGCACACGGCTTTTTTATTAGATTATTCACAACACCTTACAAGAAGCAATACAAAAGATCAAAACTCGAAGCCACCTCGCTGAACCTACAGTGGGATGAAGAGGGTGACAATACACCAACTCACATCATCCAAAAACTGAAATGCCTTCCCAGGCCGTCCAATAGTAGATGAGAAGCACATCCAGTCAAGTAAACTCTCAACGCAACCAACGCACACGCCACAGAAGCTGCTACCGCCGTCTTCCTCGACTCCATCTTTAAGGTGGATCATCGCATTGACCTTGTCAAGCCTGCCATCGATGCCGCCACGGCGCTAGACGACACCACCATCCTGCGCGCGTCCATCACACTGCGTCCATCTCCGAGACACCACTGCACCATGCCGTGGAGACTCGATGACGCCGACACAGCAAAGAACACCGCTCCACCTCAGCACCACCATCATCCGTTGTCTGCTCCAAAACGATGCCCCCAACAGGTAGAACGGCACTGCACGCCGCCATCGTCCGATCCGGGAGACCGGGGTCTGGGGTTTCCCCTGGAGCAACCCAGACGAAGAACGTAGACTGCAGAGACAATGCCTTCAATAAGGTAACGACGAACATGCGCCGCCATCATCCGCCATGACCAAAGTCAGGACCGGCAGCTACGCCTCACCATCAGGAACTAGACGACAGATTGCGAGATCCGCCAAAGCTAGCCACACAACTAGCCGATCTCCTCCGGCGGAAGAGAAGACCACCGCCGCCATGCCTAGAGTAGAAACTCCAGGCGCCCTCGTGAAGCGAAGGGACATAGACGATGACCGCACGCCGCTGCCTGCACAGGCCCGCCCATCCCCTCCGCACGAGCCCCATTGGGACTGGATCAGATTGGAAGAAGCCACCGCTGCATCTTGCAGCCACCAGATCCGATGTGGCCGCCGACGCTTCGCTGCACTGACGCCGCGGGAAGAGAGGACGAGCGCCGTCGTCACCATCAACTCGGCGCTAGGAGGACGTCCGCCGCCGCCACCACACCGCCCAGGCTTTGCCTGGTGGTGTTCCCGGCAGCGGCGGTGGAGAGGTGCACGCCAGGGAGGGGCTGGAGTGGCGGGTGGAGATGGGCACCCCGGCGGCGGCGCGGCGCCACCGCGCGGGGGCGGGTTAGGGTTGGGAGGGCGTAGAAAGATTGTGTGAGGGCGAATCAGAACTTGCATGCTTTTCTTCCTCTTGGTGTGACCTTATCCGGTGGGAGGCAGATGATACTTGGCACTGGCCGCACATACCACAATATTGATACAGATAGAATCATGAAATCCGATAAGCCCACTTTAGCTGGAGCGCAATTTCTAGCTCCATTTTTTGCGCCCCTAGAATTTCACGAAGAAGCATATGCTCTTGGTTTGGGGGGATATACATAAGAGAATTCACCAACAAAATGGGGATTCACTTCATGTCATACACATGGCGACGCAAATACTTGATGAGATTAAGGGTAGTTATTGTACGAAATGTGAATATGCAAAGAATAGAGATCATGCTACCTATTGCTCAATATAAATATCTTAAGAGTCATATTGCTTGGGTGATAGTTCTTTTTTTTTTTTGATAAATTGACGTAGGCTTTCATGTTATACACAAGCCATACGAGTTTACACTCAGCCTTTGAATAGCTAGTATGCACACAACCACAGAATCTACTGTGTCTAACATCTCAAGTTCCAGTCTACTGATCTGTAGATCCACTGGAGTGAACCAAACGGGTGCAAGCATGAGTCATCAATACCGACATGATTAATCCGCTAAATTTGTACGGAAGGTATGGAAGTCGACTACTTGATCGACATTGTGTGCTTGTCCAATGGTGGGGTAGCGGGTGGGGTGGTAATTAAACGCATTTGGTTTCAACAGACAATGTTCTTGTGAAAAAATGTGTTTAATTACCCAAAAGTATGTTGAAACCAAAATATGTTTAATTACCCAAACAATGTGTTTAAACTTAGTATGCCCAAAAGTATAATTTTTCTTGTTCAACAGTTAACAAGGCATTACTATCTTGCACCAAGAGTATATTGTATTATGATCTTTATGGTTCATAATTTTAAGAGTGTACCATATATTAAAAATTTTCCTTTCGTGTTTTTAAATTTCTTTTTTTAATGCTCGGAAATTCAATTCGGCTCCGAGGTGCATATGATCCCTCTACCAAAAATATATATATCGAAGTGTCGAAAATTTTTGACAAAAAATTCTACATGTACACCTCCACAATATATGTGCATTCGTCAAATTTCGCATAAAAGATATTTTTATGGCCTACGCAAGAAAGAGAAAATTTATCTTGTGAAAAAGCTTTATTTTAGCACAAAATTTTGTCTTTTTTACACATGCCACACAAAAGTCAATTTTTGGGCGCGTAGCACATGAAGATGCATGTGTGGATTTTTTGTTTCAAACTTTTTGATATTTTAAAATGTGTCTAAGATGCATTTCAAAATAAAGGCAGCATATGCTCCCATGAACCAAAACACAACTCCCATTTTCATATACATTTGTAAATTCAAAAGTATATAAATGTATGTCCGCAAGGCGATGATGTAATGGTGTAATTGGTATATAGTGATATATTTCCTTTATCGAAAAAGATAAATACGGCGTGACTAGTTCTTACTGAGAACTAACTTAGTTCTCACTTAGTTCATGATGCCATTGAATTTTCGTTGCCACCTACAATTAGCATGAATGACGAAGCAAATCTAACGGTTCGGAAGCATTTTCTAGTTGCAATTCAATTTGCGACTAAAAAAATCTCAGTTACAACTTAAGTGCACGAATCACGATGCAAATTTTATGATGTAGGAAACTAGCTAAGAACTAGGATACTGTTGTTTCCAATCAATTTCTTGGCAATGTTGATTTGTCCGAAAATTTGTATCAAGTAGAAGCTAGACGTTTTGTCGATCGATGGCCATCGGGGCTCGAGTACATAAACGGGCATGTTAGTACATCTTTTGCTCTCTGCATCTGAAAACTTGCACATGTCAAACGTGAGTATTACAAAGCGTGAGCGACAAGTGACTCCGCTCGAAGAATATGGAGTAGAAATAAATACAACTCCACACAGACTGCCGGAAGAAGCCTCCTATACAGTCGATCGATGTAACCCTGGTTCGTCGGTGCAGATAGGCATGCCATTGTTTGTGCATCCAGCCTCGGAAGCTTTTGCTGATAAACCGATGTAAACAACAAATCCAGTGTTTGCACATGTCCAGCCTCGGAAGCTTTTGCATCCAGCGGCTTCCTGATAAACTACAAATCCGATGTGCTGGACCTAGTATGAAGTCCGTCTACTATGGCCATTTCTCTGATGCCTGGATCGGGACTGGTGCTGTGAACCGTCGCAACGGCGAGGAAAGGAAAGAACACAGTTTCTATCCTCTGATCAACGACAGCTCCATCCGTGAAGCCAAGGGGCAGATCGTCAGCGCCCACGGCGAGCACTGTCGCCTCATGTAAAGGTATCCACCTGGTCCGACCCGCATCGGCCCCATGTAAGCGTCGGCGATGTAGAGGTAACCGGACTCATAGTGGAACCGCAGAGGGCGCAAACGGTGGCTCTGGCCAGCGCTGCTGGCGGCCCTCGTCTCGCCACCGAGAGTGGAAAGCAGTGCAAGCAGCACAACGGACAGCAAGATCGTGAGCAACGTCAGCTTCCTCGCCCACCCCATGGTCTTGCGAATACGTTCTTCCGTAAGAAGAGGTGCACAAAAGGCCTCTGCTTTATTGATGGATCGCTTCTGCTCCCTTTAGTATATATGGTTTGGTGAAAAGTAGGCCGAGTCGGAATGTGATCACGAATTGGAATCGGTCATCAGTTGCACGCATGACCAGTCAGAAATCAAAGCTTATTACGAGTCGGAAAGAAGAACCACGTGAACCATTCACAGGTTTCGTCCCTCTATAAAAGGCTTAGCAGTTAGCTCCGAGAGTTTAGTACTGCATGACAGCATGAGGAGAGTGCCAAAACTTGATGAGCTACACTCATGACTCCATACGAATGTTGCAGCAATATATATGCAGACGCCTTGCCGTCCCATTGATCACTTCTCCTGCATGTCAAAGAGTTATGTTGTAGAAATGTTTGGTGTAGATCTTTCAAGTGTTATGTCGTGGTGAGATATTGGAGTAGGCCAAATAAACAAGATACTCGTATGACAATCCAGGTAGGTCCGGACGGCGCGATGTTATTGACAGCGGGGGCTGGAGGAGGAAGCTGCACCGCCACGTTGTTGTTGGCGGCGTGCCAAGGAAGAGTAGGCCGTGCCGCCACATTGTTGGTGACGTGCAGGCTTGGAGGAGGAATCAGTGCCGCCTCGTTGTTGTGGCAGTTGCGAAGCGGCTGCACAATTTTTGTTGCTGGGATTCATTGACACGGAGCAGATACCGTCGAGAGGTATAGGACCAGCAGTTTTTCTCGTCTCGTTCAAGACACATGTCGTTCTGAGAAGGAGGTAGCGAGAACTGACATGAAACACATTCTTTTCCTTTTTAGTATGTATAATACTTGTGTATAAAACCTGGGAGTAATATCATCACTTTTCCTTCTTGTAAACAAAGATTTAGAAAAAGCTTTGCATGTATAATCCATTTACCGATCTCCCATCCCGTGTTTGATCGTTGTCATCTCTCTGACTTGGTGGGTGAACTGGTGATTTGAAAATGTGCACAGAAAACTTTGGTAGCACATGTTGAAGTGAATGGCCATCAGAGGTTCAGGTCCGCTGCCATTGAGTACCCTTTCAGGAATATTTATTTAGTTCCCGTTTTTATTAATGATGCTTTCTTAAAAAGATGGAGATATTACATTGCACATCAGGAAAAGAGCTCACACTCGGTCAAGCACTACTGCAACAAGCCACCATACACAATTGATACTTCTCCTGCTAACCTGGACCAATTCATGAAGATATTACATGTTGCAATCTCTCTGAATTTCTGCACCTGCATGCATCTGGTAAAAGCTACATAGCATAACTAATTTACCAACATACACATAGCATGAGCTTCTCCTATTTTGTTTGTACAGTTGGAAAAAAAATTTGTAACTATATGCAGTAGAAAGTCCTAGTGTTCTGCCTAAAAAACACTGCATCAATCAGTTTCACAGCAAGCCTAAACATCAAGCCGGACAAATAAATAAGCCTCCAGACATCATTTAACATAACAATCTAGGTAGTCATTAGGCTCAATTACAGCAGAGTGCAAACAATTAAACCACACGCCATGACCAAATTAACGGTCTTACAGCTAATTCAGTTACACCAGACAAACAGAGATTACCCACTCACTTGAACGCTGCCGTTACCTGAAACAAAGTCCAGCTGCATACCCAAAAACTCCACTTGTCTCGAAGATAAAGGCTGGTTAGAAGCATACTGTATATAGATACACACAGTTAGAGTGCCTTGTACATATCCAGGACTCAACATACTATAGCACTGTCTGAAATTTTGACTTCCACCAACAGAGGATGGTTCAACCTTCATGTCCGCATTCTATTTCAGACAGAGACATGCATAGCGCATATGCAGAACCTTCAGAACAAAATTAAATATGGTTAGACCAACAAAACAGAAACCTAGTCAGGTTAAGTACCCAAAAAGTAAAAATGGCTGGCGAAAACTTACGAGTTGCAAAGCTAGTACTGGATATAGATACACGTAGGAAGATCACATTGAGCATATCTTAATAGTAGTCACTACAATCATCCACGATTTTCAACAGGTTATCATATGCTATAAAATGTTGACTGGCATCAGAGTATGGTCCAACCTTCATGTGTGCATTTTCTTTCAGAATTAAGATATGCATAGGCGTCAGAACCAAATTGGAATTCAGAACCGTGCATCCATGCCTAATCTTACCAACAACCGAAGAAAAGTCCACCAAAATGGCAGCCAGGTCATGGTGATGAGCTCACATGTTCAAGGCAGTGGTGCTTTATGCCCCTAGAATGATCTGAAAAGATAGAATACACACACATATGAGATGGCAAATCTTCCAATATCTCTATATTAAAATTCTTGAGGACAGGAACAATATTATCTATATATACTTTGATGTCGAGGCTAACTGAAACAAAGCACTTACAATCTGACTAAAATTAGTTATTCGAACAAACCTAGACTAGCTGTAGGTGTTTGAAACAGGTAGGTACAAGATCAGTTATGAATACCTAGAGTGTAGAAGCTGGAGTAGGGGACGATTTTGTCAGTGAATCTCATGTTGGTTAACTTCCTGACTCGTCCAGAAGCAATGTCAACTGTGTACGATCCAGCATGCGTGCTGAGGAAGACGACGCCGTCTGCGGATCCAACCAGTAGGCCACCCGACACGCCATCCCAATCGGGCGTGCGGGAGCAGCCAGGACGTGGCACCAGCACGTCGAGATGGACGACCCTGCGCTGCGCCCACTCCACAGCGCCGTCTTCGCCGGCCTCCCTTGACCACACGTGGAGGGCTGAATCCTCCAAGCCGGCAAACAGAAGCACGCGCGCCGTCGTCTTGGACCGCGACGAGGACCGCGTGCCACCGGTAGTACTCGTGGAACTGGGTGTCGATCACCGAGAGCCGCTTTTCGGCGATGCTGTGCTGGAGGATCCTGTTGCTCATGTTGCATGGGAAGTAGACGGTTTTCCCGTGGAGAAGAGTGATGCCGAGGCCGCTGTCCATGAACCTCGTGAACTCCATGCCGGGGTACTGCTCCATGGCGGCGTCCGGGTAGTCGGCGAAGACGGTGCCGGGATATAGTCGACGGAGAGCGACGAGTAGACTGAAGCGAAGGCGAGGCTGTCGAGGCCCGCGAAGAGCAGGAGGAAGGGGCCGCCGTGGTCGCAGCCGGCCGTGACGCAGAGCAGGGTGGCGGTCCAGGAGGCGTGGGTGAAGTCGGGCAGGAGGAGTCGGCACTGCTCGTCCGTGATGGGGTCCCAGCTAGACGAAGTGGATGTCCGGCTTGGTCGGCGGGAAGCTGTAGAGGAGGACGCGCGCGCGCGGCCGTGGCGGGAGTGGAGCACGATCCAGTTGCCGGGCGGGCGGAAGGAGGTTGTGGGCAGCAGGACGCAGTGGTGGTGCTTCTCCGCGCGCGCTGCCCTTGTTATGGATGAATACTACACTTTTCTGAGTACACACTTTTCTGAGTACACACTTTTCTGTGTTGCCATATCTCAGCCCGCGATTTCTGGCGTGCATTTTTCGCATGGGAGCACGAGCCTAGCCCCGTGACCAAGGAAGTCAAGGACTTCCAACCCGGCGAGGACTACGACAACATCGCCACGGCCACCGACAATGACGTTGACATTGCACCTCCAGCGGTGAAGCTGGAGGAATTTGTTACGGCTAAGAGCATCTCTAGCAGAGCCCGTAAACACGTGAACTGAAAACTGGGAATTCAGTTCACTGAACTCGTGTTTACGAGTCAGGAAAATCTTATCACAGAGTAGAATCCGTAAAACAGGAACTGAAAAACTGAATTTGAAATGTCGTGAGGACATTGGTCGATGATCATATATATAGATGGATTTGATGCTCCGATTGACCATCAAAAGTTACATAATTCGATAAATTAAACCTAAATTACTTATACACCGGGCGGGCGCTACTACTTTGAACCAAAATGTGGCCTAAATAATGGCCTATCCGCGCGGTGGTGCCTGTGGTGGCTGAACATCTCGGCGGCAGATGGCGTCGATGCTGGCGTCGAGGAGCTTCACCCCTCCTCTGCGTCAAGCTTGACTATCTCGAGTTTGACACGGTGGACGCGCTCCTCCCGGCGGGCCGCCTCGTACTCTCACACTTGGCGGCCACCGTCCGCCTCCTTCCGGCGGAAGCGAGCGCGGGCCTCCGTCGTGGAGATGGCCTTCGATCGTCTGCGCGAGCACGTCCTCCTCCTCGTCGGAGCCCCGCCGAGAAGGTGGGCGACCGCGCGGGGACGAGCTCGTCGTCGTCGGAGCTGTCGTCGATGCGGAGCCGCGGTGCGCGACTGGAGCCGCCAGACGACTGACCCCTCGCCGGCGTTGGCGTGCCTCGCCAGCTTCCCTGAGAACGAGACGGCAAGGTAGCGAGGAAGCGCATCCGGACGCTCGGGCCGGGAGCAGGCGGTTCAGCCGAGGTGGCACCAAAGTTGGGAACGATGAATGTGGAGATGCTAGAGGCCGAGGATGGTAAGAGCGAAGATGATGTTGAAGGCGTCAAAAAGACCTCCCTTCCCCCTGATCCACAAGCAATAGTTCGCGAACCACAGCTAGTACCATATTGGGTTACTAGTGGTAGAGCACGTAGCTTATGTAACCATGATGTCACGCTTATCTCAACGTGTCGTTTTTGCCTGGTAATCCATATGGAACATACGATGTATATGCTCCACGTGATGGCTAGCTAGCATAGTCCATCCATGTGACCTTGTGAGTTGTAATATATTTTTACATATTATATCGGAGTATGAAGAGTATCTAATCAACCCTTTTTTGCAAATCTTATCTTCAATTTGCACACTCATTTTTCTGCTGTATTCTACATGGCAATATAATACGTAGTTTAAAAATTGTACTGTATTTTCTTAGAGTGTAGTGTGTGTTGCCATGAAGAAGTTGCGTGTTCTCCAGGCGATACAATCCCCTCGCATACATGTTGTCGTCGGCACTATCGTGACCTTTCGTCGTTCCAACGCTCCATGCTATATAGTTTCTTCATTTTTAGCGTAAGAACTATTATAGCGACAAAAAAACAAGCCTAACGCTCCAGCTTAGATTCAGGCGGTTTTGATATTTGAAATTTGAATATCAACTAGAAGCTCCAAGCAACGGTGCATATTTAATACACAAATTAATTTATCGATTAGTGGAACTTTGCCATCAAGCTAGGTCCCGTCGAGTCGGTGTCTTGAGTTGGTTTTATTCATAATTCGCAATGGTGTGCAGTCTGCAAACCCATGTTGGTGTGGTAAGACCATCCTATGTTGAGCTTGACTCTTAACCACACGTGGCAACATCTCGTCTCCAACATCGTGTGTGGGAAGATGGCGCCATCAACTTCGTGATTGGTGGAGTGGCACATTTGCACAACAAAGACGATGTGAAGATGGCCATTTCGAACATTCGTCGGACTACGCTAGAGATGCGATTGCAAGCTCGATGAAGATTGAAGGAGGTCGAGTCATCAAAGCTGCCGCTGTGACGACTAGACCCGAAGCAGGCCACACATTTGCAGCACTGGTGGTGCCTCCTATCATGGGCGTACACAACGGGTGGGCTGGAGGAGGGGGCGTGTCCAACCTACAGTTTATGGAAAAAAAATCAATACCCCTTACTTTTTGGGCTAGAAGAGCTCAATTAGGTGTTCCTTCGGTGCGTAACCGAGTTCGTCCCGACCATAGCGCCATGCCGCTGCCGCATGCTCGCATCGAGCAGCCGATGAGAGACCCCCCCCCCCTCGCTAGCCACCGCCGCCCCTCAACCTCTGCTACCGCTTGGCCCTCGGCTCACCATCCGTTGAGGTGCTGCCCGGCTATCATTGTCCCCTCCGCCTCTGTTAAGTGTGCTCCCGCTCGGCGGTCAAGCAGAATTGAAGAAGCAGCCAGTGCTCACCTACTCGAGCTTGGTCGCCACGGCACCGCCCGACCGCCGCATGTATCAGCTATCACCCGCTACTCCTGCCATACGCCGCTGCCTCCTCTGGACTCTCGTCCTCTGCTGGTATGCTCCTAGTCCCCTCAATTTCTAAAAATTTAGTCGGATGTGAAGCCCTATTTTTTTTTTGAGGGAATGTGAAGCCCTATTATGTGTGCAACTGTGTTAGTGTTAAAATTGTTCATACGTTACTGCTAAAATTTCTCATGTTCTGCTGCCAAAATGGCATTTCCATTGATTTAATGGTAATTTGGCACTTGTAGAAAATGAATAGGAATATATGCCACTTATATGTTTGAGTGTTTCTATGGTGTAGAAATGAAGATAGATAGCCAAATCGTGGCAATTTTTTTTTGTCAAGCTTCAATGTTGACAATGGATTGGCAATATATAATATTTTACATTTGGCAAACTTCTATCCTAATTGGGATAGCGCATTTTTTTCCAAGGTGTGACCACCCTCTAATTTTGTCCTGCGTCCCTATAGTCCTATTATAGAGAGAATGATAAAAATAGAGATTAGTATTGATGGCAACCGATGAACACGGAAGGTAAAAAGATCAACAAGTATTGCTCGACTTGATTACATTGGGTTCTAGTTCAGTATATCTCACCTAATCACTCCGGTAATTGCTCCTCCATCCTCCCGTCGCTCCGTTAACTTTTGCATGCATGCATTCATTATTAGGAGTGGAGGAGGCCACGCTAGTAGAGCCTTTAATTGCGTGAGAGAAAATTGGGGGCAGTTAACAAACATACTCCCTCCGTCCCGGTTCACAGGGCCTAATCTGAAAAAATATTTGTCCCATAATACCTTTATACTAAGGCCTGCATGCATTTAATTAGAAGTAGTAACCTCCTACTCCACATCTATTTCTCCCTTTGCATGCAGGCCTATGCATGCCCGCGTATGCATGCCCGTGGGGTGGAAAACCAAAGTGAATGAAAAATGGCCTATGCATGCCCGCCTGGCTCACGGAAGATTGGATTCCACTAGTCTTTTAGCATTCCTATTAAATAGAGAGTACATCTGATTGGGAAGAGGCAAGCCCTTGAAAAACTTTTAGTACCCAATCAAATACTGCCTTGGTTCGGATGCAATATTTTGTGAGCCCTGTGAACTGGGACGGAGGGAGTATACAGATATACTACGCCCATCCCCTTGATCCCTAGTATCTCTCTTCCTCTCGAGACCGTGGCGGCGCACTTTCGCCTTTCTTGCGCAGCCACGACGCGCCGGCCGCCAGCCCCGCTCCTCCTCGGAGCCGCTCAGGCGCCATCTCCCCGCTCGATTCCATTGATACGCCTCAATTCCAGCCTCCATTCATGCTGCGGCGTGGAAACCCTAACAACCGCCGTCGAGGACGAACCAGCTCGACCACAAGCGGCTTCTCTTGGTTGTCGCCGACCTCCTCTGCGTCATAGTTGGCTCTACACTCGCTCACCCGGAAGAAGGACCTCCAGATGCGCCTCCGCCGCGACGGACACCACGACGACCGAACCTCCTCCACTTCCACACGCCGCTGATGAGTACGCCTCCTAGCTTCACCTCGCGTCCTCCCTAACCCTCCTGCTGATGCTGACGCGTTCATCTGAATCTAGAGTAGCAGCTTGTGATGGTTGGTGGTCGTGGTACAGCCTCAGGGTGCTGCTGCATGCGGAGAGGCCACCAAGACGAGAGTACAAGGAGATGGCCGCCAAGTTCTCTGGGAATTGTTTGTATTAGCTGGAAGAAATAATAAACAATACTATGAATTGTTTGTATTTTATTTGCTAGCTATTCCTGTGCATTTCTCTGGGAAACAATTCACATTTCACGCTTACTGTATACTCTTATTATTTCCAAGTTTTGAGATGTCGAGAAAGAGTAGCAACGTCATTAAAAATTGATGACAAGGTAATGTCTGCAAAGGACCAATGCATCGACGTTGATGTCTGTAAGCAAGACAAGCTGGGAGACAAGGTAATTCCTTGAGGTTTCTTCCTGATATTATCCCTTTTGAATGGGTTCCGGGAGTTGTTTGTAAGGGACCTCTGAAGTAAGCAAGAAATTTAGTTTAGCATTGTGTAGTGTGGTACTGAAATTTTCTGTTTGATTTCACTGATGCTCTTTTTTATCACTCACCGAGGTACCAAGACTTTCGCTTCTTATAGTGAGCTTATATTAATGTAGGTGCAAGACAGCCAGTAGTATGGTGCTTGATGAATGAATGAATGAATTTTCGGTACTATTGATAAGTACTGGTCTGATTAACTATGAGTTTTTAATATCGTATTGTGTAGGTACTTAAGGGTATACCTACCTTTCGAATACATATATATATTGAAGGAACCATAGATGACTCTTTTATTACATTGCGTGGAGTGAAACCAACACTAAAACATAAATTGTTATTTTCTTGTTCCTATGTACAATTAGCATTTTGAATTTGCAGGCAAAAAGTTTGCCTTGTGTGAGCTATAAGCTAGGTACTAGTTTGTTGAGCTGGAAGTACACTAGTAGAAAAACGCTCATCTGTACCGGTTTCATAGGGGCATTAGTACCGGTTGAGCAACCGGTACTAATTATCCGGCACTAAAGGCCCCCCCTTTCGTACCGGTTGCTTACGAACCGGTACTAAAGGTGCCTCCACGTGGGCACGGAGGAACCCGTGGGGCTGGAGACCTGGTACGGTTACACGAACCGGTATTAAAGCCTATTTCGTTAAAATTTTTTTCCATTTTTTCTAATTATTTTTCACACCCTTTTTTTCACGGCCTCTTTTTTTATTTTTTCAGAATTACTAGTATTTCCGTTAGTCTCTAACTACACTTAATCTCTAGTCAAATTACTTACCCGTAGTCAAACTTCCCGGTTGGTCACCCATCCTCACACTACTCCCGCACTAGCATGCTTAACTTCCAAGTTCCATCCCGTTCCACTTCCAAGTGCTTCGCGCGCATGTATGTGATAATAGTATCATATCAATCCTATTAACATATTGGTCGATGTCACACTTTTTATCGTTTGAATTCCAAATAATTGTTTTAATAAATAAAAGTAATGATGTAATAATAATGTTGAATAAATAAATAAAATTAACTTTTTTAATTTTTATTATTTTTAATTATTTTTAAAAAATTAATATTTTTTGCAAAACCTAAAACTTGAAAAATTGAAAATCTTATAATTTGATAAAAGTAATAGTAATATGTTAGGACTCAAAAAATCTTACAATTAATATTTTAATTTAAAAAAATAAAAATATATAAAATTTTAAATTTCTGGAAAAAACTAAAATCTTCCTGCTTTCATATTTTCATTTGGAATTTTGAGAATCTAAAAATTGGCTAACCTGGTGAACCCGGATGTAACTTTTTCCCAGGAATTTCATTTGGAATTCGGATGTAACTTTTTCCCAGGATTTTTTTGATATATTATACGTATTTTTTCGACGTCGTATGCAAAAGTTATTGCGGTTTTACCATTTTTCAAAACTTTTTTGCAAAAAAAGTGAAAATTCAATTTCTTAATTTTTCCTAATAGTAGGTTGCATAACATAGAAGAATGTGAAAACATTTTATTTTTTGAATTTTCTATCATTTTCTTTTCTATTTTACTGTCAAAAAGGCGATCCACGGGGGGGTGGAGCTGCGTGGGGGAGCAGAAAAACCTTTAGTACCGGTTCGTGTCACGAACCGGTACTAAAGGTTTTTCAGCTGACGCAAACCCTTTAGTACCGGTTCGTGTCACGAACCGGTATTAAAGGTCCTTACGAACCGGTACTAAAGGTTAGTGCAACCGGTACTAATACACCCTTTAGTACCGGTTCGTAAGGGAACCGGTATTTATGGCTTAGATGGATGAGAGGTTTTCTACTAGTGGTACATAGTGATTTTGTGCATGATCTGGTTATTTACGACCCAACATGCTATCTCTTAACTATATGATTTGGAAAACTACTCAAATTTTGAATCATCATCTGCAAAGAAAATAGCAGCATAGCCATTTTAGTTGAGAACTAGCGACATACCTCGTGTTGACATCTGGTAAACAATATTCTCTAGATGTTTATTCATTTACCTACTTGCTCTTCTGCATATGCAGGGAATGGGGGATCCATTAAACAACTAGGGCCGTTTGGTTGAAGTAGTCCAAGTCTTGACAAGTTCTCCCTTTCTTTTATCACCCAAAAGAGTTGTTGTATCTACTATAAGAAGACCATAATAATTCGCTCGTTTGCACGTTGAGATGTCACTCTTAATATGATTTTTTGATGATAATTATTTTTTAGTAGCTAATCCATATTGAACACTTCAAATGATTTTCTGAATGGGCTATTACCAACCATGTTTTGTAATAAACAACACACTGTGAATTTATGTCAAATATGTAAGGTTGTACATGTGCTCTATGTGGCCGTTTTCCATTTCAGCATTCTAGTATTATTTTGTTGTTCGAATATGGCTTTCACTTCTTCTAGTCTTTACCCCGTTGACTTATTGCAGTTTAGCATTGTTCATATCTTTCTATCTGGTGAAGACTTTTCTATAATGATTTTTTGAGGGCTTTGTAATTTTTCTTATGCATCATTAAGTTTTCATCTTGATATCAGACTGAATCTGGTCATAACTTTGCTCTCCTAATCATTGACGGGCTATGAGCCTGATACCATTCAATCCTATTTTCTCGCCGAGCAATTTGAGGTCATTTAGTGAGCAGAACATGAAGAAGTCCCAGAAAGTCCTGTGAGGCATCTACATCAAAATTAGATGTTTATATTTCGTTCACATCTGGATTCTGTGTACTATATATTATTATTGAGGCGTCTCATACGACACATATGATTACAGCCTTGGGTTGTTCGCTTACTATGGTAAAGTCATGGAAGGCATGTTTCTGCCATGATTCTCATTTTCAAATGGATCAAAAGATGAGCTAATGTATATGTGGAATAACTTGTGTCTATTATGTTCAGCCAAGATAATTATGGACTGGAACTGGAAGGTACTGGAAGGTCAAGGGGTCCTGCTGTGTGACCTACAGTTTGGTGAAGGAGGCCAAAGCTGCAATTACTGGAGCGAATGGGAAGGTGTGTCACATTTTAAATGTCAAACCTTTTGCAATCTGCATGACATATGATGATGGAACTTACGTGTGGATTATTTTATCATCCATTTCTTCTCATGGATTTGTAGTCATGTAGGAACAAAATATTTTATGTATGTTGTGTGAGGCGTAATTGCTTGGAAGCTACACTGATTGCTAAAGATGAGATGATCTGAATTTTATGCCTTTCTCAATTATGGACAAAATATGATGTTCGGTTTCTAGACTGAACTTTATACAAGTCAAAAAAATCTGCACTTCTATTTTGAGATATATATTGGTGTATGTAGAACAAATACTACTCTTGTTTGCGCTTTGGCCTCAGAGTTTTATGCTCTAATTCATTTCTAAAGTTTCAAGCGTTGCATTTTCTTTGGAATATGCTTGTTGGTGATGCGTTGCTCTTGCAGATGGGAGCACTAGAGGAGGAATGTATGTGCTGGGCATTGTCCCATCCATCCGCAACCTGGATGTATGTCGCCTCTGTTGCGCAAACCGGAGGCAGGTTGCCTCTCTTGCTTGACCTGGTGGTAGGTGGCAACATCACACCACCACATCTCTGGCAATTATCCTTCTTGGTCACACTGGATTCTAGTTCTTAGTTCTTGAATCTGGGTAACTTACTGCTTGATGTCTGTTTGTATTCATTATGAAATTCTGGAATACTTTAATCAGGATATACTGCAAATGGCAACCATGCTGACTCCAGAGCTTTAGGAAGTAACCACGTAACCCAGATTTTCTTAATTCCTTATAATTTATGCGGTAGTAGATAAGAATGCAGGTTTGGTTTGCATGTTGTTTGATTGGTCAGTGTACATAAAGCTTTGTTGCCATTTTGTGTGGTGAGCACTTGTTAAAGCAACCGTCATTCATTATAGCCTGTTAAGCAAAGTTATCATTTTTTCCTTTGTTGTTTTCCTTTGCTTGTGGACATACAGATATGGGTTCGGATTTTTGCACAACATGTTCACTTTAAAAGTTCTGAGGTCCTTAACCACCTTTTACGAATATTACGATTTGGTCATGGTACAGATAAGTAGTGTTGGTATGATGTGCAAGTGAGTTTCTTATCTTCCTTTACGAATTTGGGTAAGATCTCTATACATATGTCCGTAGTCAATTTTTGGTTGTATTCCTCTGCAGTGGGATATATGGTGCTTTCTTTTTATATGCAGATGTTCCTCCCATTATATGAGGCAGCTTGTCTTTTCGTTTCCTACAGAATTGATGTATCTTGCAGTATCCAAGACAGAGAATTGAAGTCTCTTGGTTTCATTGTTCTGTGTGGTAGTGTCATAGCTGTGCATGGAATGCCTTTTCAGACTTTAGTTATTGGGGTGGTCATGTTATTCTTCTCAAGTTAGCTTTTGTTAGCGAAGCTGTTGTTTGCAGAGAATTAGTGAAGCTCATTTAAACATGGTTCTGCAATGGGGTTAAGATGAGAAGAAGTATTGTGTTGTATATACAAAGGGGTAATGACTGAAGCTTGCATGGATGGGTTCCTTGCTCACGTAGTCATGTTCATGGATCTTGTTGTGTGTGGATAGGTTTTACTTATGTGTTGGATTTCTCTTCATGGATCTCCTCCCATGCCTTTTTTAATTATTAGTTGTTCCCGCATCTGGAAGGTAATTTCATGGATGGATGAGGGTGTGTTATATTTTTTTGTTTGCCTTTTCTCCTTCATGAGAGTTATATTAAATTTCGTCCGTTGTTGGTACAGATGAACATATTGTTTTGTACTCCCTCCGTTCTTTTTTAATGGACTCAAATTTAGTACAAAGTTGTACTAAATCTGAGTCAATTAAAAGAGAACGGAGGGAGTACAGATCAGAAATTCAATTCCACGGTGTTCGTGTATTTTTGGAAGTTAGAATAGCTGCTTATGTGAGCAGAATCTCATAGTGTATTCCCAAAATCCCCCAACCGTGTGAATTCTTAAACTAATTCGATAGATGTGTACTTTTTTTATTGCTTTTAGGTTATGTCAAACTCACTCACGATTTCTGGGTGGCAACACACTCATGATTATGGCATGTACGTGACAACTACAGTGCATGTTGTATTATGCATATGATACATAAGCTATCTATTATCACAAGTTATCGGCACCCATAGTGCAGTTTATGTAGCGGCTCGTTGCCACGTCAGCTGGTGTAGAGCCATGCGTGTGATTGGTGCGGTTTCTTCCTTGTTATGCAAGGTTTCTAACCACTATCAGTATATTTACTGCTCAAGTTCCTCCTTTTCTACTATTTTTGTTTTTCTTGCCCCACCAGTTCATGTCTTGTTTGATTAAGGCATATAGCATGAACCTTTTCCGCGAATTTGTTTGCCAAGTAGTAATTATTTGTAGCATTGATCTATTAAAATTGATAGCACACTGGATTTGAATAGTCAGAAGGACTTGTATCCATATTTCGTAGGGGATATTATTTATAATCCCGGTTTCCGCTGCCGCTGGAGAATACTTATTTGCACATCCGATTTATATACGAGAATTGATTGAGTGCCATATATACTAGATAGAGCATCAGCATGATGCACTTAACATTATATTGTGGTACCTAAACTATCTGTAAAACTTATCCATGTAAAATCAATTTTGGTATTAATATAGGTCACTTGTTTGGATAAATAACTACACCAGATCAGATCCTCCTTTTATTATCTTTTGACCTAAATGATGCAGTTTGCATGTACAATAATGTTTATCACTCAATACATGCAGTTTATGATTTGGAGGAATTATAATGTTTATCCCCTTTTCCCAATTGAAACTTGTCGTAATATGCATGTATTGCTTGATATATTATCACCCTTAAAGTCTGTGAGTCAATGGTTAATTTCTAGATGGTGTTATAGTCCACCAAGTTGTATTAAATAATGGATCTTTGACTAGTAACTGATACTGCATATTTTGCCCGGTGTGACCCGGCTATCCCACTCCAGCGGTGCTGTTGCTTGCCTGGTTGTGCCTCCTATGGCTTGCACGCGGTTGTGGGTATGGCAGGCTCTGCTTCGACTACCTCTCCAACTTTGGCTACAATTCTCTTAGGTGATTCCTCGGGGTCCCCTTTGATCTCCAGGTTTTCTCATGGTCTCGGACTTTCCTCGTGCTGTGTCTTGCATATTTGGCCATCGACTCAATGCCTTCTGTCCATCCATTGTGATGGTGAACTTTTAGGAATTTGTGGCGCTTTTCTAGTACTTGAATGTGCTATTGGTAATGTAGTTCACTTTGTGCTAGCTGTTTATCTGGTCCAGATTTTGTGGAAAAGATTTATGTGTTGTTTTGGTTTTCTATATGTTCAAAAATCCTAAAATGATATGATCCTTCCATTTGTTTGTTTACACATGTGGGACTTGATCTATCATGTCAATAGCTCTAGAAAATAATCAAGAAAATAGTTCCAGAAACTAACCGACAACAAAAGCTGCAGGAAGTATTAAGTTAATTTTTAGTAAGCATTAAACACTGGTTTTAAAATTTTCCATTAGAAACACTCATATCATGTCAATATGTCTAGGATTTTGATCAAAATATTCTGTGCATTGTTGCAGTACTGCAATATTGAGGTCCTGAATAGCACGAGTTATACATAATTAGAGGTCTTGGATCTGGTAGCTAGCTCCATTTTATATTTTCTTCACCTGGGTGCTCTAGCTAGTTATCTACACTTACATATTGATAGCTGGTATTATTGTCTTTGTGTTCCTATTCCTTTTTGGTATAGATATATGTTGTTGGTGATGTTTAGAGTTTGCTACTATATCTTCTGCAGTGCACATTCTTTGTCTTGGTAGAAACATCTTGAATTCCCAATTTGCTACTTATTCCTGATTCTTGGCTGAACATACATATTTTTTCTCTTAGTCTAATGTTATGTACAATTTATTTGGGTTTTCAACTCATTTGAGTCTTGCCATATTGCCATTGAACTTTCAATTATTTGTGGTTCTTTTCTTTTACTGGAATGTGCGCTATCAGCGATGTAGTTTATATGGTGCACAATATTTGATGTCTTCAATTTTGTTTGATCCAAAGATGTACATCTGCAACCTTGGCTTCCTCTAAAAAAATGCAATATTGTCGCTTAAGTGAGTGTTGTCGGTTTTAAAAAAGTACTCCGGTAGATCCTATCACTTATCTAGTATTGTCTATAGTGTGCTTTAATGATTGCCAGTGCTAGCCTATATATGAGATTAATGACAATAAAATTAAAGTGTCTAGGGGCTTGGCTACTTGCCTTAACTTTGTTTTATGTGCAGTACCATTTTTGGTACACTGACATGGATATCTTCTCGAGTTTCACTGCAAATTAGTTTTAAGACATGCGAGAGTAATATCTTCTCGAGTTTCGGGTCTCGAGGACGTCATTGCGTGCGACTAGTTCATCGTTCCGCAACTGCATTGAAGATGATGCTCGAGCTTGCTCAGCCTCGGCTACAATTTCTATGGTAAGCTGCTTATTTACCCTTTGTATCTCTAGTTCCGATCTGCTCTATGATGGCCCTTATATGTATTATGGTGATCATGATTGTCTGGTCATCTATTTTCTAAGCAAAGAGCCAGACATATGGGCCTGTTTACTGTCCTGGTGCTAGTATTTATAGTAATAGATGAATTTGTGTTTTAGGCCTGACCTGCTGTCATTTAGTTGTGAATACCACTGGTTTATTTTGTGGTGTTGATATTTGATTGATGTAGATCACTATATTGTTGGCTTGCTGATGATCGCACTATCGATGTGAATAGTCAGAAGGACTCAAATGCAGATTTCTTAGGGATTTTTTAATCCCTCTTGTCGCTGCAACCGCTGAATACTTATTTGCACGTCCAATTTATATATGAGAATTCATAGAGCGCCATACACTAGATAGATAATTGTCATGCTGCACTTAACCTTATACTACCTCCGTTTCAAGGAATAAGGCGCACGCGTATTCCAAGACGAACTTTGACCATACAAATTGAGCAACAAAATCTTGATTATATTATATGTATATAGTATCGTTGGATTCGTATTGAAAAGCACTTTTAATGATACTAATTTCATACAAAAAATATTTATCTATTTGAAATAATTCTTGGTCAAACAAAAAGCTCGTAAAACGAGGGCGCCTTATTCCTTGAAACGGAGGTAGTATTGTGGTAGATACATGTTCTGTAAAAGTTATCCATGTCAAATAAATGTTGGTATTATTATAGGTCACTTGTTTGCATAAATAAATACACCACTTCAGATCCTCTTTTTGATTATTATCTTTTGATCTGCACTAGTAAACGTGCACGTGCCACGCACGTGTAATCTTATAAATTTATTTATTTATTCATACAAATTCAACAAAACATAAAAATAAATAAAGAAGAGGTCATAGTCTACTAAAAGAGCCACCAAAAATAAATGAACATATGCATGCACAAGTGTCAGGATAAGAAAATAATATACTTATAACTTCAATCTCTTCCGAGCAAAAAAAAAAAAAAAGAACATGATACTAAAGTCAATAAAAAAATCCCCCAATGAGGTTGGGATATTTTATGATTTGCCACACTTTTCTTTAAAGTGTCTATTATTTGCCACATGACCACCACCTGTCAGTGACACATAAAATGGAAAATGATAGAAGTGCAAAGAAAAGTGTGGCAAATTATAAAATCTCTAGCGAGACGCCACCTCTGCACTTGCACTTGCCACCTGGCGACGTGCCCGCGATCCTAGCTGGCTCCTATTGTGTCCCTCGACAAGTTAGGGTTCCACATGATCCGCATCACATCGATGTAAATAATTCCTTCACGTGTATGAAGAGAAATAAATATGGGGAGCTTTGTGGACTCCTGATTACAAAAATTACAAAACAATTTTAATCAAAGAGGAGCAACCATATCGCTCCAAGAGCTCTACCAAAGAAAACCGAAAATGTTCTCAGAAATTTTGAAAGATGGAGTGGGCGTTTTTCATCATGCCAGAATCTACTTGTCAGAATCAATTTCAGATACAACACAGTAGCAATCATTGTTGTAGATAGAACAGACATTTCTCCTAGGGAACAGTCAAAGAAGAAACCATGCCTCAATGACCAGATCTAGGAGATAATCATCACAACAAAGGGTGAAATAAAAAAACAGATAGAACACTCTTATTATTTATTAACCGTGTTTCCACTTGCTTCTTTATAGCAGTAAGTATGATCCAGTACCGGTGACTGCATAGAAAAGAAATTGCATCATGAACCATATACTCAGATAGATACATGCCAATTTATAGAAGAGCTGCAAATGTAGTTTTATGCCATCATGAACCATATTCATCCATGGCGGATCTGCTCGCAAGACGAGGGCTTCAACATCACCCAAGATGCCTCCTATGTGACAAAGCTCCAGAGACAATCCAACATCTCTTCTTAGGCTGCCCGTTCTCTCGGCAAATCTGGCACGAAATCCTGTCCTGGCTGCGTATGTCTTGTAGACCACCCTCAGATGAAGGCAACCTCTTTGATTGGCGGCATGCGGCAACACAGCACACCCCGAAGCCGATGCACAAGGGGCTGGCGACTGCGACGCTGCTGGTTCCATGGATGATCTGGAAGCATCGCAATGACCGTGTCTTTGAGGGAGTGCAACCTTCAACTCGAGACCTGTATGACAAAATCAAAGAAGAAGCAAAACCTTGGGTTACTACAGGCGCGAAAGGGCTCAGAGATGTGTTGCCAACAACCTGGGACGTTCGTTGAACTCCCCAATCTGTAATAAACTGTGTGTAAACCTCTTAGGAGGCGAGTAAACTAATTCTATCTTTTCAATGAAATGAAACGCAAAGAGTCCTTTGCGTTTTCTCGAAAAAAAATCAGAGGCATATGCAGCTATCTAAGCAACATAATGACATGAACCACTGGCAGCACAAATGAATTGACAGGTATACTAATTTAACCTTAACAGATATATATGCTAACAAAGCTTGTGGGTGTACATAACAATAGCAGCAAGACATAAACAAAACGGGCAGCACAATTTTTAAGTTTGATCATCCAGAAATCAACCATGAAGCAGATAACCGAGTATGGTTTGCCATTGCAATATTGAAGAGAAATCAGATAACTAAGTATGTATTTAAATTAATAGCAGATGCATGTATGGATAATTAGAATATAAGTATTATTTTAATAGTCTACAAAATAGAGAGGATTCTTCTTTCTTGACTTGCTCCTCAACAACCACTCACATAGCTCCTGGATTAACTGCATGTTTCCCTAATCTCCTGGGTGTGTACGACATATATTTTAGGGTGGTCAATACACTTTCTGCTGCAAGCTTCTATTCAACTCATACAGAGGAATCATATTTTTGCCTGAACCATTATTGCTCCTGGAATTTTCTGAAAAATTATCAAACCAGATATGCAACAAGATATTTTTTATAACAGAATAAAAACCGAACAAGTCATCTAACCAACACGTTGGAACAAAATTAGTACACATGATTAAAATGACAGATTTCCAAACAAACATATGTAGCATGCAGGAAATTAGCACTTGAAGTAGATATAAATTGCAGACAAGAGTTTAGATGGCACAAGATAATAAATTGTGAAATTGCGTCGAGATGAAATACATGATTAGTTCTTAGTATTCTTTACCAGAGAAAGATACAAAGAAACTGATGCCACATCGATCTTCATTTCAGCATCTACACATCTTATAGAACACATTGAACTTCCCCATTCCATCGCTACTTTTGCCATCCATGGGAAAGCACTGCCTAGTAGGGTTTAAACATTAATCTGTGATATTCTACAAAGCGCAAGCTCCTACCAGCACCACACAACCATAGTAGCCATTCTCAAAACCTCTGCCTCCTCTCCATGTCGTTGCCTCTTAGGGCATATTTTCTATAAGCCACTGAGCAATACCAAATGTTGGGTGTTGCCAATTTTTTTGGTGTAGCAGTCGTTCACTCTCAGTCCGCCCACGGATCAGTGAAAACTGCACGCTTGCAGGCCCGGCCGGGCTATCCAAGTTTTGAGAATCCAACCAAACAAGTCAAATAGCATCCGTGCGCCAATTTTTGGTGGGGCTAACTTTGGCTCAGAACCAAACACACCCTTATTCCTGTGTAGCGCCATGATGTCAATCCATTCATACCAACCTAAAACCATGTAAAGAAATCTCATAAATGTTGTGATTTCCAAAATCTGATAAATATGTTATACCATAAACCTGAAAAAACTAAAAAAATAAGTGAATGCGAATGTAAACCTGTCACTGCATGCTTTATGTGCCATGTGATTTTCATGTAAGCTAAAATTTATCTCTAAAATAGCAGCCCTGCTAATCACCTCAAACCAAAAATATGGTAGTATAAATTGGAATCCAGAATCTGATTCACCTTAACATAACCTGTCATTATCAAGCAATACGACTCAATCAATTTAGCTTTAGAATATTGGGAGAGATCATGATGCTAGCAACTTGTGCTTGTTGTCATGGAACCATGTCAATCTTTATTTCTCTAGAATAACAGAAAATGGTTGGACCGGAGTCACCTTTGGCGCCGCGGCACGTATGTAACTCTGTATTGTCCTCTGTAATTTATCTGAAACAAAAGAATTCCAAAATCTCGGAAACTCAAAAATGTATGGAACACGTGCATCCAGAAAATCCAGCATGTCATTTGGCAAAACCTGTATTTGATGATGTGGGTATCAGCAGAACATTGCCTAGCTATGAAATTCAGATCTAAGCATTACAGAGGAACAAACCTGCCAGTGATATGGTCGTGGTAGAGGTATCATGGTCAAACTGCGAAAATTATTACATGGTCATCAGAAAATTTTAAGAGCATTACAACAACGAACAACTAATAACTATAGTAAGTTAATTCGAAGTTAGCCTACTGAATATTCTTTAATGTTGAATTCTTGCTTTTCAACAGCTAACACCTACTGAATGCTACTTGCCGTAACACAATGAATACACAATTTAGCAATTTAAATGTTTTCTATGAAAAATAATTCATGTTGACTATTTCATCATTATAACAAGAACTTCTTAGCTAATGAACAGAAGAACAGAAAATTAGTGAGGTGAAGTCGAAAACAACCCACGGACGCATGCAGTGCGAACTGCGAAGCCCGAATCACGTCGGCCAGGGCTGGGTCGGACAGGGCAGGGCGCCGGTGGCATACGGGCGGTGATCTCAGATGAGCTCCGCGGCCTGCAGTAGGCGGCGGCGGCGTGCTTGGTGGCGGCCTGCAGCGTGTCGGCGTGCCTGTGTGCGGTTGCGTGCTTGGGGCGGCATGCAGTGCGCGGCGGCGCTTGGGGGCGGCATGCAGCGTGTCGGCGTGCTTGGGGCGCCGTGCGCGGGGGCGCCCTACAGTGCGTGGCGGCGGCGTGCAGGGGGTGACCTGCAGGGTGCGTGTGCGGCATGCTTGGTGGCGACGTGTGAGGGGCGTCCTGCAGTGCGCGGCGGCGTGCGGGGTGGCCTGCAGGGTGCAGCGGCGTGTGCGGGGACGCCCTACAGTGCGTGGCGGCGGCGTGCGCGGGGTGGCCTGCAGGGTGCGGCGGCGTGCGCGGGGATCGTGCATAGCAGTTTTTCTTTTATGTGACGGTTCGGTCATGATTTGATTATGGTGAGATATGATGGTGGCGTCTAACACTGTTTTAGTCTTAATCTAAACCGATGGATTCACTGAATAGATGGTCAAGATCGTCTGGATCTGCCGCTCTGGTTCTTTTAATAGTAGTAGAGATGATGCAGTTTGCATTGAGAACAAGCAAGTACGTCTATGGTTGGTCTATCTCAGAGCGCTCCATGATACATCCGTGGCGTGAGCGGGCTGGGCAAGAAAATAAAGAAACGCAAACCTCCTCCTCAATAGGTCAGCACGCAACCGCCTCCTACTCCACAGTTCCCCCAAATCTCTTTCCCAAGCGCAGGTGGCGGCGGTGGAGGTCGGAGCCTCGGAGGAGAAGGGAGCTGGTGGCGATGGAGGTCAGAGGAGAAAGGATCTGGGAGGCGCTCGCGGATGGAGGTGGGGGCAAGCAATGGTGGAGGTCGGAAATATGGGAGATGGGGGAAGGTAGTGGTGTAGGTCAGAGATGGGTGGATGTGGGGGCATGCGCGGTGGAGGTCGGAGAGGATACGAGGAGGGTGGCGTGGGATCGAGGAGGCTGTGGAGGAGGGCAGCAACAATTACGAGGAGGTGGGAGGAGAGCGGCAACTGTGGAGGTGAGCGGAGAAGACAAGTGGGGAAAATTTATGCGGCTCCACCTCTTTCTTTCCCTCGCCGACGTTCATCACAACGAGCAGATGAGATGAGTATAAGATTGGTACGCCCTTTCACCTGCCATCGATCTACCATAATTTCTCAAGAATTTAAGGTATATGTTTCATTGTCTTCCAGTCCGTATCAAGCATGCTCTCTCCGTGTTGTTCTCCATAGAAATTTCGTAATAATCTGTAGCATCTGGATATGCATAAACAGCCGTGTTCGACCTGGGTAATTATTTATGTGTATTAGTTTTGTTGATGGATGGTTTATGGGTTTATGCAGTCAATTGGACCTTGATGCTCTTAGCAGAGCTACCAGACTGAGTTGCTTGACTTTGGAAGGAGAGTGAGAGCAACTTCCAGTCATCACATGGAAACATTGCTGGGCCCTTTGATTCAATGGCGACGACAATGGATGTGCAGCTGCAAGGTATGATATCTTTGTTTGCCCTTCACGCGCTTACTGTTTTTTTCCTTCCCTCTGTTTGTTTCGGGTTCAGAAATGAAGGATGGCATGTTCTTTTAAATCTTAGGCTAATGACATGGTCGTAATGACTAAGAAGGCATGAAATTCATTTATTTGAGCGGTAAGAGAAGGATTCACGTGAGGAGACAAATAGTGGGTGTCGAGGCCAGCAACCTCGCCGTCTCCACACCATCCCCAGGTATGCTGGTTCCTTACCAATACGTTTTTGCTCTACTATTGTGGTGTATGATAAATAAATATTGTGAGTTAGGATGCACACTGATATATACTGTGATCCCTAATTTTGCTAATTTTGCTTTTACTGATTTGTTTTTATGGTTTAGGTTGCACGCCCGCAACTCACCTTGGATTATTAAGGTGAGTTTCCCTCTCCGATGCATTTCCACTTTATGCTTTATGTGATTTCATAATGAATTTTGGGTTCATGGGTTTCAAAAAAAAATTGGGTTCATGTTTACGTTATACCGATGGCACGCCATTTATCATGCAAATGAACAGGTTATACTATCCTATAGTATTATTGCCCCGTGATGATTAATTACGAGAACAACGATAAATATGATGCACCTGTTTTTTCTAATAATAATGATTGGATGCCACCCTTGTTCTTGCCATCAGAAATTTATAGTTTCATGTTTTTTCTTGCTATGGTAAATTCTGGGCTGTGATTTCTTCGTCGCATGAAGATAGTAGAAAATTCTGAAGCGTCTTTCTCTTTTGTCTTTGCAATAGTACATTGGAGGCTCATGAGCGAGCTAGCGAGACTGCTCAACGAACATATTTGCTTGCTACGGTTCATAAATTTTGATGGGTATATTAGGTTACACTTAGATCTGGATGTACTAATTTTTCTTATCTTTATTTATACTGGAGGATATAAAACTATTTACTATTGTGTTATCTGATATGAAAATCTTTCTTTGATATGCGGGTTTACTACTATTTTACATTTTGGGTTCATTTTGATCCAACCTAACTGACCAAATGGATTTGACGTGTCATTCATGTCAGGGTGTGTCTTTATTTGTGGCAAACCACAAATAATTGATTTGTATAAATAGAGTCCTAGCTGATAACCTTATTCCTCATGTCGCTCAAGACTGCTGTTATTTTATTTTGGCTGCAATAAGGTGTTCATGATTTCCCCGACTATTATTTTTTTGCATTATCTACTAATAACTTTTCTTGTAGGAGATTATTAAAAATAATCATTGTACAAACGGATTAGTGGTTTACTGCAAGGCTATCATTCCTAAACTGAAATCACCTTGGCTTCAAAGCTTAATAACTTTTCTTGTTATCTTCTTCACTAACAGGTGCCCTTGGAGATAAGGAGTTTCTTATTTACTATTCTGGGACGGAGAAGGAGCTCCAGTCTCAGGATGCATACGAAGTGATTATCCACCAGGTAGATTTCACTCGCGCGAGGAGCTCCATATGACAGGTCAAGGCATCACCCATCATGTATATATTGCTTGTGCATAAGCTTCAACAAGTTTTATCTACAATTGTCTTTAATTTCTCACAATGTATTGTTCTCCCACCGTGCACATTTTGTCTCCAATATATCTTATTTGCTGGCTACGAAGTACCAGTTGACATATAACTTGTATTACTTTCCAGATTGTCAGGCTGCCAAATCCACAATTTTCGCTCTAGGGACATGTCAAGGCATCATCCGCCATGTATATTTTGCTTCTGCGTAAGCTTCCATCAGTTTTATCTACATTTATCTTCATTTTCTCACTAGATATTTTTCTTCTAGCGTACACATTTCCTCTGCAATTTAGTTCATTTGTTGGTTACGAAGTATCAACTGATATATCACTTGTATTACTTTCCAGATCATCTGACAGGCTGCCAAATCTACTTTTTTTTTCTCTAGGGGGTCTATTCAGCCACAATGGACTTTGATTGTTGAATACTCGAAAACTTCTTGCATTCATCAGAGACCGAGCTCCAAACAAGAGAGGTAATCACACATATCATACCTTGTCGATATCATTATTTTATGGAAATACATGAAAGTTAGTGGTAATGCTTGATGTGTGAGTGCATTTCCTAATACTTGTATCATGGAATTAATCATTCTTTGATGTGCTTTATGCTATTTGGTTGATCTTTCTCCAAACAAAATAGATAAAAAATGTCTATCTTGGAGCCAGAGAGTTATTTGAGAATCTCTTTTTGGGAGCACCTATTTGATGAAAAAGAAGTTCTGTGGTTTGTTTCTCCACTTTTACAGTCTTATATACAGTTTAATTCATCGTCGAAATAATTCGTCATGGCTCATTTGTACACACTATTAGTACTACTTTTAGTTTCTGAACAAATACTACTCTCTTGTTGCTTAAACGCTTTAGTGATCATCTTAATATCAATTACTGCCGATGAGCTGCTGTGCAAATAATCAATAACTTCACCTGTTATGGTAAGTTCGCTGATCCCAGATATTCCTAAACGCTAAATCATTTGTTTGGTTGATGTAGATTTCAGTTTTTGTTGTCCATATTTATAATAGTAATAGAATTATTAAACTTTCTTCCAAAACTCAATCATACTCTCTTCTGAAGTTCAAGGTTTACCGACGATGGTTCTTTTTGAAGTGACACCCGTGCATCTGGAGGTCTGTTGTCATTATAATTTCTCAAGCTCTTCGCCAAGTGTGCCTCACTTTTGTAGCTATTTTCAATCTATGCGGCAAAATGCTGCAAAATGTAAATATGGACATATTCTTTTGTAATACGGTATGGTTGCTTCGCGCTCATGATATGTTTGTTCCAGAGTTTATTTTGAGTTCTGTGTGAACGTAAGCATAGCGAGGGCTCACAATTCAGCAGTGGCCGGTAGTACAAATTGATCGCCTTTCGATGTGCTAAGCTAAACTTGAATACAAGCTGAGCAGCTGATCCCATATTTGTCACTGAGCAATGTCACTAGGAAGCTGATCCATAGTTGTCACAGATTGGATTGCACAGCACCGGTGAGGAGGAGCCCCAGGGGGCGCCCCAACCACTAGTGTACAATAATGTTTATTACACATTCCATGCGGTTTATGATGTGGATGAATGGTAATGTTTATATCCTTTTGCCAACTGCAATTTGTAGCAGTATGCATGTATTGCTTGATATATTTTCATCCTTAAAGTTTGTGTGTCAATGGTTAATTTGTAGATGGTGTTATAGACCTTCTAGTTTATTTATTGCTCTTTGACTAGTAATTGTTAGTGTAGATTTTGTCCGGTGTGACCCGGCTGTCCCGACTCTAGTAGTGCTGCTGTTGCTGGGTTGGTTGTGCCTTGTATGACTCGCGCATTGTTGCAGGTATGGTTGGCTCTGCTTTGACCACCTCTCAAGCTCTGGCTAAATTTCTCTCGGGAGGTTACCCTTCGATCTCCGGGTTTGCCCATGGTATCTTGCCTTCCTCGTGTCATGTCTTGCCATATTGCCATTGAACTTCTAATTATTTGTGGTGCTTTTCTTGTACTGGAATATGTTTTTCATTATGTAGTTTATATGGTGCACAATATTTGAAGTCTTAAATTTTGCTGTAACCAAAGATGTGCAACTGCAACATTAGCTTTCTCGAAAAATGCAATATTGACACTTACGAGAGTGTTGTCAGTTTTAACATAGTAGATCTTATCACTTATGTGCCAAAGCTCTATTATCGGTTTGTGCTTTAATGATTGGCCGTGCTAGCCTATAGATGAGATTAATTGACAATGAAATGAAATTGTTTATTTTCCTATCTCTTTGTCTTAATTTTTTATTTATATGAAATGTGTCTAGATACAACCAACTCAGTGACAACTAATATGGAACGAAGGGAGTACCATTTTTTCTACACTTAAATGCATGGTATTTCGCTGCATATTAGTTTTCAGACACACGAGAGTATTTGTTGTTGAAGAGTTTCTCTTCTTGAGCTTCGGGATTCGAGGTCGTCAATGTGTGCGACTAGTTCATCATGCCGCAACCACAGTGTTGATGATGCTCGGCCTCGGCTACAACTAATACAATGGGCTACTTGTTTACCCTTTGTATCTCTTGTTCCCATCTGCTCTGTGATGGACTCTATTTGAATTATGCTGATCATGTTCATCTGGTCACCTCCTTTCTAAGCTAAGACGTTGATGTCCAGACCTGGTTATTGTCCTGCTTCAAGTATTTCTAGTAATAGACGATTTTGTGTTATAGGATTGAACCTACTGTTATTTAATTGTGGATGCCATTGCATGGTGTTGATATTTGGTTGATTTAGATTAGTGTACAATTTGCTTGCTGCAACTTTCTTCCATTTTGGACGAGAGTTAATTGTTTATACACATGAGTTTGCATTTTCTCCAGACCACACATGAATTTAGCTAATTTATTGTATATCTTCTCATGGTGATCACGCAGTCCTTTGTTTATTCCTGATTTTTCGTTGGGAAACAGATAGTTTATCTCATATTCTGATGTCATGTACAATTCGTTTGTGTTTTGCATTTTCTCCAGACCACACATGAATTTAGCTAATTTATTGTAGATCTTCTCATGGTGATCACGCAGTCCTTTGTTTATTCCTGATTTTTCGTTGGGAAACAGATAGTTTATCTCATATTCTGATGTCATGTACAATTCGTTTGTGTTTTTACTCATTTGTTTCTAGCCATATTGTCGTTGAACTTTTAATTATTTGTGGTAATTCTTGGACTGGAATGGGCAGGGAATGTCAAAGTAGTAGTTTAGTCCATTTTATGCATATGTAGATCTTGCTTTATCCTAGACATTTGATACACATGGTTTATATCTTGTGTACCGCGTGGGGGGTGGGGGGAGTTAAGATCACACATGTACTTCTATTCACTTACGCATACAACTTTATGAAGAAATGTTATTGGTTTAATGTTTCTTAGCAGTAAACATTTGATTAAAGAACCTATATTGCCTTATTCATCTTTCAAGGAAACCGGTAAGTACATAAAATTGGCTTATAACTATGTACCCATGTCCCAGGACAACACCGACTATTCTGTCTTGATTTAAGTAGCATTCTAAGTAGCAGTGGCCTTTTATCTGACATATGTCTGAATCTCATAATCTCATTTGGTCTGTTACCGTCATCGTGAACTTCTCTGATGTTTTGCATCTCGGATGTAGAAAATGATAATAATGTATTTGATTTGCGTATGTATGTTGCCGAGCTATTTCATTTCTTTTGGTAAATGGGAGTGTTCACTAATAGAACTTGTGGTGGTGATGATCATCTAGTCGCCTATTTTCTAAGCTAATAAGTCGACATTTGTCCCTGATTATTAGAGTCCTGGTGCTATTACTAGCTAATTGATGAGTTTCTGTTATATACCTACTAGCTATCCAATTACATTTCATAATAGTTTTCTAATTGTGTATTAGAATTATGTATAAGCTTGAGTTGCTTATAGCGCGTTTGACAAGGAATTTGCCATGTTCACCATATGGTGATGAGTCTGTTTTCTAAATATTTTCCTGATGATTAGGTAGCTTTTGCATCATCTGTTGCTACTGTATCTCTATGGTAGCAATCATCCTAGCTGAATTTGAACTTGTCAAAAAATGTTCATCAGAATCTGTACCGGTTTTTTATGTTTCATTTGAGTCTTATACGGACTGTACATGCTTTTTTGTGTCTTCAAATGATGTTGTAGTAAGTTAGGTGCTAGTGAACAATAGACCAAATGGTGGTGCCAAATTGTCTGCAACAAATCGAGTAATGACCGAAACTATTTATATTGGTTACTCCGCTTTGGTTAATGAATGGCATGAATTTGTTGCTATCTAGTAGCAATTATACATTATCTGCTTACCAAATATGTTGCAGTCAATATTTGTATTACCTAGTTGGTAATGAAGCCAATGTATAGCTGATGTGGTTGTCCGTAGGGAAAATAATATATGTTGTAGACATTTAAAACCCTGATATCGCTTTACTTTGTTTTAATTACGAAATATAGCGGAAACTTTCATGTAATTGTTTCACTAGTACTAGTTGCGGGTTGATGTATTGCTAGAGTCCGCCGTTTGCACTCCCCATACATTACTATCTGCTAGGTGGTCCAGCTTTTTCTTTGGTACTTGTTTATCTTTGTTTGACTATTTCCAGTATCTATTTTTTGTAGAGACGAAGGCCATCATACTAAGGAATAGAACAAGTAGAAGGCATGATATTTTGCATGGTGAGCAGGAAGATGAAGAAGGTGCTCTTCTTCTTCTTCTTTAGGAGGGAGACGAGGGCGGGACTCAACGTTGTCGCAACACTAACTGGCTCTGATGGCCGTCGTGCTACACTAGCAGTTGATCTTGTTGTAGTATTGTCACTGTAAAAGTTAACCTTTTAAATTATTGGGTTCAACATTACTATTCCGATTGTGAAGAACCTTATGTCTTCTCTACAGTAATTTTGAAGATAGCGGTCATGTGGATCATTTTATAGAATGGCAGTGCTGCTGCTGGGTTGGCTGTGGCCTCCCGGTGGTAGGTTTGGCTACCCCTAGCCTCCACAACTACGGTCGTGGCGTTAGCCTCGGCTACAACTCTCTGGTGAGCTCCTTGTTTCCTTCCCCTCTTCTTCACCTTGTAGTAGAAATTATATATTATCTGCTTGCAAAATATGCTGCAGTCAATATTTGTATTGCCTAGTTGATAAAGAAGCCTATATATGCATGATGTGGTTGTTTGTAGGGATAATATTAAATATTTATTGAAATACTCCATCCGGTCTCTTTTAATTGACTCGGATTTAGTATAACTTTATAATAAATTCGAGTCCATTAAAAAAGACCGGAGGGAGTATATTTCAAGCCCTGCTATGGCTTTGCTCTATTTTAGTTACAGCACATCGAAAAATCTTTCATTTCATTCGTTCCACTAGTACTAGTTGCAGGCTGATGCATTGCTGGAGTCGATACCATTTGCACTCCCCATACATTACTAATCTTTGTTTGAATCACGTCGGTATCTATTTTTTCTAGAGAAGGCCATCATACTAAGGAATAGCATGAGTAGAAGGCATGATGCTGCGCATGGTGAGGAGGACAATGAAGCAGGTGCTCTTCTTAAGGGAGGGAGCTGAGTGCAGGACTCTGATGTTGATGCATCACTAGAAGCTGGCTCTTGATAGCTGACGTGTAGCACTGGCGGTTGACCTTGTTGTAACTTTTATCATCGGAAATGTTTATGTTGGTTACTCTGTTTAGATTTGATTGAATGGCAGGATGAGCCTATTGATATCCGAGGAGATGGGAGCTAGCATCTGGCTCCATTATATTCTTCTGTTTTGAACTTCAGCGTAGTTGACAGTCATGTTGTGATACATGAACAGTAGGGAGAGACAAATACTAACTGTCCAACCAATAGATCAGGCAACATCGGCAATACATATATGTAATAATACAGATCCTTCCGTATACTGCTTGATGTGACTTTCCTTACACTAATATTTCTCATATAGGCAACCTCTTTATATTATCAAAATATTCCTTATACTAGTATCACAGTACAAGCTTTGATCAGCGTGAAACAATGTTATACGAAAAGATGATGAAAGAATACGTGGGCTGCAAATAGCTTTGTTACCTCCAAAGAGAGCTGAATATCTAGCACCAATCGAGAAAATAAAGGAAAGGATATGTAGAGACACCTCGTACGGTGCGTGTGTTTAGGATCCGGAATGCTAATCGGTCCTGCAATTAACTGGCCGCTTTGATTGACTACGATATTAAAGGGGACATGCATGCCTTGTTTACGCGCCCACGACTACGGCGTCATCGGTCTGTGGCACGAGGCATCGTGCCCATCAACAAGAAGCAAAAAAAGGGGGCGAGAGATGTAACATCATGTACAAGCTGATAAATGTTGTTAGTGTTGGACTAACTAATTTCGACGACAATGCAGCCGCGGCTGAGAAATTAAAGGAAAGGAAAGGCAAGAATAGGGAGAGATACCTGGATGGTGCGTGTATTTAGGATATTGAATGAGAACAGGTCCTGCATGCATGCCCGAATTAACTGGCCGGTTTAACTAACTACGACATGCCTTGTTTACGCTTCCAGATCATCATCGATCTGTGACACCAGGCACCATCAAGACTCCGAACAAAAAGAAAAAAAGAGGGAGAGAATTGAAGCACCGAATTATCAAACATATCATCTCCTTCCCGCTCTTTCCCACGAAATTCAAACCTCTCACTAGATCTATAAATACGAGCCCACCCCCGCACAGCCGCGTGTCGGCTATCGCGTGACTTGTGACTTCGGACTTTGGCGAGGAGAGGAGAGGAGAGGAGAGGAGAGGAGAGGAGAGGAGAGGAGAGGAGACGATGGCCGGCCGACGACGAGATCTTCTCTTCCTGGTGATCGAGCAATCCTCCTTTGTTTGTTTGTAAACTTTGGAGAGGAGAGGAGAGCAGACTAGCTTGGTTCAGGGAATAACCCCATTCTGATCAAGCGCCATTCATCTTTTATTCTTTTCTCTTGCAGATTCAGTTTGGGACATAATAGATCGGATCTGAATTAAGTTTTCTATGTACTGCTTCATGATGGCTTTCACGGCGGCGCGGATGGATGCCTAGGTAAGTATTGTATAGGAACAGAAGTACTAGGCGTGGTTAATTAGATCCATCAGTGATCCCTCATGTCGGTCGCGCACGATCCCTCAAGATCTAAGTTTCTTCTTTTTGTTTTGTCGCATGGCAGGAACGTCGGGACGATGGAGTGAGAGGAGATCGATCGATCAATTACTAGGCCGGCGCGGACGGAAGTATACGATGGGTGGCCTGAGGAGAGGCAGCCAGGTAATGGTTTACTTTCTTGTTTTGGTGACAGCGTAAGTACAGGTTGAAACGAATTCTTCTCTACTCTCTCTTTACAATAATGGAGACATAGCTTTCTCTAAAAAATGAACTATGAACTTAATATTTTCGCAAAAAAAAACTATGAACTTAATAGCTAGGTATGAATATCTCCGCGGATGCCGGTGGGGCGAGCCGCCATGGTCGACGCGAAGCGACGGAGCAGCACGCGTGCCTCCGGCAAGGGCGTCGGAAGGGCGGCCGAAGGCGCCGTGTCCTCGGCCTTCTCCTCATCCGGCCATGAGGGCGGCAGGGTAGTCGGCTCGTCCTGATGCGTCCTAGAGGGGACGGTTGGAATTTATGTCGGGGCAGCGGCGGGGCCCGGATGAGTTGGTGTGATGTTCGTGGTCTGCGGCCGGCTACTTTGGGTAGCTTGGGCTACGTGTTGCTGGTTCGTGCGGTATTGGATCTCGAGTGTGAGTGACGGTATGTCGGGACGGCAGGCCCGAAAGGTGGTTGTCTCGGTTGACCGCACAGATTTAAAGATATTATTATTCCATATTAAATAAAAAGAAAAAAATAAATCATTTTATTGTCCATTTGAATTCAAGATTAATATACTTATTCTTATAGTTTATGTAGGTAATTGTTTGGAATTCAAAAAATAATGATGTGCAACATCAAGTAATAAGGGTTCTAAACACTTCTAAACACAAACCGTCGCACATACACTTCTTGCCGGTTCTCATGCCTACATCGCCGTTTCTGGAAACAAATCTTTGCATAAGAGAAACGGAACGCATTTCAGCTTCATTCTATTTTGTTTGCATCGCAGTACTTCAATATACGCACTATGTTAGAGACGACGACTTAGACCTGCCTTCCTACTTTTTTTAAAGAGAAGGCTCGAAAGCCTAGCTTCAACCAACCAGGAGTTACAACAGGACACCACACCACACACGCACACCACGGCAGGAAAGATACACGGGTACATACAGAACGAATTACAACACTGCACTACGAGCGAGGACAAGCTTGCAGGAGTGCAGACCGCCGCTGTTCGACACCAAGGACACCGACCGGAGGCACGGCGAGGCACTGCCCGGAGCAGAATTGTAGTCTTGATTCCGAGGAGAACAACCAGAACTCCGAGCACCAGAAGCACCAACCTGTTCTCATGCCGAAGAGGGCCCCTGCCCTCTCGCCTGGTTCGAAGGCGTCAAACCATCGGACATGAGAGAGGCTCACCCGAGAGCCGCAGAGGTGTTGAGCTCCGGACCCGACGCCACCCTGGAGAGACTACCTTGACAAGGATCACACCATACCGGCCGCACTGCCGAGCACTTGGACATCCACCAACGACGAGAAATCCGCCGGGAGCACCTGCAGAGGATGGGGCAGACTGCCGTCGACGCACGCATACGGGCTAGAGATCACCGCAGCTGCTCAAGGACCGACATTGCCCAAAGCTGCAACCTTCAGCTCCGCCAACCTACCGAAACCTCCCCAGGCGGCGCCTCCAAGAAGGTCACGGCGCAGCAGCGCGTCGCCGCCGCCCAACCAACAAGATTTTGGACTTTCGTCCGGGAGGTGGGGGGAAGATGAGCAGGAGCCCAGGACAGCAGCTACTACCTCAGAACCGACGTGAACCGTAGCTCCACGCCGCAGACGCCACCCGCCGCCGCCTCACATCCCGAGGAGACGAGGACGCCAGACCGAGGCACCCACCACGATGCCCGCCGTAGGACATCGGGGGAGACGAACCAGCGCCCTCGCAGCTCGCCGACCAGACGCATCGAGGCCGCCCACCCGAGGCAGCCCTGATGAGGCCCAGACCTAGGCCCGCTGGCCCAGATCTGGGCCCGCCGCTGCCACCCATGGCCATTGCGCGCCGTCGCAGGGCCGCGCCAGCCGGCCAGAAGCCAGAAGCTGCGCCGCCACCCCGCCGGAGAAGCGCCTTCACCGCACCATGGTCAGGCCACCGCGCCACCGCGCCAGACGAGAAGCACAGCGCCCCCGCCGACCGCGCCAGCCCGCGCCACCACAACCACGCGGGGGAGAGAGAAGCCCCGCCGGCGCCGGCGCCCCGAGGCTTTGCCCGGCGACGCCCTCTGGCAGCGGCGAGGGAGGGACGGGGGGAGGAGGGGCTGGAGTTGGGGAAGGCAAGGGTTTCGCCCTGCGCTCGCGGGAGCGGCAGGACGAAACGGTGTCTGGCCTGCCTTCCTACTTCGACTGATAAGATTGAATTCAAAATTTTGTCTACCATGCTCTCAATTTTCTCGCTGGTAGCATCTTCGGCGAGTTTCCTCCTCTTGTTTCGCTCCTCGTCGTCATGGTAATAGTGAGCCCATTTGGCGCCGATTCCGGTACCGACCACATGGTCATGTGTTGGCCCTGGTGCAGCGGCTTGCCCAGAGTATTGTTTATCACCCGATTTAAAGGTTGATCCCATGGGAGGTCAGCAAATTCCTCAATTTGTGTAAGCTGCAGAAGGAACATAGATATTTAGAAATGCGACTAGTAGAATGTAATCGACTTGATTAGAAGTTAAACTTGTAAATTAACAACTAGCTTCTTGACAAGCTCCTCCGTCATAGTATATGTGACATATTCTCTGGTTTTCTTGTTTTTATAGTACCGAGCCCAGATAAACTCACGGGCCCGCTGGTCGTGGAATTCTTCCTAGAGCTTGGTTTTATCAACCGCTAAAGGGGCAGCGTCCTCCTTTTCCCACTTGAGCCTCTTGCGAAGGTATGTTCTTGTCCTGCATGCCCAATTTTTTGTGCCTCCAGCGAATGCGGCTACACCATCTACGACAACTACAATATGGACTACGACTACATCGATTAAAGCTACATTATGTTTGGCTATCTCGACATCGACATCAACGACAACGTCTACAAATACACATTGGCAACAACTCCAGTCAATAGCTTCCACATCACCACTTGCATCCACAACACTCCCGTTGTGACTACGGGAAGGAAGAGAGGAGACATTAATGATGACAAGGTGGAGAAGGCAACAGAAGCGCAGGACATCAAATCCAGTCGCAGTCCAAATTTAGGGGGGGGGGGGGGGGGGGGGTGTTAGAATACACACTACTAGGAAAACAACTAGCCACAATATCGCTAGCAGTGGCGCATGGTGATAATGGTGCGTCACTGTTACCACGTGCGCCACTGCTAGCTCATTACCAATGGCGACTAGAGTTAGAGGTGGGCTATTGCTATTCATGGATCTAGTGGACCCTATAGCATAGTAGTGGCGCACGTAGGTGTCTAGGAGGTGGGAATTTTGGCCCTCCCATGGATCACCTTTTATGTTATTTTTAATAAAATAACATGATAGAAATTTCAAAAATTCCTTCGAGATGGCCATGTGTTATTTGTTGTAGTTGATAGAAAAATTAACAAACATGAATTTTGACTATTTTTTTTTTTGTAAAAATGGCACCATCTTTCGGTAAAACGGCTTTTCTGATTGCATGCGACCTTTGATGAAAAAAAAATTTATATTGAAAATACATCTACGGAAAAAGTTACATTTGATTTCAAACGGCCTATGGTCGTTTACCGATTTTTTAGATTCAAAATCAAAGCGGAAATAGTAGTTTTTGGAGGTTTTAGATTTCTAGCAATGGCACACCATGTCTTGGTGCTCCACTACTAACCTTCCCTCATTCGAAATTCAAAACCTCCGGCCACCTACCCCCACTCTTCTTATCCACCTCCCTCCTCCCTCCTCCACACATTCCTCGGGTCCTCCTCTCCTCCTCCTTCTCCACCCCTCCATTCTCTCATTCTCTTCTCTATCCTTCCTCCTCCCCTCTTCCTCTTCCTCCTCCTCCTCCTCCTCCTCCTCCTCCTCCTCCTCCTCCTCCTCCTTCCTCTCCGGCCTCCTCTCCTCCAACCACTCCGTTGCCCCTATCTCCTCTCCGGCGGTCCGCTCCCCATCATCTCTTATCCCCCATCCTCTCCTCTCCTTCATCCTTCATCCTCTCATCTCCTCCATCATCTCCTCTCCTCCATCCTCTCCTCTCTTCTCCGACCTAGTCTCCTACAACCTCTCCCATGGTCCACCTAATTTGGAGAACAAAAACAAGCAAAAAGAATGGTGCTAGATGAACGGGACAAATAATTCAGAAAACAAAAATGAGCAAAAAAGGAGTAACAAAAAAATCGCAAAAAATGGTGCTATATCCAGTGGCGCACCCGTTCTAGTACCGCTCCAGTTCTAGTACCAGTGGCGCACTAAGGGGGAGTAGCAGTGGAGCACAATACAGCTAGCAGAAGCGCACCACCGGTACATGGGTTACGAGTGGCGCACCAACACTACTAACACTTAGCAGTGTTAGTTAAAATTGGTGGGCCACTTAAAGCCTTTATCCTAGTAGTGACATGTACATACGTAGAGTTAGACTTGTATTCTAGACCTAGCTTCTTGTACTACAAGTCCACCTATCTCCATTTACCTTTATATATACCTAATGAGGGTGACCATAATACAATGAAATAATTCTAGGGTTCATCTACTTTGATAGATACATCCAAAGTCAAAATGATTAGCCCAGCTCAACCATAACAAGGTACAAAGCCAGACAGCTAATAGATGCATAACCAAAGCTCAATTGACCCATGAGTCACCTCCGGGACAAAATTACAGTAGCAAAGGTACCAGTAAGTACAATGAAAGATAATAAGGACGAATAGAACGTTAGTAGATTTCTCTTGTTAATGAAATTGCACGGAAAGAGGCATCGGATCAAAGTGGACCGAAATCGACTTCCGCAAAATCCAGCAGCCTGCACGTCCGCGCAGCAATTGGGAGATGAATTGCGGTCGGTCCTCATAGTCTGGTCGAGGTTTCTCGGTTTCACGTTGGTTGGGCCTTGGCATCCAGTGGCTCGCTTGTGCGCATGGCCGCTGCTGAAAGCTCAGTTCCGCTGCTCAAAACTAATTTCCAGTGTGTGCTCATATATATATGTTGCCTAGGTGGGTTATCTTGGGTCGTCCTTTGATCTGTTATGATCTGATCCGAATGAAGTGCCGGCATGCACTCCAATAGGCAGATGGGGATAATTGGCCAATTTCAATGGAGTGATATTTGTTCGATCGTCCCCTCCACCGGTAGCTTCAAATAAGATTTGTTTGGTTTGCTCGAATATCTCATGAGGCTATAAGAGGTCTCTCTCTATGTATACTTGTATAGGCAACAAAAAAAAAGAAAAAAAAAGTTATAACCATTCTCAGCTATCACTCGACAAGACATGATATTATGGCTGCTTGCCACACTATTTATAGTTACAGGGTGAGCGCTGGGTTCCAACCTAACCATTGGCCCATTCACTTTTATTTTTGCCTATTGTCATGCCTACATTACCATTCCTGGAGGCGAATCATTGCATAGGAAATGTGTAACGTATTTCAGCTTCATTCGATTTGTTTTGGTCATCAGTCAGCTACAGTAACACTGATCACACCCGGAGAGAGCCAGGCATAGATAATCCGTTAGGCTGGCTGACAAAGGCCATATGGTCACTAACATCGACAAAAAAAAGGTGAAAACCAGAGCACCAATCATAGTTTTCTGGCAACCCAAGCTGGTTCTATATGCAAATTCATGATTTCTGAGGACATATGTTAGTTGAAACTTAGTACCTCTTCGTTACGAATGGGCGGATTAGTCTACTTTAAGCTATGGGTAATTAACCAGACCTCCACAGTTCATGAGACTCTTCTGGGATCTTCAGTCGCTGCTGCCTCCTCAAAATGTCTTCTCATACATCCTCATGTCTCCGTTGTTGAGATGGGCACCTTTGTCTCTCCTCTAAAATCCCAGCACCAAATTGCATTGCTTGGTTTGATGCTAGGGCGGCGGTGGTGCTGCCGCCGAGGTCGAAGATGATGTTGGCCATCACGGTCTGAGATCCAAAACACAGAACTCCTACCTGGTCCGCCAACTCTGCAGTTATTTTACGATGATTTTTTTGGAGGGGTCTCGCTCGATCGGACAGCATAATGGTAGACACTAGAGACAAAGATTTATACAGATTCAGGCCCGGACGTATACAACGTCCGGTAAAAACCCTACTTCCTGTGTGTGGGGGGTGATTTAATTATATGTAGTGTTCTTGGGCAATTACGAGGTTTGATTCAATCTCACCTATGGTGGATGAAGGTAGAAGATGATGGTAGGTGGATATGGTGTGTGCAAATGTTAACTTCTAGCACCCACTTCTTCTGCGGCCCATATTCCCCATTGTATGGATGGTGGGAATTAGGGTTATAAGAAGCAGAAGGTTTTACAAGTAATGGCGCCTAACAGAATTGCTAACAGGACATCTTGATCCGATCTACGTCGGCTGGCTTATATGAGAATCCCATAGAATCTGCGGTCGGCGGACATAGCTTGATTTGTGCTCTAAGTTGTCACGCGAACCCCCATCTGGGATCCGAGCCTTTGTTCTTGTGGTTTGATCCTCGGGATGGGCCGCATTGCTCCTACGGGGCCCACCTGGTAGCAATATCCTCGTCACATAAGCATATGATCTTTCCTCGGCAATCTTATGTATGATGTGTACAACTTTACCAGTCTAGATTTTTAGAATAGGCACGATTGATAAGCTATTTTTTTCCTTTCGTGTTCTAACTTCCTTCCTTTTAACATATACATATTTGTAAATATAAAAATATATAAACACTATTTTTTGAAACGGATGCAAAAACTTTGCCTCATTCATTCTATTAATTAAGAAGGAGTTTTACAAGAGTGTAAACAAGAAATTACATGGTCGGACTATTCGGGAAAAATATGAACATTAGGAGGAATCCTACTTTTTTCCGTAAAAACATCCGCAACACTGTTCATGAATAACGTCGGGAAAACGAGAAACTAGGGGTGCGGCTAGGCCGAATGCCATCCGGATGAAAAAAAAGGTTACCGGAGACCTCGTCGGGAAGACGGCTGGAGGTGCTCTAAGGGTCGGTGATGTTTAGGTAGCCGGACTCGTAGTGGTACCGCGGAGGGCTCAGACGGTGACTCCGGCTCCGGCCCCTCGTGTCGCCAAGAGTGGAAAACAGTGGTAGCAGAATAACGGCGACCGAGATCGTGAGCAAAGCCAGCTTCCTCGCCGACCCCATGTGTACTAGTGAATTCCTTCTTCCGATAGCAGAGATGCACAGAAGGCCACTGCTTTTCAGATCGGTTCTGCTCCAGCTGGTATATATGGTTCGGTGAACTTGGCCGAGTCCAAATGTGATTACGAATTGGAATCGGTCATCGGTTGCACGCACGCAGGACCAAAAAGAAACCAAGTCTATGCGAGTCGGAAAGAAGAACCACGTGAACCATTCACATGGTTCGTTGCGCTTATAAAAAAAATAAAGAGAAAAGTTGAATGGAGCAGGGGCACCTCCACATTTTTTACTTTGTCTTGTTTATCTTCCAAATAATGTAATATTTTGATTTAATTTTTTGCAAGTCACTTAAAAATAACAAATAGAATGGAGGAAAGCTAGTTCAGAATTTTTTTGTGCAAATTTAAAATTTAAATTATTTAACATTTTAAATAAATTCTTGAAATATATATATATATATATATATATATATATATAGACAATGGCATAAAAAACCAAAATATTTTCCCACATTCTAATTGTTATATCTAAGTGATCTGCAAATTTTCGAGTTCAAACAATGTGTGGTGTGAGAGATACAAAAATGAGAAGTTGTTTGAGAGGGGATCAAAAAAACTTGCACGGATCTTGATGCAATATAAACGGTATGGATATGGGTGCGCACCAAGCACCTGCTCTGAAAGTCCACTCTCATAAATAAAAGTCTTAGCAGTGAGCTCCGAGAGTTTACTTCTGCATGACAGCATGAGAAGAGTGCCAAAACTTGATAAGCTATACCCATGACTCCATGAGAATGGTGCATCTATATATATGAAGCCACCTTGCCATCCCATTGATCACTTCTCATGCACATCAAAGAGTTATGTTATAGAAATGTTTGGTGTAGATCTTTCAAGTGGGTGAGATATTGGAGTAGGCCCAATAAACAAGTTACTCGTTTGACAATCTAGGTAGGTCCGAACAGTGCGATGTTGTTGGCAGCGGAGGCTGGAGGAGGAAGCTGCACCGCCGCGTTGTTGTTGGCGGCGTGCCAAGGAGTAGTAGGCCGTGACTTCACATTGTTGGTGGCGTGCAGGCTCGGAGGAGGCATTGGCCCCGCCTCGTTGTGTCGCAGTTGGGAAGCAGATGACGTTGAGATGTAGTGAGACCGGCAGTTTTCTCGTCTCATTCAAGACGCGTATCATTCTGACAAGGTGGTAGCGAGAAGTGGCATACTATTGGTGAAACGTATTATTTTCCTTTTTAGTATGTATAATACATGTGTATAAAACCTAGGAGTAATAACATCACTTTTTCTTCTTGTAAACATAGATTTAGAAAAAACTTTGCATGTATCATCCATTTACCGATCTCCCATTCCGTGTTTGATCGTTGTCGTCTCTATGACTTGCTGGTGATTTGAAAATGTGCACAGAAACTTTGGAAGCACATGTTGAAGTGAATGGCCATCCCAGGTTCACGTCCGGTGGCCATTGAGTACTCATTTAGGAATATTTATTTATTCTCGTTTTTATGAATGATACTTACTTAAAAAGATGGAGATATTACATTGCACATCAGGAAAAGAGCTCACACTCGGTCAAGCACTACTGCAACAAGCCACCATACACAATTGACACTTCTCCTATTTTGTTTGTACAGTTGGAAAAAAAATTGTAACTATATGCAGTAGGAAGTCCTAGTGTTCTTCCTAAAAAACACTGCATCAATCAGTTTCACAGCAAGCCTAAACATCAAGCCGGAGAAATAAATAAGCCTCCAGACATCATTTAACATAACAGTCTAGGTAGTCATTAGGCTCAATTACAGCAGAGTGCAAACAATTAAACCACACGCCATGACCAAATTAACGGTCTTACAGCTAATTCAGTTACACCAGACAAACAGAGATTACCCACTCACTTGAACGCTGCCGTTACCAGAAACAAAGTCCAGTTGCATACCCAAGAACTCCACTTGTCTCGAAGATAAATGCTGGTTAGGAGCATACTGGATATAGATACACACAGTTAGAGTGCCTTGTACATATCCAGCACTCAACATACTATAGCACTATCTGAAATTTTGACTTCCACCAACAGAGGATGGTTCAACCTTCATATCCGCATTCTCTTTCAGATAGAGACATGCATAGGGCATATGCAGAAGCTTCAGAACAAAATTAGATGCAAAAGCTTCAGAGGCTGGAGATGTGCAAACACTGGATTTGTAGTTTACAGGAAGCCGCTGGATGCAAAAGCTTCCTTCTACTATGGCCATTTCTCTGATGCCTCGATCGGGACTGGTGTTGTGAACCGTCGCAACAGCGAGGAAAGGAAAGAACACAGTTTCTATCGTCTGATCAACGACAGCTCCATCCGTGAAGCCAAGGGGCAGATCGTCAGCGCCCACGGCGAGCACTGTCGCCTCATATAAAGGTATCCACATGGTCCGACCCGCATCGGCCCCATGTAAGCGTCGGCGATGTAGAGGTAACCAGACTCATAGTGGAACCGCGGAGGGCGCAGACGGTGGCTCCGGCCAGCTCCGCCGTCGGCCCTCGTCTCGCCACCGAGAGTGGAAAGCAGTGCAAGCAGCACAACGGACAGCGAGATCGTGAGCAACGTCAGCTTCCTCGCCCACCCCATGGTGTTGCGAATACGTTCTTCCGTAAGCAGAGGTGCACAAAAGGCATCTGCTTTATTGATGGATCGCTTCTGCTCCCGTTGGTATATATGGCTTGGTGAAGTAGGCCGAGTCGGAATGTGATTACGGATTGGAATCGTTCATCAGTTGCATGCATGACCAGAAAGAAATCAAAGCATATTACGAGTCGGAAAAAAGAACCACGTGAACCATTCACAGGTTTCGTCGCTCTATAAAAGGCTTAGCAGTTAGCTCCGAGAGTTCACTTCTGCATGACAGCATGAGGAGAGTGGCAAAACTTGATGAGCTACACTAGCTCATGACTCCATACGAATGTTGCAGCAATATATATGAAGACGCCTTGCCGTCCCATTGATGACTTCTCCTGCATGTCAAAGAGTTATGTTGTAGAAATGTTTGGTGTAGATCTTTCAAGTATTATGTCGTGGTGAGATATTGGAGTAGGCCAAATAAACAAGATACTCGTATGACAATCTAGGTAGGTCCGGACGGCGCGATGTTATTGACAGCGGGGGCTGGAGGTGGAAGCTGCACCGCCGCGTTGTTGTTTGCAGCGTGCCAAGGAAGACTAGGCCGTGCCGCCACATTGTTCGTAACGCGCAGGCTTGGAGGAGGAATCAGCACCGCCTCGTTGTTGTGGCAGTTGCGAAGCGGCTGCACAATTTTTGCTGTTGGGATTCATTGACGCGGAGCAGATAACGTCGAGAGGTAGTATGACCAGCAGTTGTTCTCGTCTTGTTCAAGACGCATATCATTCTGAGAAGGAGATAGCGAGAACTGACAAGAACCGTAATCTTTTCCTTTTTAGTATGTATAATACTTGTGTATAAAACCTGGGAGAGTAATAATATCACTTTTTCTTCTTGTAAAAAAAGATTTAGAAAAAGCTTTGCATGTACAATCCATTTACCGATCTCCCATCCCATGTTTGATCGTTGTCATCTCTCTGACTTGGTGAAATGGTGATTTGAAAATGTGCACATAAAACTTTGGTAACACAAGTTGAAGTGAATGGCCATCCGAGGTTCAGGTCCGCTGGCCATTGAGTACTCTTTCAGGATTATTTATTTAGTTCTCATTTTTATTAATGATATTTTCTTAAAAAGATGGAGATATTACATTGCACATCAGGAAAAGAGCTCACACTCGGTCAAGCACTACTGCAACAAGCCACCATACACAATTGACACTTCTCCTGCCAACCTGGACCAATTCATGAACAGCCATGTTGCAATCTCTCTGAATTTCTGCACCTGCATGCATCTGGTAGAAGCTGCATAGCATCAGTAATTTACCAACATACACATAGCATGAGCTTGTCCTATTTTATTTGTACAGTTGGTAAAAAAATTGTAACTATATGCAGTAGGAAGTCCTAGTGTTCTGCCTAAAAAACACTGCATCAATCAGTTTCACAGCAAGCCTAAACATCAAGCCGGACAAATAAATAAGCCTCCAGACATCATTTAACATAACAGTCTAGGTAGTCATTTGGCTCAATTACAGCAGAGTGCAAACAATTAAACCACATGCCATGACCAAATTAACGGTCTTACAGTTAATTCAGTTACACGAGACAAACAGAGATTATCCACTCACTTGAACGCTGCCGTTACCTGAAACAAAGTCCAGTTGCATACCCAAAAACTCCAGTTGTCATGAAGATAAAGACTGGTTAGGAGCATACTGGATATAGATACACACAGTTAGAGTGCTTTGTACATATCCAGCACTCAACATACTATAGCACTATCTGAAACTTTGACTTCCACCAACAGAGGATGGTTCAACCTTCGTGACTACATTCTCTTTCGGACAGGGACATGCATAGGGCATATGCAGAACCTTCAGAACATAATTAGATATCAGAACGGTTAGACCAACAAAACAGAAACCTAGTCAGGTTAAGTACCCAAAAAGTCAAAATGTCTGGCGAAAACTTACCAGTTGCAAACCTAGTACTGGATATAGATACACGTAGGAAGATCACATTGAACATATCTTAATAGTAGTCACTACAATCATCTACGATTTTCAACAGGTTATAGCAGGCTATAAAATGTTGACTGGCATCATAGTATGGTCCAACCTTCAAGTGTGCACTTTCTTTCAGAATTAAGATATGCATAGGCGTCAGGACCAAATTGGAATTCAGAACCTTGCATCCATGCCTAATCTTACCAACAACCGAAGAAAAGTCCACCAAAATGGCAGCCAGGTCATGGTGATGAGCTCGCATGTTCAAGGCAGTGGTGCTTTATGCCCATAGAATGATCTGAAAAGATAGAATACACACACACATATGAGATGGCAAATCTTCCAATATCTCTATAATAAAATTCTTGAGGACAGGAACAATATATCTATACTTTCATATCGAGGCTAACTGAAACAAAGTAGTTGCAATCTGACTAAAATTAGTTACTACTGAAACAAACCTAGATTAGGTGTAGGTGTTTGAAACAGGTAGGTACAAGATCAGTTATCAGTACCTAGAGTGTAGAAGCTGGAGTAGGGGACGATTTTGTCAGTGAATCTCAAGTTGGTTAACTTCCTGACTCGTCCAGAAGCAATGTCAACGGTGTATGATCCAGCATGTGTGCTGAGGAAGACGACGCCGTCTGCGGATCCAACCAACAGGCCACCCGACACGCCATCCCAATCGGGCGTGCGGGAGCAGCCAGGACGGGGCACCAGCACGTCGAGATGGACGACCCTGCGTTGCGCCCACTCCACGGCGCCGTCTTCGCCGGCCTCCCTTGACCACACGTGGAGGGCTGAATCCTCCACGGCGGCAAACACAAGCGCGCCGTCGTCTTGGACCGCGACGAGGACCGCGTGCCACTGGTAGTACTCGTGGAACTGGGTGTCGATCACCGACAGCCGCTTCTCGGCGATGCTGTACTCGAGGATTCTGTTGCTCGTATTGTAAGGGAAGTAGACGGTTTTCCCGTGGAGAAGAGTGAAGCCGAGGCCGCTGTCCATGAACCTCGTGAACTCCATGCCGGGGTACTGCTCCATGGAGGTATCTGGGTAGTCGGTGAAGACGGTGTTGGGATAGTCGACGGGGACGGACGAGTAGACGGAAGCGAAGGCGTGCCTGTGGAGGCCCGCGAAGAGCACGAGGAAGGGGCCGCGCGCCGTGGTCGCAGCCGTCCGTGGCGCAGAGCAGGCCAGGGTGGCGGTCCAGGAGGCGTGGGTGGGTGAAGTCGGGCAGGACGAGTCGGCAGTGGTCGTCCGTGATGGGGTCCCAGCTAGACGACGAAGTGGATGTCCGGCTTGGTCGGCGGGAAGCTGTAGAGGAGGACGCGCGCGCGCGGCCGTGGCGGGAGTGGAGCATGCGTTGCGGCGGTGGGTGCCGCACGCCGGGCGGGCGGAAGGAGGCGTTGCGGCACCAGGACGCAGTGGTGCGGCTTCTCCGCGCGCGCTGCCCTTGTTGTGGATGAAACCGAGCAAGGGCTGCGTCCCGCGGTGGAGCTCGCGCGCGGTAGGTGCGGCAGAAGACCGGATCCGTCGCCACGGCTTGCGGCAGAGGGAGGCGCGGACGAGGCGATGAACCCTGCTATCGTATCGTTGCCTCTTGCCTCCACGCCGCGTCCCTCCGCTCCTCCCCTTCCCTAGCGTCCGCATCGGAAAAACTACGTCCTCGCGCCGTTGACGTTTTCAGTCGCGTCGCGTCGCGTGAGCGTGATTGCTGCTGCCACTGCCAGCCTGGCTCCAGCCCATCGATTTGGTCCAAACGTGCGTGCATCCCGGCCATTTCCTTTCTTCTTCTTTTTTCCGCTTTTCTCAGTAACCGTCGCCGAGAAATATAAAAGGAACCAATTCAATCCAGCACATGCACACCGGACACCCACTGCACGGCCGTGCTAATCAACACTACATTTTCTCTCGAATCAACAAACCAATACTAGTTAACAATATTCTTACTGTTCGCCTGCCGGGGCGTACTTCACGAAAACACAACCACATATATCCCATACTAATATTACAACATAGCTTAAGTGCATTTTTGTCCCTCATGTCTTGCAGAAGTCTAACTTTTGTCCATCAACTTTATTTTGGTCTAAACCTCCCCTCAAACTCTTAATTAATTCCAACTTTTTGGTCCTGATAACGGTTTATTGATGGTTCACCAAAGCTTCTAAATCACCACCGCTGGTATTTTACACAATGTTAAAACTTCACACTGACAGTACCATCTGGTAGGTGTTCAAAACCATCATCAGGTCTTCAACACGCACGAGACAAAACAAGTCAGGTATGCCTACTCTGGTAACTCAACTTTGGACAACACAACACCAAGTATAGCCAACATATTACACATGATAGGTTATCAAAGTATATAAAAAATACAGTTTATACGGGTGGCAGCTGACTATAAAATGCAGAGTTGAGCCTGCATCTAGCATCCATCGACGCTTGCTGTTTTACTTGTCCGCTGCTTCTTCCGCTCCGTTACCTACTGTAACTGATCGATTTTCAAGGAAAATCATCGAGGCTTGCTGTTTTACTTTCCCAAAACAAAGGAAAACAAATCCAAATGTCCGACGTCATATATACATGCCATTGAAAGCTGATTAATTATTATTAAACATACAGTAATAACAAATAAAAGCTGCTAATTAATTAAACAAATTCTGGCGCGATTCGAGCCTCCTCTCTTTTTCTTTTCTTCTCTACGAGTACAGTACGCAAGTCGCTTATTAATCCGCGATGATGATTGGAATCACGAGCGCCAGCAGATGTAGGTACAAAGTGGCTTATCACAAACTATAGAAAGAATACAGTTTATCACAAAGAATTCAGCACGCTCTTGTCATGGCTACTTACCCATTTTGTAACTAGTCAATGCATCTCCAGATAACACAGCAAAAACAATTAAACTAGAACATACATGCAAGGCAATATAAAGTACCAGATAAGACAACATTCATGCTACTCCCTCCGATCCATAATAAGTGTCGTGGTTTTAGTTCAAACTAGAGAACTAAAACCAGGATGCTTACTATGGATAGGAAGGACTAGTATGCTTTAGTACTAGCAACCAAACACTTGTTTCCTCATTCGTACACTCAACCAATTCCAGCCTTGAACCAGCGGCGCCGCCGCTCCGTTCACCCAGCTCCAGCCGCTCCACCATCCGGACGAAGCCCTCACACAAAATGTCCAAAATCATCAAACCTAACGAAATGAATAGCGGTTTATCAAACAAAAATTACATAGCAGCAAAACTATGCCTGAGACTAGTACAAGTGGACCATGTACACGCTTGTTAATTAATTATTTTTCAAACACAATATGGCTTGCATCGTGTTTGTTCAATCACAAAAGAGCCAAGCCAAGTTTGAACATTCAAGTACATATCAGCTACTCCAAGTGCAACAAGCCATGGCATTAACAAAACGCTGTTCAATGATAACAAAAACTCAAGCTCCAGGTTAAGCCACGTTATATAAAATTCTGGTTTAATATCGTTTTATCTCCTAACTCCCTTTTTTCAGGTTAAGCCAAGATTCTACCCACACAACTAGCCCAAGTGGAGCAGCAACGACTAGCACATACCAAAACAGGAAAGTTTCAAGTCTGTCCAAAATGAACAACCATAGAAAGCAGGGAAATTTCTTTAAGAGAAAAAATACTAGTTAAGCTAATTTATTAAATAAAGGTTAATCAGCAAGAGTAGAAAATTTTGCCATAATAGCCACAGACCAATATGGAGAAGCAGTTATTACCACAGAACATGCAAATGATACTACCAAATAGCAAACAGCAGCTACCACAGAACATCGAAGTATTGTGCATGGCTAGCACAAGACACAGGCAAGGCCATGGCACAAATGGCACAACATGGCAGCAATGTATTCCAGGGCGACAAGAGAAAGAAATTCAACCTCTAGGGGCAAAGTTGACGGGGGCCTGGACAAAGGCATGGAGGTCCTGGCAGCAGCATAGAGCTCCTGGATATGTAATCATCACGAGATTATTAAGAACAAACAAAGTTTCTTTAACTACTAATAACAACCATCAGCATGTGAGTTTTATAGCTAGAACTGAATGCCTGGTTGTCATGATAGTACAGTAGAGCATGAAGAAAAGGGCGGAGCAACCCTACACAAAGCTGTCGATCCTAAACAGCGCGCAGCCTTGAATCTGTCTAACATCGACCCGGCTCGACGCCTTCATGTCAAATTGGATTATAACCTACATGTACAATTAAGGCTACCTTCATCAGTTTAGAATTAATAAGCTTGGCTAATTGGATTAAAAAATCAATATACATCTCCATCTGTGGCAGTATAAGTGAAAAAATGAAAAAGCTTGGTCAAGTATGTCTACAGCAAAATAGTATAGGTATAAAAAATTAAGATTGGCCAAGCACGTTTATCAGATCTGATCATCAATTAGTAAAGCAAGGTAGAGAGCCAATTCATTTTTCTATGCCGTCCAGTGCACATCCGAACTCGTATATCCATGAACCATACTCTGAAATCAACTAAGAGTAAGAAAAACTCATGAAGCAATTAAATCATGCATAGTACTACGTGAGTTGAATCCGCTGGAATCACTAAGAGCAGGAAAAATCATCGTCTAGTTGACTTGTCCAATTAAAATGATGGTTTCTTGCCTGATACTAGTGCATGTACTAGAATTGCAGCACACGGGTAGCAACTCCTGGGTATTTTAGTTAACTGCTAATTAGGTGCAGATAAGGACTAACACCAAAAATTCCTAGCTGCTCAATCTCCTTTACAAACCAGATGGTGGAATTAAAAGAATGACCACAAATTCGTTAGCAGTACTATGTTATCACACAATAAGCACTCACAGGTTTCAGTTATAAGTTTTCATGGACCTTAAGCATTGGTTAATTTTCAGAAAATAAATGCAGATTATATACATTCGGAAGTTCCAGATTACATTGCAGTATATCGTAACGGGCTGCTGAACTAGTATATGCAGATAGTAGATGAATGAAACGACATGTATGACATGACCATCTATCCCAAATCAAGCTCTGAACCATTACATTCATGGCAAAGAAAAATTAGCAGGAGCTCTCAATGTGAGACCTAGAACCGAAGGATTCATACCATGAAGATAGGCAACAGCTAGCATCCTTGGGTCGTCCTGCAGCTATGCCGGAGCAGGGGTGCTCGCACGGCATTCGGCCCGAGCAGTATAGCGCATGCCGTGGCGGCAGCGATGGTCGTCGGCGCCGGCGAAAGCATGCCGCTCCTCCCCCTGAACCTCTCCGTCTCCCACAGCAAGTCGCATCCGTGCAGGTGCTGCTGCCAACCCGAGGTATCGGTGGAGGGAGTCCTGGGTATGGGGAACGACGAGGAGGAGAAGGACCGGCCGCCGCCGGACGGGCAATCCGACGGTCCAGGTCGCAGGCGTCGGTGAGGTCGGCTTGCTTGTTGGCCGGCAAGATCGGCTCCACGTGTTCCAGCCGGGCGCCGAGCCGCGTCACCACCACCCGCTCTCGCGCGCCGCCGCCATGGACGCCAAGATCGAAGTTTGATGCCCTGCTCCTATGTACCGCCGGGATGTGAGCTAGGGCTTGTAGTGGGGGCTCCGATTTAGTGGCTCCACGCTGTGGAGTAGAGAGAGTAGGAGAAGGGGGTGTCGGGGCGGTGGTAGCCAGGGCAGAAACTCGCCGGAGTTGGCCGGGATCTGCGAGGCGACGGAGGAGGTGAAAAAGGAGATTTTTGGGTAGCAGAGGGAGGCGGCGCTTGGAGGGGGCAGGACGGGAGCGGAAATTTCGTGAAGTTTTGTTGGGCTGAAACTTTCGTCTCACCCCGCTGGGCCAAAATCCAGAATAGTTTGGCAAACTCCAGCGCGGGAAAAGATGAGCTTATGCTTAATTGCGTACGCGTGGTTTGATCAATCCGCTTCTTTTCTTCCTTTTTCCTTCTTTTCTGCTTAATTGCGTACGCAATATGGCCACGTACACATGCCCCAAATTAGAAAGACCACCTTCATGGTTTCGTGGTTTCAACTAGTTTTTCCAATATAGATATTTAGAAACGATTTAAAGAAGAAGAAAATATTATAGGTGCCGAGTAAAAAAGTACATGTGATGCATTATAAGGAGGGTGCCGTGAAGGTGTCGAGCCCCAAAATATATAGGTGCCAAACACGTGCAATGCATCCAACTAGAACACATTCAGGCGACACGAGTTTGATCTAAACTTGAAATCAAGCCAAAGGTGAGGTTCGCTAAAAATGCCGAACCAAAGCATGGACACGTCATTTTGTGATGAACTACCTACGAACAATACCAAACATGGCATACCTATGTTCTTGAGAATAATCCTTTCCACCGATTTTGGCACCATGTGTTTTAACACTAAAAAAAGTTGTTATCTACAATGACAAATTTGTGTCGCCTAAGGGGATATAAGTTTATAAACAATAAAATAGTTTATGATGTTTATCTCAAAGTAGTTGTACCATGTAATGTTAATTCATTCTATACATAAAAAAGTAACTAATGGTTTGACCAGACCTCTCCTACGCCAAGCCCAATTGCGACACCTTCATGGGTCAACGTCACCCCATCCCCTTCATGATCGCCGGATAACCCTCGCTCCCCTCGATGACACCTGCATTGTCGTGGCAAGCATTGCCGACAAAGGGTTTCCCTAGGTCCCAAACCTAGCACCAACACGCCACCCAACTATGACAAGCTAGAGCTCCTGGTATATATTTGGCGTAGCGAGACAATAAGGTAAGATCAAGAAGTGGTCGCATTCATATCAAATGCACGAAGCTGAGGAATTGGATTAGCACTCGTGAACGCCACTAATTGCATGGACATCCGTAACACTAGTTTAAATATAGGGTTTATACCTGGGGTTTATATTGTCATTTTTTGATTCTCCGGGAGTATGTATGTATGTACATAGACGCAAGACACGACACGATGGTTGTCGGATGCACGCAAGGCTCGATATATAGGGCGTTGTAGCTAGCAGATTGTTGGATTAATTAATGCATTCACCCTGGGCAAAACTAGTCCACCTATCTACAAGGTATGGATGCATGTAAGTATGTGTTTTTTTTAATTCATGCATGTGCTTTTACTTTTAAATAAATAAACCAATTAAACTAAAGTCAAATAACGGTAATATTGAATAAAATATATGTGTGGTAACAATTAAACTTTATTCATAGTAATTCAACGTATAAATATCTCTTATTGTCATTTAGTTCATATGGATATCGAGTTGCTTAATTGTGACCTGGTTATCATTGCAACTTATTTTCAACTAGCGTCCACTTTATTCAAATATCACATGCTTTAGTAATTAATGAGCCCCAGTTAAATTGATTTAATATAGTAGCTACAATACTACTACGGGTATTTAGTTTGAACATGAGTATGTTGTTTTAATCAATTGTAAGCGACAATGCTAGAGTAAGGCTGGCCATAGTGGGTAGTATCATATAGTAGTATCATGTATATGATACTTTTGTATGATACTAGATCCATAATGCATAGTATCATAGACTAGTATCATAGTTTTGCTATATTAATTGATTTGTAGAATCCCAATACAAATTTGTGTACAAGATTTATTTGATACTAACTTTTCTCGTGATGTGCGCTATGATACAGTATCTACCTATGATACTCTAATCTTCTCTCTCATCCATAATTACTTGCCACATCAGCATTTTTGGTGGGGCTATGATGCATGATACTAGCTATGATACTAGCACTATGGCTAGCCTAATAGTGTCGACGAACGTCTTAACTGGTAAATAAATGAACACATGGATGATCAACTACCTTTCCAAGGGCCAATGCTGCAATGTTGGGATGAGAATATCTTTAAAGTTTTGTTGGTTCCACATGTGCTCCTTGATTGTGTTGAAACTTTACTTAGCTATTTTGAGTGTTTAAAATTTTATGGGACTGAATAAATTGCCGTTTCATGCTAGTAGTATTTAGTGCCTATCATTTCATGTGTCTGTCTTCGCTGCCATGTCTTCCTTACACTAAATCTGCGAGTTGCGGCTACCGTCTTCTCCATCCCATGGTTCCCATCGCCCTTGTCTACAGTCATGTGGCTCCTCCTGCCATTGTAGCCCCCGTTGTGGCCAGGACATAACCGTATCGTGAAGAGCTTTTGCCTGGAAGGTCGATACATGTCTTGCAATAATAATCCATATCAATATATTCTCCAACCTGATAAACCCCACCATTATTAAAAATAATAGTGCAAATAACTAATATCTCTAGATCGACTGCTTGGTTCTCATCTACCATTAGCAGATTATATTATCATCCCATAGGAACAAAATATAATTTTCGCCAACACACTATACGTTACTAGGTACACATCTAGGTTCTACTCCTCCAAGCAAGAGTATCTCCAACAGGCGCACTAAATTTTGGCGCGCTGAACCTCGCTTTCGCCGCGCTGTAAACGTATAGCACGCGCTGGGCTGAAATTTGTCCCGTCGGACACGCCAAAATACAGCGCGTGCTCGAGCGGTAAAATGGTTCCTCCGCCGGGCGTGCCAAAATACAGCGCGCGCGGACGCGGAAAACAACTTTCTACACTACTATGCATTCAACAAGATCAAACACTCACATATAAATCATGAAACAAATGATCTACCATAGTTCAAATGGACACAAAGTGCAACACACATCACATAGTTCAAGAACGACACACAACATGCCGTAGTTCAACAACGACACACAACATATGGTTCAATTGGACACAAAGTGCAACACATAATTTTCATATCACAAATGCATCTCACACTTCCGCATTTTCCAAGTCATCACCTTCTTTTGCTTCTTCTTCCTCGTCATCTTGGGTTGAAGGAGGAATAGTAGGATCCATGGAGGCCAAGAATCCTCCTGGTGGTGCTCCCATAGTCCCATACACACCACTCACCGAGCCTCCCATAGTCCCTCCGAAGACTCCTCCATAACTTGGTCCTCCCATGTCGGCCATGCCTCCAAAGCCTCCCATGCCGGCCATGCCTCCCATGGTGGCGGGCATGCCTCCCATGTCGGCCATGCCTCCCATGCCGGTCATGCCACCCATACCTCCTCCAAACATGGGCATGCCTCCTCCAAACATGCCGGCCGTGGGTGTGTTCATGTTGGCTACCAACAATCTCTTTTTGGCCAACACTTCATCGCGAGCAAGGTTGATGTACTCCTTTTGCCTCTCATCCATGTGGGAAGTATCCATCAAGAAAAGCTTCCTCTCCTCCTCCACTAGGCGTAGATGCTCCTCGTTGGCTTGCCTCTTCTCTTCCAAAGCCAACTTTCTCTACTTGTTGGCGGCAAACCTCCTCCAAAGCGGCTCTCCGAGCCTCCATAGCATCGATAACCTCTTTCTCCAAGTTTCTTGCCACTTTCCTATCTTCATTTGCTTGCAACCTTGCATTTGCAATCCTTTCCATATCAATGGCAATGTCATCATCTCCGGCCTTTTTTCCCTTCATATCTTTAGCGGTCTTCCTACCAAGCACATTCCTCCGCCCATTGTTGACCGAGTGAGGAGTGGATCTTCTCTTCTTGCCTTCATCACTTGAATCATCATCATCGATGATTGTTGCATCACCGGTTGCATTGGCCTCCATAGTTGCCGCATACAACTTCCCGCGGGTCTTCCACTTTTCTTCATTCCCTAGCACTTCATAGCAATGATGCAAGGTGAATGGTTTGTCAAGAATCTTGTTGCCTTTCTTGTTCTTCTTTCCCACATCCCTAAACAATCCTTGAGCCATAGAGTTCTACAAAGCAAGCAAAAGAGAATAGATGAGCTATATGAACTACAACTGTATCCTTCACATACGAGCCATATGGTCAACATAGTAGTATAATTGCTCACCCTATCATTCTCATTTGTGCCACTTGGGTTAATGATATCAACGTTGGCTTGCACGCCCGCCCATTTTTGCCAATCGGTGTTGATGCCGGATCAACGAGACCAAAGCGAACGCATGGTTCACTCGTTCCCACTTGTGTTGTGGGCGTTGAAGTACTCCTTCATCCTCATCCAATATGTATCTCTTGTTTGATCAGTACCGACTGTTGGATCCATTGCAATTGTCAACCATGTCTTGCAAAGCAACATGTCCTCCGCTATGGTGTAGTTCGCCGACCGACCGGGATGGCGAGGTTCAATCAACCCTTCTCCTTCCTCATCGATATCCTCATATTCCTTCCATCCCTCAACGGTTTCATCATGCATAAACAAAGATCCAACATTCATTGCCTCCATGAAAGACTCATCATCGACTCTACATTGCAATGAAGTTCATTATTCTCTGGCTATGTATGCATCTAAACTAAAATTTGGATGAAAAGAAGTGTTTTTTACCTCTCCGGCATTTCATTATACACCGTATGTGCGCCGGATGGGTCGCCGAACGGAGGCGCCGGTGGCGGCTGGTTCGTTAGTGGAGGAGGGTCGCGGGCGCCTTCACTTTCTCTGGCGGCGCGATGGAGGCGGCGCCCATAGCTCCGTACGGGCGCTTGGACGACGGCGCCTTCCTCCTCGGCGGCACCCGCGCCTTGCCGGGGGCTTGCGCGGCGGCGGCTGTGTGCAGTGTCGCGCGCAGCGGGACGAGGAGAGCACGGGCAGCGGCGGTTGTGTTGCCGGCGTCGACGCCACCGCAAGGGTTTGGCTCATGGGACGGTGGCGCGACGGAGGCGGCGGCAGCGGCGGCGGGTGGAACGGAGTAGGGAGGGGTCGGTGGGGTGCCGGAGGGCTCGTCCATCGCCGGGATTGCGCCGGTGGCCGCGCGGAGGCGAGGGATTGGGCGGTGGGGCGGCGAGGCGCGGGGGAAAGTTTCTTCGCGCGTGCGTCGAGCGATGACGCGCGCTGTAGCCGGCGCCCAAAGTTTAGCGCTTGGGATAGTGCAAACCGGCCCGCGCCCAAAAAAATTTACAGCGCCGCGCCGTTTGCAGCGCTTGGTGGAGGGGCAATTTTGCGCCTGCGCACTGCAAAACGTCAGTTTATATAGCCTGCGGCCTATATAACGGCAGTTTTGTGTTGGTTTGATGGCGTGTTTTTTTTCTTTCATGCTAATCGTCGCCGATTACTTTGTGTTGTTATTATTTTTTCATTTCTAGTAGAGGCTAGAGAGTGCATCGAGCATAGCAGATCATCTTAAGCATTTGAAGCTGGTGTTTGATACCTTGTAACCAACATCAGCTGAAGGTGAATAAATCCAAATATTCTTTTGCTCGTAACCAGTTAAGTTATTTGGGATACATCAAAGGGAAAAGCACATAGCTACCTTAGCCTTCTCCTGTTCTCCACTTAGCAAGATTTGGTCCTAGCTAGCACGGACCATGTAAAAAATACTTGATCGTTTAGGCATGGATCAACAAAGGAAAGCAATCTCTACTTGTCCTAAATAAACGGAAGTCATGAATCAACTAAGGAAGGAAGGAAGTACTCTAACCGGCACCCGTTATTAGGAGTAAATCCACCTCGATTTATTAAGGGCTGCCGCTAATCACGCGAGCGCATAATTAACTAGTCGATTCCCAAATCCCGCTCGGTGGCAAGGCAAGGACGGAGTACCCGAGGATCGCCCTCCCAATCTGATCGCCGGCCGAGAAAGCACAGCACAACGCAGCAATCTCCACATCCCCGCAGCTCTCGCCAGTCGCCACCCACCACCCGCTCCACCGAGATCACCGGCACAGCCGCACAGGCACAGGCTCGCCACCATCTCACCGATCGAATCCTCAATGGACGCCTCTAGTCACGCAGCCGCGGCCAAACCCTAGCGCCGCCCCTGCAGGCCGCCGTCGACGACAACCCACCGCGGACTCGCGCGCTCCTCGGCCGACGGGGAAGTCCCGGTACTCCTCCTCCGCCTCCTGCATGCTGGCATACGTGGGGAGGCCGGCCTCACAGCTCCTGCCTGTCTCCGACGACCGGCCGAGGCGGCGGCCAAGGACCACGCCTGCTCCTGTTGTACGACGGAGAAGACCAAATCTGCCAGGAGGCATCTGCAGCTCGGACGTACGCCAGGAGGCCGGCCTGCTGCTGCTCGCCTTCCCACTGCAACGACATGCTGCCCACGTTGAGGTCTCTATTCCCTTCCTCTTCCTCCTCCATTTATTCTTGCTGGATTTAGTTCCTTTTCTCCCGCTGAGATGTGGGCGGTGTGGAGCGGATGAAAATCTCACGTGTGCCTACGCCACTGCAGTGGGTGCATCCGTGCATATGAAATGAACGTGCTGAATTTTTTCTGCTGCTTGACGATAACTTGCGTTGTCTTCAGATTCAGAGCATGCTAGGAACATGTTTGGTACAGCTAGCTGAATGTGTTCAATGCTCTTATGGTTATGAATGCATGAATGAATGAAATTGATGACTCGCTTGATGCAACCTTGTCTATTTGCTAGAATTAACTTTGGGGCTTATTTGGTATCTTTGCATGCCACAATCTGGACCTGATCCAATCTCTGTGCTTAATTGATTGTCTAAATAGTTGTACAGCAACCGCACGGAGTAGATTCCTGATATGGTCCAACTTGGGTGTTGTTTGATTTAGTTGCCATGTTTAAATAGTACTGCAGCGGCTGCTAATATAGGATTTGAACCTGATTTCGTGTTGCCCTTCCACATGAATCTTTTTTTACTTGTATGAAGCTTAATTATTCGTGAGACAGTGATGAATCCTTTATATTTTCAGGTTCAAAAACATATCGGCGTCCATGCTGGCCACAGGCCTTCAGTGCAGTGGGTGGTTGCCTTGGCTGGCCCCTGGCTTCAATGACCTCCTCTTGGCTGCTGCCGCCGCCGTAACTGCAGTGGTGGTGATGTTCGGCCTTAGCTACACCCCCTTCCGGTGAGCTCCTTAGGTTCCCTTCTTCCTCTTCCTCTTTGTGATGCCACGGCCTGGGTCCGTCTCTTCAACTCAAGTTCAGCTTGTTTTTTCTTCTTAGTATTCATCGATTGGAACGTGTTGTTGTTATTAGTCATCTTTGGTTGTAAGTCTCGATGGTTTGATTTGGAGTAGGAGACACTGATATGGAGTGCTTTTCTTATTTTCCTTACTTGTTTTTTTTTGGCTTAAGAATAAGATGATAAAAACAGAATATTGCTATTCTTGGTTGGGATTAAAATGTATCATTAGGCAATTTCTGGTTTTCTTATGCTCAATGTACATCATCGGCTAGACGTACGACTTCAGTTCACTCTATTTTTGAATGGCATGCTCTTCTCCATTTTTCCATTGTTTATGCTTCTCATAAGAGATTCTGAACATATATATCTTCTTTTAATAGTGTACATGTGCATAGGCAGTGGGAGTATAGAAAATGGATGTGTTGCTATTTTTATTTGATTTATTTGCTGCCTATCATGCATCAACGGTGATGAAAACCTGTATAATTTTAAGGTTCAGAGCATATTGGAGGAGGAGGAGGAGGGCGCAAAGCATAAGGCAGCTTTCAGATGTGACATAGGTAGATACAGGTCTTTTCCAAAAGACAAGTACTCTAGGGAGAGAGGTGCTCCCTCCAGTGAGTGGGTGTCTACAAGTCGCTATTTTCCGAGGCCCTCCAGCGCCTACAAGGTTAATTACCATATTATTGCAATGCATGTTTGGTTCCAGGTTGCTGCATCCTGTTATTTGTGAATGAAATTGAAAAGTGGCTTGATGTAGTCTTGTCTTGGAAATAATCAGAAACTGCACTTCTACTTTTAGGCTTGACTTTTACGTGGATCCTATCCATGCTTAAGAGTTTAGCTGTCCATGTTAAAAGCCAAAACAACATGTCTGCTTGAAAGTGTTCAAAAAATTTTTAACGCATGAGTAGGCTGGAATTTGTCCTGGTTCCCTCGTCCAGGCTCCACTAGACTAGGATGTTCAAAGAAGCTTGTATAATTTGTTCCCCAAACTGGTGCCACCAGCCACAGTTCCCCGTCCCCCCCCCCCCTCCTCCATGTATTTTTCTTTAATTCCATTTTGTGTGGAATGGATGTGTGCATCGGCAGTGGGTGGGTGTATATGATATTTGAGTTTAGCTTATCTCTTGATTGAGATTCTTTCTTCGTCACTTATGTTTCACAATTTATAAGCAAAATCTTTGGTTTGATGAGTCGATGCAAGTAAATTTCTGTAAAATTTTCAAGTGTGATGAGAAACGCCCGGTCTCAAGTAAAGTGCAAATGTGAAAGGTAGCATTGAATGCTAGAGCATGTCTTTTTTACAACGAAATATAGTGAGGGTGTAGGTTAATCATTAGTAGGCTGCTTCTACCACAAAATGGTAGAGCTGAAAAGCACTAAAATACTTTTTATTTTATTTGCTCACGTCTACTTGTGATATATACACTCCTGAATGATGTTAGAGAATACTTATATGGAAGGTATGAACATGGCGTGCATGGGTTGGATGACTGATGAGGGATGAGATAGTGACATTGATGAACTTCCTACGGGCATTTTGATAACATGGCTGTTGTTGAGGACAATAACTTACTTGAGGACTAGTGTCAGATTGAGTTAGGTCTCTAGCCTGTGCGACACTTTCATCGGGGTTTAAGATGGCACGGTGGACCAATCTCCAAGAAAATTGCAGTTACACTTATCAATGCACCAACTGAATCTTGGTTTTCTACTAGAAAGAAAAGAAATCATGTATAAGTATATGAATCACAAGAAATTGCTCATTAACATTACTATGAAGTTCATAGCTTTCCCTCGGTTTGGTAACACAACAACGATAACCTCTTCAACCATCTCAAAAGTAATTTCTAACCTGGGATCACTATGCATTATTAGTGTTATGTTCGTTCCCGTTAGTGCTATGTTCACAATGTTGTATTTCGGTTGCCTGACTATATTGCTCTTCCCTGGTTTGTATTGCAGGGTGTGCATCCGAGCAAAACACAGTATTCTAATGTGTTTTGGAAAAAAAAAAGCATATGACGTTACAGAAGATGGATTATTCTATATTGTCACCAAGCAATGGCCTATCAAACCTCAAATAGCAGTTGTTGGCTCATGCTATCTGGTTGGTGTAATATGGGGTGGCATGCTTTATGATACCAACAATGTTGGATTCTCTTGATGTGTTAGGAAAAACATGTTAAAGCCACTAGAGAATTATTGGCTATCCAACTGTCCGCGGAGAATAATGTAAGCATTGAGTTTGAGAAAGAATTGCAGTGTGCACCAGAAGATAGACATGTTCTTGTTCTCAAGCACACCATTTGCCGTGTGGAAGACCTAATTGAGGTGGGTCCTCTGTCACTTGGAAAGTTGGAAGTCATAAATAGCTTTGTGGAATTTTGATGCAATGGTCATATCATTTGAATAATCTTACCCGTGTTTGTCCAAGCATCAAACAATACCTAGTGGTTACTTTTAATTTGCCCAGCATATTCTTCACTTCATGATGAAATATGTACTTGGATTTCTTGGTGTGACTAGGAGTATGAGATATTACGGTACTTTCTTCTATTTTTTTTCTGTACCATTGGAAATAATTAGATTGTTGATTTTCTTTATGTTGCAGGTTTGCAGATCAATAGGTGATGCATATCTAAATTAAATAAGAGTTCAACCGGGAACCTCTTTATGCAAAGTTCCGCCAATGGACTTGATGATTTTGTGTTAGTAGCCTCAACTTTCTGTTGTATGGTTCTCAATGCTACAGGTTAGTACCATGTGCTCTTGATCAGGTCTGTTTAGAGAGAATAGCTCCATTATTTGACATTGTTCTAGTTCTGGCTAAGAAATAGAGTAAGAACAATTGGGTTTATAATATTCCGTGAAGATATCATTCTTGATATTTTGATCATACTTCCTTGGATACTTAATCGAAATGTTTTTTTGTGTTTTGTGGCTGCCATTTTCTTTGCCATACACCCAGTTGGTTTTCAACCTTTTTGATTTTGACTCTTCAAGATAAGGAACTGAATGATTGGTTTTATTTTTGGAAAATCTGGGGCATTCATAGTTTTGAAATGAAACTGGTGCCGGTGTTGTGGTGATATTGTTGTGTCAACAAACCATGCCATAGCAGATTTTACATGTTACTAATTCTCAGTTTGTGTTCTTACAAGAAACTATAGGATGTCCATTCTATTTATTTAGTGCTGGCTAAACCTGGAGTGGTAACACTTGTTATTTAGGAGGGTTTGTGTATAAATAATGTGGCTCGTAGCACTTCTAGGAGCTATCTTTCTTTTTCTTGAAGTTGACCTTATAGAACATATATTTGTACTATCTTAAAGTTCATCTTCAGGTTCATTATGGGTGTCCCATGGTGTATGATTTTCATTTTTCAATACCTGAATGATCAGACAAACTATTCATTTTGTAGGATAGAACCTGAATTTTTGTTTAAGTTTTCAAGTACCATGGGGCCTTCATAAATTATGTGTGTATCTTATCATAATCGAAAATCTGAATTTAGTTTTGAGTAATGAGTCTTATTTCTTAATTTTTCTAGCAAATGTTTATGGACAAAGTGTTTTAGATCTGAAATAAGCACTACGCATGGTTGCCAGATTGCAATAGTTATGTGTCTATCTTTTATGCCATGGTTAGTTAATGAATTCTTTAATGGTGCCTTGTTGTATATTTCAGTAACTGTACTCAAATATTTAGTACAGATTAGTCTGAGTAGAAGCTTACAAATAATTTTTTTCGAAGGTCCGCAACTAACCTGTAGCCTCTTATATTGAGAATACTCATGTAATATGAGCACTTCGGATGCTTTTGAAGTCTACGTACTGATCCTATCATATAATGAGTATGCTCGTTTGCAATTATAATGTACCTTTTTATTTAGCAGTTAAATTGCTCTTGTTTTCTGTTGATGTTGTCCTCATTTAGCGACTGACCAATCTTTTATGCTTTGTATGCGTGTGTTTGCACTGCACCATCATAGCAATTTTTCTTTTTCACATGTGTACTGAAACATGAGTCGACCATGCAGTTTATCTCCCTGAGCTCCTACATTTCTAGTCGCAGGTGGTTAGGAAAAAAGAAAGTTGTTGTAAATTTCCCAAATTTAATCTCTATGTTCTTGTTGGTCGCCAGGGATTTGGCTTCTGAAAGATCATGCCTTCATTTAGCAACTTGTGACGATATCAAATGACACTAGCTACTGATGGGGCATCTTTAGTAGATGAAAGCTCTCAAAAGCGGTACTACATCTGGTATATTTCACATATAAGTTTTGCATGAACTTCAACCACAATTAAAAATATGTTCTTTATTCCAAGTGTCTGCTATATGAAGGCAGTGTCAAGCTGCTCATCACCAAGGCCCGTCGCAGCGACCTTGATGACGCCATTCATGAGCTCGTCGACATCGGCATCCAAAGGTTACCTCCTTGATCGCAGTTGAGTCAATTTCTGCATTTATTTCATATATAATGCGGAATCATGTTCTCCATTTGTTTGTATGTTGCGGAGCTTATAATAGTTTGATTTGCTCTCACTTAAATGAAATGGGAAGAACTGCGACTAGGAGAGAATGATTAATATTGTTCAGGGTTCTTTTGGGTTGCACTTTAATGTGTTAGCAAGATTTGGTTTCGTAAGGTCAAGTTTGTGCTAGCCATTCTACAAATTTGCAATAGAACCATGGCCTCTGGGACTTGTAGCAATTTAACCACGGCTGCTGAATCATGGTGCTGTGGCTATGTTATGCTCTGGTCATTGAGCTGATGGCCTGTATTTGGAATTTGTTTGGGTATGGTCATTGAGCTAATGACATATATTTGAAATTTGTGGTGGTAATGGATATATGGGTATCTAGCTTTCTAAATTGTGTTGTTAAGAATCTGATATATTGTCCTCGTTATTAGATGTCTTGTTGCTAGTATTCCTGCTTATTAGATGTCTTGGTGCTCGGAGTTTTCTACTATAATTCTACCTCTCGAAGTTGCTGTTATGAATATGTCTTACTACTATCTGAAAGCTCATCTTTAGGTTCATTATAGGTCTCCCATGGTGTCATTGTTCATTGGTTAATACCTAAATGATCAGACAAACTACCACACAGTTGTCCTTCATGTGGTGTTGATGGGTAATGAAAAGTGGGGGTACTTGTGTGTCTTTGCCATCAAAATTATTAATTTTCTAGGGAAGAACCTGAATTGGTTCAATTTTCAAGTATCATGGGGCCTTTTATAATCGAAAATCTGAATTTATTTTTGAGTAATGAAGCAAATGTTTATGGAACTGGCTTTTGCAGATCTGAAATAAGCACTACGTATGGATTGCCAGATTGCAAGAGTTATGAGTCCATCTTTTATGTCATGGTTAGTGAATAAATTGTGTAATGGTGACTTGTCATATATTTTAGTAACTGTACTGAAATAATATTTTTTATGATGTTTCCTTTGCTCACACCTCTATGCTCCTCTTGCTCAACCAGGTCTATCATGTGCACCTAGCCGGAGTAGGAAGCAGCTAGCTGAAGCTAATGGAAGGCATCTGTTGTCGGCCTTGTGGGGTTTGGCGATGTTGCTCAACAGCGACATCTTTCTAGGGTTTGGCAGCTACAGGTGAGCCCCTTCTTGCTTTATCTGGATTGGGTCATGTTACTATTCGTATTAACTTCAAGTGTATGTTGTCGGCGTGGCTATTGTGCGCTAGAATTTGGGATTTTTCCCGTGGGTTATGCCTATCCTAAGTCATAACTTGGTTCTTAGTTTTTCCAATTTTCTTTACATTGGTTGCAGCTGTGAACGAGTTCTCGCAAGATTGACTAGCGGCGACAATCAATTTTGATTAAGACTGGATACTAATTAAGGAAGCTAGATATGTTGTGTTTTGCTTGCCTTTTGCCCGATGATGACTAGCTTCTTCTGTTATGCTTGCTGTGGCTCAATCCGTGAGATAAATTACCAGATCATGTGCGCTTGAACTTTTCAGTTATAAGACACAGCAAGAGATCATTTATACATGTACTGGAGTGCTAAAAATGCTTGGCTTTGCTTTGCTCTTGTTTTATATTGGCATGGTCTAGACTCTGGTGGGGCTCTTATTCCACCGTCATGATGTGTTAGTGTGTTAGTCTATGAAATTATGAACATTTGTAATCTTTGCTTATTGGACATTCCTTGTGCTTGTGCTGATCCCTGGCCTTGGCTAGTAATTGTATCTTGTACCTTGGAGGTGAGCCTTTCTTGGTCTGTTGTTGTCATGCATGTAATTGTCAAGCCAAGCTTTTTCGACCAGTTGTAGTCGGACACGACACTGCAGTGGTACATGGAGCAGCGAACTGTTGTGGCTCTTATGTAGGGAAGAAGTGGATGTATTCGGCCCTGATTTGGCATGAGTGGGAGAGGAAAAGTGGAGCTGGAAGCTACTTCGGAGGGAGTCATCACAGCTTCAGGTTTTGGTTGGCCGAACATAATTTTTTCTATCTGTGCTTTTGTCTTTGATATCATTAGATAAAAAAACGCTTCTCTTATCTGAGTATACAAAGTAGTAATGTGCATACATAGCTGAACAAGATTAGTATTGATCAGGGGGAGTAGATTGACGTGATGTGTAATGCATACTTGATCCATCTGCATGTGATGTCCATTGCCTACTGATTTGGAAACCTGAAAAGATTCATAGTGCGATGGTTTAGGTTTCCATCCATAGTTTTAGTATGTCATGATCACTTCACTTATATACTGACACAATACTTGAGTAATGGAACACAATCAAAGTAAATTTTGTTATCAGCAACATGACATCGCTATTTTCTTTCGAATAGCTCCATCTTCAATGGAATACATGTTAGTTCAAGAGTTGACATTATGCTATCTTTTTTAACGATTTCAATTCTGATCAACCTGGTAAATTGGAATCCATATATCATGAAAACCATGTTGGTTGCTAGGATGAAATATAACTGATCTGATGGAAACTTCATTGTGATTCGCCTTTGATGTGTTGTTTGTAGTACCACTTTGCTTAGACAATTTTAGCTAAATTTGTTCATTGCGATGTGTGTTTCTGTGAATTCTATAATATTAATTGGTAATGGACATCTTAATACAATGTATTTTCTGCTATCTACAGGTTCCACTTGCGCATGTAGAGATGATGCGGCTTGGCATCGATGAACCGTGGGGCAGCCTTGGTTACAACCTCTACGGTGAGCTCCAGCTGGTTCACCCCTTTGATATGTGGCTCCCTTGTGCTCTTTGTTACCATGATCATTGTGTTATGGCTATATTATGCTGTGGACATTGAGCATGACCTGTATTTCACACTTGTGGTGGTAATGGCTATCTGGGCATGTTGGTTTCTAATTAACTTTTTTGTTGAATTGGTTGAGATGAATTCGTCTTGTTCTAGATATATATTGAAATTAGGGGAGTGTAAATATAATCGTATCTTGTCATGCTTTTACTGTCTCTTATAGTTGGATCCTCGTGGCTGCCATTTGTTGGTCTGAGTAGGAGCTTACAAATATTTTTTTATGCAAAGTTCGTAACTAACCAGTAGCCCTTATATCGAGAATACTCCTGTAATGTGAGCACTTTGGATGCTTTTAAAGTCTACTTATACTATCATATAATGGGTATGCTTGTTTATATTTAGGTGCTAAATTGTTCTTGTTTTTTGTTGATGCAAGTTCTCATTTAGTGAATGACCAGTCTTTTGTGCTTTCGATGCTTGTGATTTGCACTGCATCATCATAGTAATTTATGTTTGTCATACGTGTACTGAAACATGAGAGTGTCCATGTAGTTTGTCTTCATGATCGTCCATGTAGTTTATCTCCATGAGTGTCCATGTAGTTTATCTCCATGAGCAGCTACATTTAATGGGTATGTCTATTGTATATTTCCTAAATTTGATCTCTATATTTTTCTTGTTGGTCGCCATGGATTTGGTTTGTGAAAGATGATACCTTCATTTCCTCCTAGTACATCGTCTTTTGCACGACAACGATCCCAACAGCAACTAGTGATGATATCAAATGACACTAACCACTGTTGGAACCCCTTTCTTGTAGATAGCAGATGAAAGCTCTCAGACAGGGTATTGCATCTAGTATATTTCACATCATAAGTTTTGCATGAACTTCAGCCGCAATTAAATATATGTTCTTTATTCGCCACCAAAGCCCACCGTGCGACCTCGATTATGCCATTCAGGAGCTTGTTCACATCGGCATCCAAAGGTACCTCTTTGGTCTCCCTCGAGTCATTTGCTGCATTTATTTTGATATATAGTGTAGAATCTTTTTCTACAATTTTTTTTGTTGAGAAGCTTGTACAATTTTGATTTGCTCCATTTTATTTTCATCTACTTGTGTGTTTTGAACTTTGGCCAAGTTGATAGGGTGGCGGTTCCAGTTCATGTTAAGTTGTTGTGATCCATGAACTGTATTTAGTAGAGAATTTGTTATCCCGTTGGGTATCTGATTTCAGCAAAGTTAGGAATGTACGTGAATGATTGATTCATGTATTTTGATTTATTTTAACATTTAATTCTAAGGAACATATAAAATTGAATGGATATGGTAATATTGATTAGTTTTTACTCTTTATAAACTCGGATGATTTCATTCTAAATTATCCTACTTTCAGCGTTTTCCCATTTCAGGTATAATAACTCTACTAAGACTACATTTAAGTTCTCCACTCATCATGAGTGCATGATGAAAGAATATGCGAAAACTTTACCTCCAACGGGCAAAAGTTGGGAGTAACTTTTGAGTGCATGATTTTGCTAGCTAACAAACATTATATCCTTTTGTATTTTATATCTTGCACTAGAGTGTGTGGCTAGCACCCCATGTGGAAAACCCAGCAGATGTTGGTACGTATCGGTGCTAGTTGTGAAAAATCTGCATTGAATTATAGATATCTTTTTGTATTTTTACGGAGGGCATTATCACTATACACTGGTGTTTATAAAGTTTTATCTATCACATTCTTATACACATTTAGATTATAAGGAGTATGGTTGAACATGCCTATCATATCTTGGATAGAATGTCTGTAAATTTTGAAGTAGGGAATCCTTTTCCAAGTGCACCATAAAAGCAGTAGCAAGTTTTAAAACAAATGAAATCATCTTATATTTTTATTACTCTTTGCAACTCTAACCAAAAGAACATGTGTCGCTGTAAAGTTGTAAAGTACTGTCATTCTTCAATTTTCTGTACGGAAGATTACACACATTGTTTGAGAACCCTTTATTATTTGCTCTATTAAATTTGTCAAAAGCTATTGCATTTCCTAACACTATAAGGCTCTTCTGAATAGTTAAGTTTATGCGTTCTTCTGTGTTAGCATTATTTCTTAATGTCTCTTTTATTTTTGAACTGGTTCTTTTCCGTTATGTGCGAAGAATGCTGAAAGAGTCTCTTGTGTGATACATTCAAAAATCCAAAATTTCGAACAAAATGTCTATTCTTTTTTCGAGCCAGTTTTCAGCTGCTCGAGTGTTTGGCCTTTGGTTCAGGAAAGCCTGATCACAGACCTCATTGTTGCGATGCCCTTTAATTACTCCCTTCCCTCTTTACCTCGTGCATTTTGACTGAGTTGTGATTAGCATGTACTCATATACATGTTTACATGATTATTTTCTAATATATGTTCTTTTGTATTTCTTGCCGACTTTTGTTCTTTTGTTTATTTTTCCGCTTGGGCGGGATGTTTGTTGTTTCCTCATCATACATACACTTGCTCGAGATGATTGATTACCAACTCCTTTTCCCCTTCCATTCCTACTTGTGTGAAGTAGCCGGCGAGGGCTTCATGCTCGCACGCCTGGAGATTGAAATTGATGTTGTATAGGAGGGAGCCTGACTGCGAGGCTTTGTTTCTAGAGCTGTGTGCCTGCTGCTTTTGTGTTGCCATAATGAAGAAGCTGCCTTACAAGGTATTTGCTTATAGGGACGACAGCTTATAGGGAGCTCGTGCCGTCTCTTATTGTTCTTGCAACTTCGCGTGCTCGGTCAGCTACTCCTACGAGTTTGTGTCCCTGCATCTAGTATAGAGCAGTGGTTCGGTGGCAGATTCTATTTAACTAGCTGGTTACACTTTGTCTATAATATTTAGCTTGAAACAACCTCCTTTGTATATGTGTTGCCTATATTCTTTTAAGAACATGTCCTTTAGTGCATTTTTGTAAAATGAATCTGCATTAATGTATTGTGTGAAGTGAGAATGGTGTATTGTTGTGTGGTTGACCACTTCTTTGTTAACATGATGCTTGCTTTGTTTCAAGTGCAAAATTTGAGATTTGTCATTTGATTTTTTACTTTTGGCTCGTGATGTATTTTTTTTTTACCTCGGGCCTCAGCAAGCTATCTGAATATGATATTTAGTAGGTGCTATAGTGCATAGTCAGCTTTTCTGGTCATAAACTCTTGGAACAACATAAAGTTTAAGTCATTCCATATCACATTGTTTCTTTGTGATTATTAGTCGTGTTTGCTACACTTGTGTTATTTCTTATTTGTGATTAGTACTCACGTTTTGCCTTTAAATCTATCTAGCTAAATTTAAGATATGTTTTCATTCATAGTTTTAGACTGACATGATCACTTCACTTAATTAAATACTGACGCAAGACTTGACTAATAGACAAATCAAAGTAAATTATAGCATGTAAACCATGTTGGTTGCAAGGATGAAATGTAACTGATCTTATGAAAACTTCACTATGTCGGTTGATTCGTCTTTGATGTATAATTTGTAGTACCACTTCGCTTAGACAATTTTGGTTAAGTTTGTTCATTGTGCTATATTTTCTATGCAATCGGCAGTATTGGTAATGACCATCTTAATAATGTATTTTCTTCTATCTGTAGGTTCTGCTTGTCCTGGTGCATGCTGTGTCTCGGCATCGAAGATATTCGAGCCGTCCTTTGGTTACAACTTGTACGGTGAGCTCGTGGTTCACCCCTTTGATCTTTGGCTCCCTTGTGTTATTTGTTACCACGATCATGTTGTTGTGGATATGTTATGCTCTTGTTATTGAGCTGATGACCTGTATTTGTAACTTGTGGTGGTAATGGCTATCTCGGCATCTAGCTTTCTAAATTATGTTGTTAAGAATATGATATCTTGCACTGGTTATTAGATATATTGGTTCTAGTATTCTTTATAAGCGAATGAACTTGATGATTTTATGTTAGTAGCCTCAACTTGCTGTTACATGGTTATTGGAGGTCTTCTTTGCTGGGTGGATATTTTGTTATGAGGATATAGAGTTGAGAATCTGTGGTTTGTGCTGGTGCTATTAGATGTAGTTGGGATATCGAATTGTTGTTTACCCGTACTTAAGACGAGTCTACTTGCTGCCATAGGAAACTAATGGCATTTTGTAACCAATATATGTTGAAATGCTTATCAATGTTGTTGTTTAGGGAAGGAGCTAAGCTAGCCTGGTGAAACGAGTAGATTTGCTTTCCTTTGCCAGGTTATGCCTAAAATCAGCGTTGCTTGCTTGCTTACTTGTGACGCCTAAAATCATTGTTGCTTGATTACTAAGAGATAAAAGAAAAGGGGCTGGAGTTAGTCACTTTCTTAATCCACTGTTGTGATCTTTATCAAAGTTATCTCCCTTTTTTGTGTGTGAGCAATATCATCTTACCAGGGCATTTGATTTCCTCTATGGTGAGCTCCTGGTTCATCCCTTTGATCGTTGACTCCCTTGTGCTCTTTGTTACCACGATCATGGTACTGTGGATATGTTATGCATCTAGCTTTCTAAATTATGTTGTTAAGAATCTGATATCTTGCCCTGGTTATTAGATGTCTTGGTGTTAGTATTATTGGTAAGCCAATGGATTTGATGATTTTGTGTTAGTAGCTCAACTTGTTGTTACATGGTTACTAGAGGTCTTCTTTGTTGGGTGGATGCTGACATAGGTTCTTGTTCTGTACAGTTTGTTGTTGCAAATTGTGTTATGATGATAGAGTTGATGATCTGCGGTTTGTGCTGCTGCTATAGGATGTAGCTGGGGATCTTGAATTGTTGTTTACACCTAATTAAGTCAAGCCTGCTTTCTTACATAGGAAACTTATGGCATTTTGTAACCAATATATGTTCCAATGCTTGTCAATGTTGCTGGGCAAGGAGCTAAGCTAGCCTGGTGTAACGATTTGATTTGCTTTACCTTTATTACATCAAGTCGCCAGGTTATACCTAAAATCAACGTTGTTTGCTTGCTTATTTACGATGCCTAAAATCATTATTGCTTGATTAATAAAAGATATAAGAAAGGCACCGGAGTTAGTTAATTTCTTAATCCATTATTGTGATCTTCATCAAAGTGATCCCTCTTTTTGCGTATGTGCAATATCATTTAACAATGCATTCGATATCCCTCACGGTGCACCTGTATGGGGAGGACGACAATCACAGAAACCTTGTGGTAAGAGGAAGTGATGATTCAAGAAACGGAAGCCAAACTAACCAAAGAAAGCCTAGAAGCTTCTAGCCAGGTATTCAAAACTCTGCATAAACAAAAGGAAATTGATGGCGTTTATAATGTCAATTGTCCTGTAGGGGAAAGGCTGTCTTACTAGTGCACAATAATGTGTACTTGGTGCTATTTATTGGTTTTTCACGATGCAAGCTTGCTGATGTGCATGCAATTATCTTGGTTGGTTGATTTGAATGTGAATCTGATCCTCTTTCATTTTTTTCTATGTGTGAATCTAGACAGGACGTAACTAGGAGCTATGGTTGTTGCACCTCTACTTCGACCAGGTGGATGACTTGACCCGGTTGTTTTCTGCAGCACATGAGTTGCATGTGTGTGGCCCTCCCTGTCCGGGTTCAGTGCCAGCGACTCTGTTCTTGGTAGCCGCGTCGTTCGTGATGTTGCCAGAGAGGACGCTACTTCCAGCGCCGTGCTCCTCGGCCATGTTCTTCCTCAAGCAGGTAGAGATTCCATGGTTCTTTGAATATATGCATACCTCTCTTTGTTCTGTCCTTCTACTCGTTTTCACCGAATTGCTGGATACTAAATGTACACAAACTGAAACTGTCAAACTGTTGGTGTTCTAGCCCTTAGAAACCAGAAGATTATCGTTTGTGCTTAATTTGTGTCCAATTGGCATGTACAATATGTTGTGTTATCTTGGATAGCATAATTTACAATTCTTGTCAATTATTTCTTACAGGTTTCACATATACAACATCAATAGCCTCTAAAGGTATGGTATTTGGCGTTGTGAAGAAACTAAAATCATTTGTGCGAGCCTGCAAGTAGTTGACCACTTGTACACGTGAGAAGCCAATAGGCTGCATTGTGATCCTTGCAAGTACTGCAACACTTGTGTTTCAAATGGTAAAAAACCAAGAAGCTTGTCAATAGATGCATGTGGCGGATGGAATTTGAGACTCCAATTTTCTCCAGGCCGGTGGTCATGTGTGGATGAGATTGTCCAACTCATGTATTTTCAATCTCACTCTTGGATCCTAGTATCTAGCTACTCCAGGTTTAACCGTGTATCTATGTTGGTGAACCAAACGGGGCAATGTATAAAATTGATAAATTTTTGGCTAGATATTCAAGTTTGAAATTTGTACTGCTGCAAAATGTATATTATGAAGAAGTTTTGATTAAAGGTGTAGTACTAGCATTAGAAACTTCCCTACTTGTTCGTATTCTAGTGCATGTCAAAGGTAGCAGTATAGTTGACTAGGTAAGCCGAAGAAAGTCTATGACCGACGCCTGTCGTGATCGCAATCTCCTACCAACATCGACGTGACCGCGGACAATAATCCCTTGGGGCGAGCGACGTTGGGCTACATTGCTGTCGCATGTGAGGATGATCTGTAAGTTGTATGAGAGGGGGATCCAAGGATTAAAGATTTGTCATGCCATAACACCCGGCCATAACTAGGTATTCTCAGAAAATTAGGGCAATTACAACTGAGACATGCAGTCACATAGTAATTGAGGACTAATTTACATCACACATGCTATAACACCCGACATCAAAACGACCCACCAGAAAATGAGGAGTCAACAATCAATTACTACAGGCGCATGCAGTCACATAGTAATTGAGCCCTATTTTACATGTATTTGGTTCCCCAAGACCTATCCGTGTGATACCTATCTTAGCGGTCCATTCAAGCAACGTGCAAGAGTTGAGAGAGATCTGAAATGTCACCTCGTCTGTGATGCTTCAAGTAGTTGACAACGTGAAGGAATCGGTGGCCAAAACTTCCAATTGCCTTAGCAACAACAGCCTGAATATTATCATTTGACTCTCAAGAGATTTGAAGATAGTTCCATATACGAACACTGTAATTGCATTCAAAGAATAAATGAGTTCTATCTTTAGATACCCTCATCGAACAGATCTCATGATGTGTATCTTCTGCCACGCTGAAGAAGGTCTCGTGTGTTGAATCTATCACAAAGCAAGAGCCAAGCAAAAACTTTCGTGTTCATGGCGCAACTAGACATCCAAAACCATTTGTACACACTTGGAATTTGAACGGGTGCTTATGTAAGTTTGTAAAGTTTTACTGCAGCATATTTTTCTCCTCAACAGTACGTCCAAACATCATTGCTCTCAAAAAACACGGCAGTGGATAAAATTGGTCTAGATATTCAAGTTTTGGAAATCCATACTACCGCAAAATATATGTTTGGAGAAATCTTTGTTCGAGAAATTGTTTGTATTAGAAATTTCTTTACTTGGTCATACTGCGGTGCATGTCAAAGGCGTATTACTAGCAGCAAATTAAGTTGCCTATTTTTTCCCCTGGTCGAGAGTATAGCTCGCTAGCTGAGCGAAAAAAAAATCCAGGGCCGTGACCGCAATCCCATAATTAACGTTGTAGTGACCGCGGCAAATGATCCCTTGGCGCGAGCAAAAACGCCGTTGTGGCTGACTCCACTGTCATCCCACACGCAGGCTTACGGATGATGTATTCATCATATGAGAGGAGCACCTAAAAGGGGCAAGTGAAATTAGTGAGAGACGTAACAAAGGAATAGAGATATGCCATTCCATAACCGGGGGGAGATGGCGCCTGTAGAATAGGCCAACATCATAACTACCCACCACAAAATGAGGCGCCGATAATGTATGGCATGAAGTCACAGGGCAATTGAGGCCTAATTTACATCGCGTTTGGTTCCACTAGACCGGTCCATGTCAGCGATCCGTGTGACACATATCTTAGCCGTCCATCGTTCCATCAAGCAACGGTGCACGAGATGAGAGGGATCCGAAATGTCATTTTGTTTCCCGCTCAAAATTTCCCCCAAGATATTAAACCTGGCTGGCTAGCATCTATAAGTAGAACCCCGTCATCAATGACCGTGAGCGGGGTGTGCATATGACTATGACTTAGACTTGAACCAGCCTTGAACCCTAAATATCTACTGGTTTTGGTGCATGTAAAATTTGTATTACTCGAAGTAAAGTTGCCTATTTTTCCCTGGTTGAGCAGAGCTCGCTAGGTAAGTCAATGAAAATCCATGGCCGACGTTGTCGTGGTCGCAATCCCATAGCCAACGCTAACGCGACATCGGCCCATGATCCCTTGGAGCGAGAGTCCTCGACCGATGTTGTCCCGGCTGACTACATTGTTGAACAGGAGCTTCCAAGCGGGGCAAGTGAAATTACTGTAGGATGTAACAAAGTAGTTAAAGATACGATATGCCATAACACCGGGCCATAACAAGGTATTCCCAGAAAATGAGAACAATTACTAGCGGCGCATGCAATCAAATACTCCATCCGTTCCCGTGACAAAGGAATACAAAGTTGTACGATTAATTAAGGAGAATCATGCAACAATATTTGTTTCCAGAATTGCCCTAGTTAACTGCTCTTTCCCTCATACTAGTATAGTATTATTTCTCCCATTTAATCCTACTTAGCAGCGCATGACTCTCCTCGATTCTCGCTGGTACTATAGCAGGGTACCCTGACCCCTGATTGCATGAATCAACATAATTATATGTCAGACATAACTACCCCATAACTAGTCAACAATATTAGAGGGGTTGTTTGGGAGGTTACCATCTAATGTACACCCTGGACCTTCTTCTTGGGTAAAAATCGGAAGAAAAAAAAGCACCCTATTCAAGGGAATGGACAGAGTAGTAATTGAGGACTAAATTTATGTTCCATGCCATAACTGGGTACTCTGACCCGGAAGAATAGGCCAGCATGAAAACTGTCCACCAAAAAATGAGGCGCCAACAACCAATTAGTACCCGCGCATGCAGTCCATGTAAGCGATCCGCGTGATACCTATCTTAGCCGTCCATCATTCCATCAAGCAACCGTTCAAGAAGTGAGAGGGATCACATATGTTATCTCATTCCCGCTCAAAATTTCGCACCAACATATCAAACCAGGCCGGCTAGCCTCTATAAGTAGAACACTGTCGCCAAGGACCGCGTGCGGGGTGCGCGTATGACTATGACTTAGACTTTGACTCTTGCTCGGAGAGGAGAGGAGAGGAGTCACGCTGCCATGGCCGGCAACCGGAGATGCAGATGGTGGTGGCCATGTCCGGCGGCGCCATGCAGATGGACTAGGGGAGACGAGGATAGCAGGTTCCCTCCCTCTGTCCGGCCTTGTTGTGGAGATCCAGCAGGTAACGGAGTATTTTCTTAATTGGTTCGGTTCTTTCATTTGGTGGATTTGATCGCCTAGCTAGGATAAATAGATTGGTTTTGTTCGTGCTTTCTCTTGTTTTTTTGGGGCGTACAAGGAATCAAAGCTGGGTTTCCTTTTCTTTTTTAATAAAGCGCGAGACGAGCAAGTTGGATGGGTCGTAGATCTAGTGGTTTTAGCGCTGCTTTTTATTTTCCTAGTGGATCGGTTGTTTTGTGATTCGTGGAGAAGGCAAGTTTGATTTGCAAAAAGCGGGCAAGCTAAGGTAGGAATTAATTAATACGTGTCGTTTATTTTCCATTGCGTTCATGGATGGACCGAGATCTCGTCTTCTTGGTTTTGGTTTCTTTTCTTTGGCGCGATGCGATTCTCTTGGGAAAAAAGGTTTGTCGATTAAGTGAATCATATTGGAGGGAGCAGCGTGTATGCTTTGGGTTTGGGTTGTGTCTTTTTCCCGAACATACGGGCGAGTTGGATCGATCTGACTGCTGTGGGTTTCTTTCGTTGATTTATTTCCAGGGGAAAGTGATAGAGGAGAAAATGGATGGATGGATTCCGTCGTGGCTGTGCACGTACAGAGAAACATGTACGTATTTATGAGGTCATCCTTTCTGACTGGGGGCGAAACAGGTACGCGTGTTAAGAATAGCTAACTGCCACCATATAAAAAAATAGAGCGGGTCTTCCTACTATTAATTTAGACGCGTGAGCTATTCTAATTAGTGAAGTTACCAACACGTAACATACTACTTCATGTACACCCGTGGCTTTAGCTCATGTAAAAAAACTAGAATTATATCTTCTTGCTCCATCTCTCAGTACCCTCCTCCACAACATCAATCTACCCCTTTTCACAGATATGTTTGGAATTAACCCAGGTCACTGAGTACACAACAACAACAAAAACGCCCAACAATAGCTGGCTTGCTGAGCTCTGAAGTGATTCAATTAAAACTGAGGTGACATGGTTGATCTCGCACACTCGGATGAGAAGCTCCGGGAGTCTCTGGCCGATATTCCCAAAGTATGATGCTACATAGAGGTAGAACAATGGCGTGGGAACACAATAAGATGAACAATGTGACTCTTGCTTGGAAGTCTAGGCATGTCAGGTTAATCTGCTGGGGAATATGAGTATATGGCCAAATAAATTTGATAAATAATGGGATAATCCCTTTTATAGCACTCACAGTTGGTTCCACAAGACAGCATCCTAGCTTTCAAATTTCGGAACCGTCTTATAAGAAAAAAGTACCCTTTGGAATTAGCACAGGCTTAAAATGATCTAAAAACTGCAAAAAAAAAAATGAAGTAGTACGCCCACTGTTGACTAATATAATTATAAAATAAGTTTTACCATATTATAAGTTAGCTTGCCATGACGTTTTATATTAGTGAATCAGGCCTTAGCTTCAGTGTATTCCGTCTCCAAACTTTGACAGCCTGTGGACGGCTAGGATACCCTGATAATCTTTTGTAGGCTAATTTATCGCTTCAACTTTAATGGTTGAGAACTTGCAACGGCGTATATAAATGAAAGTACTTACTTGTTGCCTAGATGTTGACCTAGGCAACGTTTGTCCTCTTATAAGTGAACAGTCTGATTTGCAATAGCAAAATGCATATAGGGACACTGGATTTCACGTGCAAAACTTTAAGCTTGTGGAAAAAACAACGGACCAAAGCCACCCATTTCTTTTCCACTAATTGTAGATGTGGGATACAATAAGCTCGTGTCTAGAGAGCACTACATACTTCATACATTGAGAATTCACTATCTTAGGTGTCAACAATAATATTCAGGCACAAGAGGTATGGATTAGAACAATTTTACTAAAGATGACGGAATCACAGCTTGAAAGAGACTACATAGTGGTGCTGAAGATCGCAACCTTGAGTCCTTAAGGGAACAATAATTGATTGGTGTCAAGCTTCTATCTTCACTTTTATCTTTTCTCCTAACTTTTGAATTTCTTTCGTTCTTCTCTACTGTTGGATAACCTGTAATTTCCAACACTTCTATTGGTGATGGCTGGACTGGATGGATGATTAACTTCTACCTTCTCTCATATGCAAAGATTAAAAAAAACCCAGGGCATAAACCTAATGGGATGTGATCTCTTCCACATGTTTAGGGTCACTAAAGGTTTCAAAATTTTCATACCTCAGCACTACCTACGTTTAAGAGAAGGATATCCCAACACAGCCCATCCTTTCCCCTTCCTCTTCTCCCAAGCTGCCACCGCGCTCAACGGATCGAAAAGGATTATGCATCTTGTTGTAGTTGCAGAGGAAGCCACCTCTACAATAGTGAGAGTTGTCGGGAAAGATTGGGAGAGGAAGTATTAGAGCAAGAACAATAATACAGCCAGCTGATGGCTCTATACTTATGCCAAGTCATCTATAGTTAGCAACAATAACCATTCATATAATAGGCTGGCTACTAGATTGGCTGTATAGAATATTTAAATATTTAATGTGTGTATGTGATGGACTTGCATGCAAGACTCAATGGGTGATAGAGCCGGCTCAAGCACTCACGCGTGAGCTGCATGCAGGCTGTAGTGCGTTGTGTTTTGTGCTATAGCCGGGCTGCACATGAAGCGCCCACTTCCTTCTCTCTCCTCTCTTCTCTTTCCTCCACATAGGATTTTACTAATATAAAATGTCTTGTAGCCTGCTGAGTAGGATCTATTGTACTTGCTCTTAATGAGAGTACTTATGTGGGAGACGTCCACCGTGAGATAAAGAGATAAATAATCAGCAAGCAAACACCTCGGTAGTTGTGGTCCACAACAACAGTTGTTACACACTTGACCAGTCTCCTCCATGGGACAACTGTGAATATCACGTAGAATCCACGATAGTAATTTATGCCTCTGCCAACCTACTGTACCATTACATAACGATGATCTTGACATACACCTACTACGGTGCCATTATGGCCGGTATGGAATCTACCACAAAGCCACTTCCATGTAGCGCTAGCCTACCTAACCGCCGCGATCAAACCTGCACCCATGTATCGACATTATCCTAAAAAATCATGAACAACATCAACAACGTTAGTGCTTATCACTGAGTGGGCGGCTGTCGGCTTGTCTTAGGTGCAACCATCCATCTTCAAAAATCATTTCAATGTATTTCAAACTAACTTGAAGTTATGGAGTCCAAGTTTAATTGGTCATCTCAAGGATATTATTCAAGAGGAGAGAAGATACACGGGTACATACAGAACGAATTACAACACTGCACTACGAGCGAGGACAAGCTTGCAGGAGTGCAGACCGCCGCTGTTCGACACCAAGGACACCGACCGGAGGCACGGCGAGGCACTGCCCGGAGCAGAATTGTAGTCTTGATTCCGAGGAGAACAACCAGAACTCCGAGCACCAGAAGCACCAACCTGTTCTCATGCCGAAGAGGGCCCCTGCCCTCTCGCCTGGTTCGAAGGCGTCAAACCATCGGACATGAGAGAGGCTCACCCGAGAGCCGCAGAGGTGTTGAGCTCCGGACCCGACGCCACCCTGGAGAGACTACCTTGACAAGGATCACACCATACCGGCCGCACTGCCGAGCACTTGGACATCCACCAACGACGAGAAATCCGCCGGGAGCACCTGCAGAGGATGGGGCAGACTGCCGTCGACGCACGCATACGGGCTAGAGATCACCGCAGCTGCTCAAGGACCGACATTGCCCAAAGCTGCAACCTTCAGCTCCGCCAACCTACCGAAACCTCCCCAGGCGGCGCCTCCAAGAAGGTCACGGCGCAGCAGCGCGTCGCCGCCGCCCAACCAACAAGATTTTGGACTTTCGTCCGGGAGGTGGGGGGAAGATGAGCAGGAGCCCAGGACAGCAGCTACTACCTCAGAACCGACGTGAACCGTAGCTCCACGCCGCAGACGCCACCCGCCGCCGCCTCACATCCCGAGGAGACGAGGACGCCGGACCGAGGCACCCACCACGATGCCCGCCGTAGGACATCGGGGGAGACGAACCAGCGCCCTCAGCTCGCCGACCAGACGCATCGAGGCCGCCCACCCGAGGCAGCCCTGATGAGGCCCAGACCTAGGCCCGCTGGCCCAGATCTGGGCCCGCCGCTGCCACCCATGGCCATTGCGCGCCGTCGCAGGGCCGCGCCAGCCGGCCAGAAGCCAGAAGCTGCGCCGCCACCCCGCCGGAGAAGCGCCTTCACCGCACCATGGTCAGGCCACCGCGCCACCGCGCCAGACGAGAAGCACAGCGCCCCCGCCGACCGCGCCAGCCCGCGCCACCACAACCACGCGGGGGAGAGAGAAGCCCCGCCGGCGCCGGCGCCCCGAGGCTTTGCCCGGCGACGCCCTCTGGCAGCGGCGAGGGAGGGACGGGGGGAGGAGGGGCTGGAGTTGGGGAAGGCAAGGGTTTCGCCCTGCGCTCGCGGGAGCGGCAGGACGAAACGGTGTCTGGCCTGCCTTCCTACTTCGACTGATAAGATTGAATTCAAAATTTTGTCTACCATGCTCTCAATTTTCTCGCTGGTAGCATCTTCGGCGAGTTTCCTCCTCTTGTTTCGCTCCTCGTCGTCATGGTAATAGTGAGCCCATTTGGCGCCGATTCCGGTACCGACCACATGGTCATGTGTTGGCCCTGGTGCAGCGGCTTGCCCAGAGTATTGTTTATCACCCGATTTAAAGGTTGATCCCATGGGAGGTCAGCAAATTCCTCAATTTGTGTAAGCTGCAGAAGGAACATAGATATTTAGAAATGCGACTAGTAGAATGTAATCGACTTGATTAGAAGTTAAACTTGTAAATTAACAACTAGCTTCTTGACAAGCTCCTCCGTCATAGTATATGTGACATATTCTCTGGTTTTCTTGTTTTTATAGTACCGAGCCCAGATAAACTCACGGGCCCGCTGGTCGTGGAATTCTTCCTAGAGCTTGGTTTTATCAACCGCTAAAGGGGCAGCGTCCTCCTTTTCCCACTTGAGCCTCTTGCGAAGGTATGTTCTTGTCCTGCATGCCCAATTTTTTGTGCCTCCAGCGAATGCGGCTACACCATCTACGACAACTACAATATGGACTACGACTACATCGATTAAAGCTACATTATGTTTGGCTATCTCGACATCGACATCAACGACAACGTCTACAAATACACATTGGCAACAACTCCAGTCAATAGCTTCCACATCACCACTTGCATCCACAACACTCCCGTTGTGACTACGGGAAGGAAGAGAGGAGACATTAATGATGACAAGGTGGAGAAGGCAACAGAAGCGCAGGACATCAAATCCAGTCGCAGTCATCCGCTTCACTCCCGCTACGGGGGGGGGGGGGGGGGGGGGGGGTGTTAGAATACACACTACTAGGAAAACAACTAGCCACAATATCGCTAGCAGTGGCGCATGGTGATAATGGTGCGTCACTGTTACCACGTGCGCCACTGCTAGCTCATTACCAATGGCGACTAGAGTTAGAGGTGGGCTATTGCTATTCATGGATCTAGTGGACCCTATAGCATAGTAGTGGCGCACGTAGGTGTCTAGGAGGTGGGAATTTTGGCCCTCCCATGGATCACCTTTTATGTTATTTTTAATAAAATAACATGATAGAAATTTCAAAAATTCCTTCGAGATGGCCATGTGTTATTTGTTGTAGTTGATAGAAAAATTAACAAACATGAATTTTGACTATTTTTTTTTTTGTAAAAATGGCACCATCTTTCGGTAAAACGGCTTTTCTGATTGCATGCGACCTTTGATGAAAAAAAAATTTATATTGAAAATACATCTACGGAAAAAGTTACATTTGATTTCAAACGGCCTATGGTCGTTTACCGATTTTTTAGATTCAAAATCAAAGCGGAAATAGTAGTTTTTGGAGGTTTTAGATTTCTAGCAATGGCACACCATGTCTTGGTGCTCCACTACTAACCTTCCCTCATTCGAAATTCAAAACCTCCGGCCACCTACCCCCACTCTTCTTATCCACCTCCCTCCTCCCTCCTCCACACATTCCTCGGGTCCTCCTCTCCTCCTCCTTCTCCACCCCTCCATTCTCTCATTCTCTTCTCTATCCTTCCTCCTCCCCTCTTCCTCTTCCTCCTCCTCCTCCTCCTCCTCCTCCTCCTCCTCCTCCTCCTCCTCCTTCCTCTCCGGCCTCCTCTCCTCCAACCACTCCGTTGCCCCTATCTCCTCTCCGGCGGTCCGCTCCCCATCATCTCTTATCCCCCATCCTCTCCTCTCCTTCATCCTTCATCCTCTCATCTCCTCCATCATCTCCTCTCCTCCATCCTCTCCTCTCTTCTCCGACCTAGTCTCCTACAACCTCTCCCATGGTCCACCTAATTTGGAGAACAAAAACAAGCAAAAAGAATGGTGCTAGATGAACGGGACAAATAATTCAGAAAACAAAAATGAGCAAAAAAGGAGTAACAAAAAAATCGCAAAAAATGGTGCTATATCCAGTGGCGCACCCGTTCTAGTACCGCTCCAGTTCTAGTACCAGTGGCGCACTAAGGGGGAGTAGCAGTGGAGCACAATACAGCTAGCAGAAGCGCACCACCGGTACATGGGTTACGAGTGGCGCACCAACACTACTAACACTTAGCAGTGTTAGTTAAAATTGGTGGGCCACTTAAAGCCTTTATCCTAGTAGTGACATGTACATACGTAGAGTTAGACTTGTATTCTAGACCTAGCTTCTTGTACTACAAGTCCACCTATCTCCATTTACCTTTATATATACCTAATGAGGGTGACCATAATACAATGAAATAATTCTAGGGTTCATCTACTTTGATAGATACATCCAAAGTCAAAATGATTAGCCCAGCTCAACCATAACAAGGTACAAAGCCAGACAGCTAATAGATGCATAACCAAAGCTCAATTGACCCATGAGTCACCTCCGGGACAAAATTACAGTAGCAAAGGTACCAGTAAGTACAATGAAAGATAATAAGGACGAATAGAACGTTAGTAGATTTCTCTTGTTAATGAAATTGCACGGAAAGAGGCATCGGATCAAAGTGGACCGAAATCGACTTCCGCAAAATCCAGCAGCCTGCACGTCCGCGCAGCAATTGGGAGATGAATTGCGGTCGGTCCTCATAGTCTGGTCGAGGTTTCTCGGTTTCACGTTGGTTGGGCCTTGGCATCCAGTGGCTCGCTTGTGCGCATGGCCGCTGCTGAAAGCTCAGTTCCGCTGCTCAAAACTAATTTCCAGTGTGTGCTCATATATATATGTTGCCTAGGTGGGTTATCTTGGGTCGTCCTTTGATCTGTTATGATCTGATCCGAATGAAGTGCCGGCATGCACTCCAATAGGCAGATGGGGATAATTGGCCAATTTCAATGGAGTGATATTTGTTCGATCGTCCCCTCCACCGGTAGCTTCAAATAAGATTTGTTTGGTTTGCTCGAATATCTCATGAGGCTATAAGAGGTCTCTCTCTATGTATACTTGTATAGGCAACAAAAAAAAAGAAAAAAAAAGTTATAACCATTCTCAGCTATCACTCGACAAGACATGATATTATGGCTGCTTGCCACACTATTTATAGTTACAGGGTGAGCGCTGGGTTCCAACCTAACCATTGGCCCATTCACTTTTATTTTTGCCTATTGTCATGCCTACATTACCATTCCTGGAGGCGAATCATTGCATAGGAAATGTGTAACGTATTTCAGCTTCATTCGATTTGTTTTGGTCATCAGTCAGCTACAGTAACACTGATCACACCCGGAGAGAGCCAGGCATAGATAATCCGTTAGGCTGGCTGACAAAGGCCATATGGTCACTAACATCGACAAAAAAAAGGTGAAAACCAGAGCACCAATCATAGTTTTCTGGCAACCCAAGCTGGTTCTATATGCAAATTCATGATTTCTGAGGACATATGTTAGTTGAAACTTAGTACCTCTTCGTTACGAATGGGCGGATTAGTCTACTTTAAGCTATGGGTAATTAACCAGACCTCCACAGTTCATGAGACTCTTCTGGGATCTTCAGTCGCTGCTGCCTCCTCAAAATGTCTTCTCATACATCCTCATGTCTCCGTTGTTGAGATGGGCACCTTTGTCTCTCCTCTAAAATCCCAGCACCAAATTGCATTGCTTGGTTTGATGCTAGGGCGGCGGTGGTGCTGCCGCCGAGGTCGAAGATGATGTTGGCCATCACGGTCTGAGATCCAAAACACAGAACTCCTACCTGGTCCGCCAACTCTGCAGTTATTTTACGATGATTTTTTTGGAGGGGTCTCGCTCGATCGGACAGCATAATGGTAGACACTAGAGACAAAGATTTATACAGATTCAGGCCCGGACGTATACAACGTCCGGTAAAAACCCTACTTCCTGTGTGTGGGGGGTGATTTAATTATATGTAGTGTTCTTGGGCAATTACGAGGTTTGATTCAATCTCACCTATGGTGGATGAAGGTAGAAGATGATGGTAGGTGGATATGGTGTGTGCAAATGTTAACTTCTAGCACCCACTTCTTCTGCGGCCCATATTCCCCATTGTATGGATGGTGGGAATTAGGGTTATAAGAAGCAGAAGGTTTTACAAGTAATGGCGCCTAACAGAATTGCTAACAGGACATCTTGATCCGATCTACGTCGGCTGGCTTATATGAGAATCCCATAGAATCTGCGGTCGGCGGACATAGCTTGATTTGTGCTCTAAGTTGTCACGCGAACCCCCATCTGGGATCCGAGCCTTTGTTCTTGTGGTTTGATCCTCGGGATGGGCCGCATTGCTCCTACGGGGCCCACCTGGTAGCAATATCCTCGTCACATAAGCATATGATCTTTCCTCGGCAATCTTATGTATGATGTGTACAACTTTACCAGTCTAGATTTTTAGAATAGGCACGATTGATAAGCTATTTTTTTCCTTTCGTGTTCTAACTTCCTTCCTTTTAACATATACATATTTGTAAATATAAAAATATATAAACACTATTTTTTGAAACGGATGCAAAAACTTTGCCTCATTCATTCTATTAATTAAGAAGGAGTTTTACAAGAGTGTAAACAAGAAATTACATGGTCGGACTATTCGGGAAAAATATGAACATTAGGAGGAATCCTACTTTTTTCCGTAAAAACATCCGCAACACTGTTCATGAATAACGTCGGGAAAACGAGAAACTAGGGGTGCGGCTAGGCCGAATGCCATCCGGATGAAAAAAAAGGTTACCGGAGACCTCGTCGGGAAGACGGCTGGAGGTGCTCTAAGGGTCGGTGATGTTTAGGTAGCCGGACTCGTAGTGGTACCGCGGAGGGCTCAGACGGTGACTCCGGCTCCGGCCCCTCGTGTCGCCAAGAGTGGAAAACAGTGGTAGCAGAATAACGGCGACCGAGATCGTGAGCAAAGCCAGCTTCCTCGCCGACCCCATGTGTACTAGTGAATTCCTTCTTCCGATAGCAGAGATGCACAGAAGGCCACTGCTTTTCAGATCGGTTCTGCTCCAGCTGGTATATATGGTTCGGTGAACTTGGCCGAGTCCAAATGTGATTACGAATTGGAATCGGTCATCGGTTGCACGCACGCAGGACCAAAAAGAAACCAAGTCTATGCGAGTCGGAAAGAAGAACCACGTGAACCATTCACATGGTTCGTTGCGCTTATAAAAAAAATAAAGAGAAAAGTTGAATGGAGCAGGGGCACCTCCACATTTTTTACTTTGTCTTGTTTATCTTCCAAATAATGTAATATTTTGATTTAATTTTTTGCAAGTCACTTAAAAATAACAAATAGAATGGAGGAAAGCTAGTTCAGAATTTTTTTGTGCAAATTTAAAATTTAAATTATTTAACATTTTAAATAAATTCTTGAAATATATATATATATATATATATATATATATATAGACAATGGCATAAAAAACCAAAATATTTTCCCACATTCTAATTGTTATATCTAAGTGATCTGCAAATTTTCGAGTTCAAACAATGTGTGGTGTGAGAGATACAAAAATGAGAAGTTGTTTGAGAGGGGATCAAAAAAACTTGCACGGATCTTGATGCAATATAAACGGTATGGATATGGGTGCGCACCAAGCACCTGCTCTGAAAGTCCACTCTCATAAATAAAAGTCTTAGCAGTGAGCTCCGAGAGTTTACTTCTGCATGACAGCATGAGAAGAGTGCCAAAACTTGATAAGCTATACCCATGACTCCATGAGAATGGTGCATCTATATATATGAAGCCACCTTGCCATCCCATTGATCACTTCTCATGCACATCAAAGAGTTATGTTATAGAAATGTTTGGTGTAGATCTTTCAAGTGGGTGAGATATTGGAGTAGGCCCAATAAACAAGTTACTCGTTTGACAATCTAGGTAGGTCCGAACAGTGCGATGTTGTTGGCAGCGGAGGCTGGAGGAGGAAGCTGCACCGCCGCGTTGTTGTTGGCGGCGTGCCAAGGAGTAGTAGGCCGTGACTTCACATTGTTGGTGGCGTGCAGGCTCGGAGGAGGCATTGGCCCCGCCTCGTTGTGTCGCAGTTGGGAAGCAGATGACGTTGAGATGTAGTGAGACCGGCAGTTTTCTCGTCTCATTCAAGACGCGTATCATTCTGACAAGGTGGTAGCGAGAAGTGGCATACTATTGGTGAAACGTATTATTTTCCTTTTTAGTATGTATAATACATGTGTATAAAACCTAGGAGTAATAACATCACTTTTTCTTCTTGTAAACATAGATTTAGAAAAAACTTTGCATGTATCATCCATTTACCGATCTCCCATTCCGTGTTTGATCGTTGTCGTCTCTATGACTTGCTGGTGATTTGAAAATGTGCACAGAAACTTTGGAAGCACATGTTGAAGTGAATGGCCATCCCAGGTTCACGTCCGGTGGCCATTGAGTACTCATTTAGGAATATTTATTTATTCTCGTTTTTATGAATGATACTTACTTAAAAAGATGGAGATATTACATTGCACATCAGGAAAAGAGCTCACACTCGGTCAAGCACTACTGCAACAAGCCACCATACACAATTGACACTTCTCCTATTTTGTTTGTACAGTTGGAAAAAAAATTGTAACTATATGCAGTAGGAAGTCCTAGTGTTCTTCCTAAAAAACACTGCATCAATCAGTTTCACAGCAAGCCTAAACATCAAGCCGGAGAAATAAATAAGCCTCCAGACATCATTTAACATAACAGTCTAGGTAGTCATTAGGCTCAATTACAGCAGAGTGCAAACAATTAAACCACACGCCATGACCAAATTAACGGTCTTACAGCTAATTCAGTTACACCAGACAAACAGAGATTACCCACTCACTTGAACGCTGCCGTTACCTGAAACAAAGTCCAGTTGCATACCCAAGAACTCCACTTGTCTCGAAGATAAATGCTGGTTAGGAGCATACTGGATATAGATACACACAGTTAGAGTGCCTTGTACATATCCAGCACTCAACATACTATAGCACTATCTGAAATTTTGACTTCCACCAACAGAGGATGGTTCAACCTTCATATCCGCATTCTCTTTCAGATAGAGACATGCATAGGGCATATGCAGAAGCTTCAGAACAAAATTAGATGCAAAAGCTTCAGAGGCTGGAGATGTGCAAACACTGGATTTGTAGTTTACAGGAAGCCGCTGGATGCAAAAGCTTCCTTCTACTATGGCCATTTCTCTGATGCCTCGATCGGGACTGGTGTTGTGAACCGTCGCAACAGCGAGGAAAGGAAAGAACACAGTTTCTATCGTCTGATCAACGACAGCTCCATCCGTGAAGCCAAGGGGCAGATCGTCAGCGCCCACGGCGAGCACTGTCGCCTCATATAAAGGTATCCACATGGTCCGACCCGCATCGGCCCCATGTAAGCGTCGGCGATGTAGAGGTAACCAGACTCATAGTGGAACCGCGGAGGGCGCAGACGGTGGCTCCGGCCAGCTCCGCCGTCGGCCCTCGTCTCGCCACCGAGAGTGGAAAGCAGTGCAAGCAGCACAACGGACAGCGAGATCGTGAGCAACGTCAGCTTCCTCGCCCACCCCATGGTGTTGCGAATACGTTCTTCCGTAAGCAGAGGTGCACAAAAGGCATCTGCTTTATTGATGGATCGCTTCTGCTCCCGTTGGTATATATGGCTTGGTGAAGTAGGCCGAGTCGGAATGTGATTACGGATTGGAATCGTTCATCAGTTGCATGCATGACCAGAAAGAAATCAAAGCATATTACGAGTCGGAAAAAAGAACCACGTGAACCATTCACAGGTTTCGTCGCTCTATAAAAGGCTTAGCAGTTAGCTCCGAGAGTTCACTTCTGCATGACAGCATGAGGAGAGTGGCAAAACTTGATGAGCTACACTAGCTCATGACTCCATACGAATGTTGCAGCAATATATATGAAGACGCCTTGCCGTCCCATTGATGACTTCTCCTGCATGTCAAAGAGTTATGTTGTAGATCTTTCAAGTATTATGTCGTGGTGAGATATTGGAGTAGGCCAAATAAACAAGATACTCGTATGACAATCTAGGTAGGTCCGGACGGCGCGATGTTATTGACAGCGGGGGCTGGAGGTGGAAGCTGCACCGCCGCGTTGTTGTTTGCAGCGTGCCAAGGAAGACTAGGCCGTGCCGCCACATTGTTCGTAACGCGCAGGCTTGGAGGAGGAATCAGCACCGCCTCGTTGTTGTGGCAGTTGCGAAGCGGCTGCACAATTTTTGCTGTTGGGATTCATTGACGCGGAGCAGATAACGTCGAGAGGTAGTATGACCAGCAGTTGTTCTCGTCTTGTTCAAGACGCATATCATTCTGAGAAGGAGATAGCGAGAACTGACAAGAACCGTAATCTTTTCCTTTTTAGTATGTATAATACTTGTGTATAAAACCTGGGAGAGTAATAATATCACTTTTTCTTCTTGTAAAAAAAGATTTAGAAAAAGCTTTGCATGTACAATCCATTTACCGATCTCCCATCCCATGTTTGATCGTTGTCATCTCTCTGACTTGGTGAAATGGTGATTTGAAAATGTGCACATAAAACTTTGGTAACACAAGTTGAAGTGAATGGCCATCCGAGGTTCAGGTCCGCTGGCCATTGAGTACTCTTTCAGGATTATTTATTTAGTTCTCATTTTTATTAATGATATTTTCTTAAAAAGATGGAGATATTACATTGCACATCAGGAAAAGAGCTCACACTCGGTCAAGCACTACTGCAACAAGCCACCATACACAATTGACACTTCTCCTGCCAACCTGGACCAATTCATGAACAGCCATGTTGCAATCTCTCTGAATTTCTGCACCTGCATGCATCTGGTAGAAGCTGCATAGCATCAGTAATTTACCAACATACACATAGCATGAGCTTGTCCTATTTTATTTGTACAGTTGGTAAAAAAATTGTAACTATATGCAGTAGGAAGTCCTAGTGTTCTGCCTAAAAAACACTGCATCAATCAGTTTCACAGCAAGCCTAAACATCAAGCCGGACAAATAAATAAGCCTCCAGACATCATTTAACATAACAGTCTAGGTAGTCATTTGGCTCAATTACAGCAGAGTGCAAACAATTAAACCACATGCCATGACCAAATTAACGGTCTTACAGTTAATTCAGTTACACGAGACAAACAGAGATTATCCACTCACTTGAACGCTGCCGTTACCTGAAACAAAGTCCAGTTGCATACCCAAAAACTCCAGTTGTCATGAAGATAAAGACTGGTTAGGAGCATACTGGATATAGATACACACAGTTAGAGTGCTTTGTACATATCCAGCACTCAACATACTATAGCACTATCTGAAACTTTGACTTCCACCAACAGAGGATGGTTCAACCTTCGTGACTACATTCTCTTTCGGACAGGGACATGCATAGGGCATATGCAGAACCTTCAGAACATAATTAGATATCAGAACGGTTAGACCAACAAAACAGAAACCTAGTCAGGTTAAGTACCCAAAAAGTCAAAATGTCTGGCGAAAACTTACCAGTTGCAAACCTAGTACTGGATATAGATACACGTAGGAAGATCACATTGAACATATCTTAATAGTAGTCACTACAATCATCTACGATTTTCAACAGGTTATAGCAGGCTATAAAATGTTGACTGGCATCATAGTATGGTCCAACCTTCAAGTGTGCACTTTCTTTCAGAATTAAGATATGCATAGGCGTCAGGACCAAATTGGAATTCAGAACCTTGCATCCATGCCTAATCTTACCAACAACCGAAGAAAAGTCCACCAAAATGGCAGCCAGGTCATGGTGATGAGCTCGCATGTTCAAGGCAGTGGTGCTTTATGCCCATAGAATGATCTGAAAAGATAGAATACACACACATATGAGATGGCAAATCTTCCAATATCTCTATAATAAAATTCTTGAGGACAGGAACAATATATCTATACTTTCATATCGAGGCTAACTGAAACAAAGTAGTTGCAATCTGACTAAAATTAGTTACTACTGAAACAAACCTAGATTAGGTGTAGGTGTTTGAAACAGGTAGGTACAAGATCAGTTATCAGTACCTAGAGTGTAGAAGCTGGAGTAGGGGACGATTTTGTCAGTGAATCTCAAGTTGGTTAACTTCCTGACTCGTCCAGAAGCAATGTCAACGGTGTATGATCCAGCATGTGTGCTGAGGAAGACGACGCCGTCTGCGGATCCAACCAACAGGCCACCCGACACGCCATCCCAATCGGGCGTGCGGGAGCAGCCAGGACGGGGCACCAGCACGTCGAGATGGACGACCCTGCGTTGCGCCCACTCCACGGCGCCGTCTTCGCCGGCCTCCCTTGACCACACGTGGAGGGCTGAATCCTCCACGGCGGCAAACACAAGCGCGCCGTCGTCTTGGACCGCGACGAGGACCGCGTGCCACTGGTAGTACTCGTGGAACTGGGTGTCGATCACCGACAGCCGCTTCTCGGCGATGCTGTACTCGAGGATTCTGTTGCTCGTATTGTAAGGGAAGTAGACGGTTTTCCCGTGGAGAAGAGTGAAGCCGAGGCCGCTGTCCATGAACCTCGTGAACTCCATGCCGGGGTACTGCTCCATGGAGGTATCTGGGTAGTCGGTGAAGACGGTGTTGGGATAGTCGACGGGGACGGACGAGTAGACGGAAGCGAAGGCGTGCCTGTGGAGGCCCGCGAAGAGCACGAGGAAGGGGCCGCGCGCCGTGGTCGCAGCCGTCCGTGGCGCAGAGCAGGCCAGGGTGGCGGTCCAGGAGGCGTGGGTGGGTGAAGTCGGGCAGGACGAGTCGGCAGTGGTCGTCCGTGATGGGGTCCCAGCTAGACGACGAAGTGGATGTCCGGCTTGGTCGGCGGGAAGCTGTAGAGGAGGACGCGCGCGCGCGGCCGTGGCGGGAGTGGAGCATGCGTTGCGGCGGTGGGTGCCGCACGCCGGGCGGGCGGAAGGAGGCGTTGCGGCACCAGGACGCAGTGGTGCGGCTTCTCCGCGCGCGCTGCCCTTGTTGTGGATGAAACCGAGCAAGGGCTGCGTCCCGCGGTGGAGCTCGCGCGCGGTAGGTGCGGCAGAAGACCGGATCCGTCGCCACGGCTTGCGGCAGAGGGAGGCGCGGACGAGGCGATGAACCCTGCTATCGTATCGTTGCCTCTTGCCTCCACGCCGCGTCCCTCCGCTCCTCCCCTTCCCTAGCGTCCGCATCGGAAAAACTACGTCCTCGCGCCGTTGACGTTTTCAGTCGCGTCGCGTCGCGTGAGCGTGATTGCTGCTGCCACTGCCAGCCTGGCTCCAGCCCATCGATTTGGTCCAAACGTGCGTGCATCCCGGCCATTTCCTTTCTTCTTCTTTTTTCCGCTTTTCTCAGTAACCGTCGCCGAGAAATATAAAAGGAACCAATTCAATCCAGCACATGCACACCGGACACCCACTGCACGGCCGTGCTAATCAACACTACATTTTCTCTCGAATCAACAAACCAATACTAGTTAACAATATTCTTACTGTTCGCCTGCCGGGGCGTACTTCACGAAAACACAACCACATATATCCCATACTAATATTACAACATAGCTTAAGTGCATTTTTGTCCCTCATGTCTTGCAGAAGTCTAACTTTTGTCCATCAACTTTATTTTGGTCTAAACCTCCCCTCAAACTCTTAATTAATTCCAACTTTTTGGTCCTGATAACGGTTTATTGATGGTTCACCAAAGCTTCTAAATCACCACCGCTGGTATTTTACACAATGTTAAAACTTCACACTGACAGTACCATCTGGTAGGTGTTCAAAACCATCATCAGGTCTTCAACACGCACGAGACAAAACAAGTCAGGTATGCCTACTCTGGTAACTCAACTTTGGACAACACAACACCAAGTATAGCCAACATATTACACATGATAGGTTATCAAAGTATATAAAAAATACAGTTTATACGGGTGGCAGCTGACTATAAAATGCAGAGTTGAGCCTGCATCTAGCATCCATCGACGCTTGCTGTTTTACTTGTCCGCTGCTTCTTCCGCTCCGTTACCTACTGTAACTGATCGATTTTCAAGGAAAATCATCGAGGCTTGCTGTTTTACTTTCCCAAAACAAAGGAAAACAAATCCAAATGTCCGACGTCATATATACATGCCATTGAAAGCTGATTAATTATTATTAAACATACAGTAATAACAAATAAAAGCTGCTAATTAATTAAACAAATTCTGGCGCGATTCGAGCCTCCTCTCTTTTTCTTTTCTTCTCTACGAGTACAGTACGCAAGTCGCTTATTAATCCGCGATGATGATTGGAATCACGAGCGCCAGCAGATGTAGGTACAAAGTGGCTTATCACAAACTATAGAAAGAATACAGTTTATCACAAAGAATTCAGCACGCTCTTGTCATGGCTACTTACCCATTTTGTAACTAGTCAATGCATCTCCAGATAACACAGCAAAAACAATTAAACTAGAACATACATGCAAGGCAATATAAAGTACCAGATAAGACAACATTCATGCTACTCCCTCCGATCCATAATAAGTGTCGTGGTTTTAGTTCAAACTAGAGAACTAAAACCAGGATGCTTACTATGGATAGGAAGGACTAGTATGCTTTAGTACTAGCAACCAAACACTTGTTTCCTCATTCGTACACTCAACCAATTCCAGCCTTGAACCAGCGGCGCCGCCGCTCCGTTCACCCAGCTCCAGCCGCTCCACCATCCGGACGAAGCCCTCACACAAAATGTCCAAAATCATCAAACCTAACGAAATGAATAGCGGTTTATCAAACAAAAATTACATAGCAGCAAAACTATGCCTGAGACTAGTACAAGTGGACCATGTACACGCTTGTTAATTAATTATTTTTCAAACACAATATGGCTTGCATCGTGTTTGTTCAATCACAAAAGAGCCAAGCCAAGTTTGAACATTCAAGTACATATCAGCTACTCCAAGTGCAACAAGCCATGGCATTAACAAAACGCTGTTCAATGATAACAAAAACTCAAGCTCCAGGTTAAGCCACGTTATATAAAATTCTGGTTTAATATCGTTTTATCTCCTAACTCCCTTTTTTCAGGTTAAGCCAAGATTCTACCCACACAACTAGCCCAAGTGGAGCAGCAACGACTAGCACATACCAAAACAGGAAAGTTTCAAGTCTGTCCAAAATGAACAACCATAGAAAGCAGGGAAATTTCTTTAAGAGAAAAAATACTAGTTAAGCTAATTTATTAAATAAAGGTTAATCAGCAAGAGTAGAAAATTTTGCCATAATAGCCACAGACCAATATGGAGAAGCAGTTATTACCACAGAACATGCAAATGATACTACCAAATAGCAAACAGCAGCTACCACAGAACATCGAAGTATTGTGCATGGCTAGCACAAGACACAGGCAAGGCCATGGCACAAATGGCACAACATGGCAGCAATGTATTCCAGGGCGACAAGAGAAAGAAATTCAACCTCTAGGGGCAAAGTTGACGGGGGCCTGGACAAAGGCATGGAGGTCCTGGCAGCAGCATAGAGCTCCTGGATATGTAATCATCACGAGATTATTAAGAACAAACAAAGTTTCTTTAACTACTAATAACAACCATCAGCATGTGAGTTTTATAGCTAGAACTGAATGCCTGGTTGTCATGATAGTACAGTAGAGCATGAAGAAAAGGGCGGAGCAACCCTACACAAAGCTGTCGATCCTAAACAGCGCGCAGCCTTGAATCTGTCTAACATCGACCCGGCTCGACGCCTTCATGTCAAATTGGATTATAACCTACATGTACAATTAAGGCTACCTTCATCAGTTTAGAATTAATAAGCTTGGCTAATTGGATTAAAAAATCAATATACATCTCCATCTGTGGCAGTATAAGTGAAAAAATGAAAAAGCTTGGTCAAGTATGTCTACAGCAAAATAGTATAGGTATAAAAAATTAAGATTGGCCAAGCACGTTTATCAGATCTGATCATCAATTAGTAAAGCAAGGTAGAGAGCCAATTCATTTTTCTATGCCGTCCAGTGCACATCCGAACTCGTATATCCATGAACCATACTCTGAAATCAACTAAGAGTAAGAAAAACTCATGAAGCAATTAAATCATGCATAGTACTACGTGAGTTGAATCCGCTGGAATCACTAAGAGCAGGAAAAATCATCGTCTAGTTGACTTGTCCAATTAAAATGATGGTTTCTTGCCTGATACTAGTGCATGTACTAGAATTGCAGCACACGGGTAGCAACTCCTGGGTATTTTAGTTAACTGCTAATTAGGTGCAGATAAGGACTAACACCAAAAATTCCTAGCTGCTCAATCTCCTTTACAAACCAGATGGTGGAATTAAAAGAATGACCACAAATTCGTTAGCAGTACTATGTTATCACACAATAAGCACTCACAGGTTTCAGTTATAAGTTTTCATGGACCTTAAGCATTGGTTAATTTTCAGAAAATAAATGCAGATTATATACATTCGGAAGTTCCAGATTACATTGCAGTATATCGTAACGGGCTGCTGAACTAGTATATGCAGATAGTAGATGAATGAAACGACATGTATGACATGACCATCTATCCCAAATCAAGCTCTGAACCATTACATTCATGGCAAAGAAAAATTAGCAGGAGCTCTCAATGTGAGACCTAGAACCGAAGGATTCATACCATGAAGATAGGCAACAGCTAGCATCCTTGGGTCGTCCTGCAGCTATGCCGGAGCAGGGGTGCTCGCACGGCATTCGGCCCGAGCAGTATAGCGCATGCCGTGGCGGCAGCGATGGTCGTCGGCGCCGGCGAAAGCATGCCGCTCCTCCCCCTGAACCTCTCCGTCTCCCACAGCAAGTCGCATCCGTGCAGGTGCTGCTGCCAACCCGAGGTATCGGTGGAGGGAGTCCTGGGTATGGGGAACGACGAGGAGGAGAAGGACCGGCCGCCGCCGGACGGGCAATCCGACGGTCCAGGTCGCAGGCGTCGGTGAGGTCGGCTTGCTTGTTGGCCGGCAAGATCGGCTCCACGTGTTCCAGCCGGGCGCCGAGCCGCGTCACCACCACCCGCTCTCGCGCGCCGCCGCCATGGACGCCAAGATCGAAGTTTGATGCCCTGCTCCTATGTACCGCCGGGATGTGAGCTAGGGCTTGTAGTGGGGGCTCCGATTTAGTGGCTCCACGCTGTGGAGTAGAGAGAGTAGGAGAAGGGGGTGTCGGGGCGGTGGTAGCCAGGGCAGAAACTCGCCGGAGTTGGCCGGGATCTGCGAGGCGACGGAGGAGGTGAAAAAGGAGATTTTTGGGTAGCAGAGGGAGGCGGCGCTTGGAGGGGGCAGGACGGGAGCGGAAATTTCGTGAAGTTTTGTTGGGCTGAAACTTTCGTCTCACCCCGCTGGGCCAAAATCCAGAATAGTTTGGCAAACTCCAGCGCGGGAAAAGATGAGCTTATGCTTAATTGCGTACGCGTGGTTTGATCAATCCGCTTCTTTTCTTCCTTTTTCCTTCTTTTCTGCTTAATTGCGTACGCAATATGGCCACGTACACATGCCCCAAATTAGAAAGACCACCTTCATGGTTTCGTGGTTTCAACTAGTTTTTCCAATATAGATATTTAGAAACGATTTAAAGAAGAAGAAAATATTATAGGTGCCGAGTAAAAAAGTACATGTGATGCATTATAAGGAGGGTGCCGTGAAGGTGTCGAGCCCCAAAATATATAGGTGCCAAACACGTGCAATGCATCCAACTAGAACACATTCAGGCGACACGAGTTTGATCTAAACTTGAAATCAAGCCAAAGGTGAGGTTCGCTAAAAATGCCGAACCAAAGCATGGACACGTCATTTTGTGATGAACTACCTACGAACAATACCAAACATGGCATACCTATGTTCTTGAGAATAATCCTTTCCACCGATTTTGGCACCATGTGTTTTAACACTAAAAAAAGTTGTTATCTACAATGACAAATTTGTGTCGCCTAAGGGGATATAAGTTTATAAACAATAAAATAGTTTATGATGTTTATCTCAAAGTAGTTGTACCATGTAATGTTAATTCATTCTATACATAAAAAAGTAACTAATGGTTTGACCAGACCTCTCCTACGCCAAGCCCAATTGCGACACCTTCATGGGTCAACGTCACCCCATCCCCTTCATGATCGCCGGATAACCCTCGCTCCCCTCGATGACACCTGCATTGTCGTGGCAAGCATTGCCGACAAAGGGTTTCCCTAGGTCCCAAACCTAGCACCAACACGCCACCCAACTATGACAAGCTAGAGCTCCTGGTATATATTTGGCGTAGCGAGACAATAAGGTAAGATCAAGAAGTGGTCGCATTCATATCAAATGCACGAAGCTGAGGAATTGGATTAGCACTCGTGAACGCCACTAATTGCATGGACATCCGTAACACTAGTTTAAATATAGGGTTTATACCTGGGGTTTATATTGTCATTTTTTGATTCTCCGGGAGTATGTATGTATGTACATAGACGCAAGACACGACACGATGGTTGTCGGATGCACGCAAGGCTCGATATATAGGGCGTTGTAGCTAGCAGATTGTTGGATTAATTAATGCATTCACCCTGGGCAAAACTAGTCCACCTATCTACAAGGTATGGATGCATGTAAGTATGTGTTTTTTTTAATTCATGCATGTGCTTTTACTTTTAAATAAATAAACCAATTAAACTAAAGTCAAATAACGGTAATATTGAATAAAATATATGTGTGGTAACAATTAAACTTTATTCATAGTAATTCAACGTATAAATATCTCTTATTGTCATTTAGTTCATATGGATATCGAGTTGCTTAATTGTGACCTGGTTATCATTGCAACTTATTTTCAACTAGCGTCCACTTTATTCAAATATCACATGCTTTAGTAATTAATGAGCCCCAGTTAAATTGATTTAATATAGTAGCTACAATACTACTACGGGTATTTAGTTTGAACATGAGTATGTTGTTTTAATCAATTGTAAGCGACAATGCTAGAGTAAGGCTGGCCATAGTGGGTAGTATCATATAGTAGTATCATGTATATGATACTTTTGTATGATACTAGATCCATAATGCATAGTATCATAGACTAGTATCATAGTTTTGCTATATTAATTGATTTGTAGAATCCCAATACAAATTTGTGTACAAGATTTATTTGAACTAACTATTAAAAAATACCTATGTTATCTCTCTATTATAATCTATCTCTCTCATCCATAATTACTTGCCACATCAGCATTTTTGGTGGGGCTATGATGCATGATACTAGCTATGATACTAGCACTATGGCTAGCCTAATAGTGTCGACGAACGTCTTAACTGGTAAATAAATGAACACATGGATGATCAACTACCTTTCCAAGGGCCAATGCTGCAATGTTGGGATGAGAATATCTTTAAAGTTTTGTTGGTTCCACATGTGCTCCTTGATTGTGTTGAAACTTTACTTAGCTATTTTGAGTGTTTAAAATTTTATGGGACTGAATAAATTGCCGTTTCATGCTAGTAGTATTTAGTGCCTATCATTTCATGTGTCTGTCTTCGCTGCCATGTCTTCCTTACACTAAATCTGCGAGTTGCGGCTACCGTCTTCTCCATCCCATGGTTCCCATCGCCCTTGTCTACAGTCATGTGGCTCCTCCTGCCATTGTAGCCCCCGTTGTGGCCAGGACATAACCGTATCGTGAAGAGCTTTTGCCTGGAAGGTCGATACATGTCTTGCAATAATAATCCATATCAATATATTCTCCAACCTGATAAACCCCACCATTATTAAAAATAATAGTGCAAATAACTAATATCTCTAGATCGACTGCTTGGTTCTCATCTACCATTAGCAGATTATATTATCATCCCATAGGAACAAAATATAATTTTCGCCAACACACTATACGTTACTAGGTACACATCTAGGTTCTACTCCTCCAAGCAAGAGTATCTCCAACAGGCGCACTAAATTTTGGCGCGCTGAACCTCGCTTTCGCCGCGCTGTAAACGTATAGCACGCGCTGGGCTGAAATTTGTCCCGTCGGACACGCCAAAATACAGCGCGTGCTCGAGCGGTAAAATGGTTCCTCCGCCGGGCGTGCCAAAATACAGCGCGCGCGGACGCGGAAAACAACTTTCTACACTACTATGCATTCAACAAGATCAAACACTCACATATAAATCATGAAACAAATGATCTACCATAGTTCAAATGGACACAAAGTGCAACACACATCACATAGTTCAAGAACGACACACAACATGCCGTAGTTCAACAACGACACACAACATATGGTTCAATTGGACACAAAGTGCAACACATAATTTTCATATCACAAATGCATCTCACACTTCCGCATTTTCCAAGTCATCACCTTCTTTTGCTTCTTCTTCCTCGTCATCTTGGGTTGAAGGAGGAATAGTAGGATCCATGGAGGCCAAGAATCCTCCTGGTGGTGCTCCCATAGTCCCATACACACCACTCACCGAGCCTCCCATAGTCCCTCCGAAGACTCCTCCATAACTTGGTCCTCCCATGTCGGCCATGCCTCCAAAGCCTCCCATGCCGGCCATGCCTCCCATGGTGGCGGGCATGCCTCCCATGTCGGCCATGCCTCCCATGCCGGTCATGCCACCCATACCTCCTCCAAACATGGGCATGCCTCCTCCAAACATGCCGGCCGTGGGTGTGTTCATGTTGGCTACCAACAATCTCTTTTTGGCCAACACTTCATCGCGAGCAAGGTTGATGTACTCCTTTTGCCTCTCATCCATGTGGGAAGTATCCATCAAGAAAAGCTTCCTCTCCTCCTCCACTAGGCGTAGATGCTCCTCGTTGGCTTGCCTCTTCTCTTCCAAAGCCAACTTTCTCTACTTGTTGGCGGCAAACCTCCTCCAAAGCGGCTCTCCGAGCCTCCATAGCATCGATAACCTCTTTCTCCAAGTTTCTTGCCACTTTCCTATCTTCATTTGCTTGCAACCTTGCATTTGCAATCCTTTCCATATCAATGGCAATGTCATCATCTCCGGCCTTTTTTCCCTTCATATCTTTAGCGGTCTTCCTACCAAGCACATTCCTCCGCCCATTGTTGACCGAGTGAGGAGTGGATCTTCTCTTCTTGCCTTCATCACTTGAATCATCATCATCGATGATTGTTGCATCACCGGTTGCATTGGCCTCCATAGTTGCCGCATACAACTTCCCGCGGGTCTTCCACTTTTCTTCATTCCCTAGCACTTCATAGCAATGATGCAAGGTGAATGGTTTGTCAAGAATCTTGTTGCCTTTCTTGTTCTTCTTTCCCACATCCCTAAACAATCCTTGAGCCATAGAGTTCTACAAAGCAAGCAAAAGAGAATAGATGAGCTATATGAACTACAACTGTATCCTTCACATACGAGCCATATGGTCAACATAGTAGTATAATTGCTCACCCTATCATTCTCATTTGTGCCACTTGGGTTAATGATATCAACGTTGGCTTGCACGCCCGCCCATTTTTGCCAATCGGTGTTGATGCCGGATCAACGAGACCAAAGCGAACGCATGGTTCACTCGTTCCCACTTGTGTTGTGGGCGTTGAAGTACTCCTTCATCCTCATCCAATATGTATCTCTTGTTTGATCAGTACCGACTGTTGGATCCATTGCAATTGTCAACCATGTCTTGCAAAGCAACATGTCCTCCGCTATGGTGTAGTTCGCCGACCGACCGGGATGGCGAGGTTCAATCAACCCTTCTCCTTCCTCATCGATATCCTCATATTCCTTCCATCCCTCAACGGTTTCATCATGCATAAACAAAGATCCAACATTCATTGCCTCCATGAAAGACTCATCATCGACTCTACATTGCAATGAAGTTCATTATTCTCTGGCTATGTATGCATCTAAACTAAAATTTGGATGAAAAGAAGTGTTTTTTACCTCTCCGGCATTTCATTATACACCGTATGTGCGCCGGATGGGTCGCCGAACGGAGGCGCCGGTGGCGGCTGGTTCGTTAGTGGAGGAGGGTCGCGGGCGCCTTCACTTTCTCTGGCGGCGCGATGGAGGCGGCGCCCATAGCTCCGTACGGGCGCTTGGACGACGGCGCCTTCCTCCTCGGCGGCACCCGCGCCTTGCCGGGGGCTTGCGCGGCGGCGGCTGTGTGCAGTGTCGCGCGCAGCGGGACGAGGAGAGCACGGGCAGCGGCGGTTGTGTTGCCGGCGTCGACGCCACCGCAAGGGTTTGGCTCATGGGACGGTGGCGCGACGGAGGCGGCGGCAGCGGCGGCGGGTGGAACGGAGTAGGGAGGGGTCGGTGGGGTGCCGGAGGGCTCGTCCATCGCCGGGATTGCGCCGGTGGCCGCGCGGAGGCGAGGGATTGGGCGGTGGGGCGGCGAGGCGCGGGGGAAAGTTTCTTCGCGCGTGCGTCGAGCGATGACGCGCGCTGTAGCCGGCGCCCAAAGTTTAGCGCTTGGGATAGTGCAAACCGGCCCGCGCCCAAAAAAATTTACAGCGCCGCGCCGTTTGCAGCGCTTGGTGGAGGGGCAATTTTGCGCCTGCGCACTGCAAAACGTCAGTTTATATAGCCTGCGGCCTATATAACGGCAGTTTTGTGTTGGTTTGATGGCGTGTTTTTTTTCTTTCATGCTAATCGTCGCCGATTACTTTGTGTTGTTATTATTTTTTCATTTCTAGTAGAGGCTAGAGAGTGCATCGAGCATAGCAGATCATCTTAAGCATTTGAAGCTGGTGTTTGATACCTTGTAACCAACATCAGCTGAAGGTGAATAAATCCAAATATTCTTTTGCTCGTAACCAGTTAAGTTATTTGGGATACATCAAAGGGAAAAGCACATAGCTACCTTAGCCTTCTCCTGTTCTCCACTTAGCAAGATTTGGTCCTAGCTAGCACGGACCATGTAAAAAATACTTGATCGTTTAGGCATGGATCAACAAAGGAAAGCAATCTCTACTTGTCCTAAATAAACGGAAGTCATGAATCAACTAAGGAAGGAAGGAAGTACTCTAACCGGCACCCGTTATTAGGAGTAAATCCACCTCGATTTATTAAGGGCTGCCGCTAATCACGCGAGCGCATAATTAACTAGTCGATTCCCAAATCCCGCTCGGTGGCAAGGCAAGGACGGAGTACCCGAGGATCGCCCTCCCAATCTGATCGCCGGCCGAGAAAGCACAGCACAACGCAGCAATCTCCACATCCCCGCAGCTCTCGCCAGTCGCCACCCACCACCCGCTCCACCGAGATCACCGGCACAGCCGCACAGGCACAGGCTCGCCACCATCTCACCGATCGAATCCTCAATGGACGCCTCTAGTCACGCAGCCGCGGCCAAACCCTAGCGCCGCCCCTGCAGGCCGCCGTCGACGACAACCCACCGCGGACTCGCGCGCTCCTCGGCCGACGGGGAAGTCCCGGTACTCCTCCTCCGCCTCCTGCATGCTGGCATACGTGGGGAGGCCGGCCTCACAGCTCCTGCCTGTCTCCGACGACCGGCCGAGGCGGCGGCCAAGGACCACGCCTGCTCCTGTTGTACGACGGAGAAGACCAAATCTGCCAGGAGGCATCTGCAGCTCGGACGTACGCCAGGAGGCCGGCCTGCTGCTGCTCGCCTTCCCACTGCAACGACATGCTGCCCACGTTGAGGTCTCTATTCCCTTCCTCTTCCTCCTCCATTTATTCTTGCTGGATTTAGTTCCTTTTCTCCCGCTGAGATGTGGGCGGTGTGGAGCGGATGAAAATCTCACGTGTGCCTACGCCACTGCAGTGGGTGCATCCGTGCATATGAAATGAACGTGCTGAATTTTTTCTGCTGCTTGACGATAACTTGCGTTGTCTTCAGATTCAGAGCATGCTAGGAACATGTTTGGTACAGCTAGCTGAATGTGTTCAATGCTCTTATGGTTATGAATGCATGAATGAATGAAATTGATGACTCGCTTGATGCAACCTTGTCTATTTGCTAGAATTAACTTTGGGGCTTATTTGGTATCTTTGCATGCCACAATCTGGACCTGATCCAATCTCTGTGCTTAATTGATTGTCTAAATAGTTGTACAGCAACCGCACGGAGTAGATTCCTGATATGGTCCAACTTGGGTGTTGTTTGATTTAGTTGCCATGTTTAAATAGTACTGCAGCGGCTGCTAATATAGGATTTGAACCTGATTTCGTGTTGCCCTTCCACATGAATCTTTTTTTACTTGTATGAAGCTTAATTATTCGTGAGACAGTGATGAATCCTTTATATTTTCAGGTTCAAAAACATATCGGCGTCCATGCTGGCCACAGGCCTTCAGTGCAGTGGGTGGTTGCCTTGGCTGGCCCCTGGCTTCAATGACCTCCTCTTGGCTGCTGCCGCCGCCGTAACTGCAGTGGTGGTGATGTTCGGCCTTAGCTACACCCCCTTCCGGTGAGCTCCTTAGGTTCCCTTCTTCCTCTTCCTCTTTGTGATGCCACGGCCTGGGTCCGTCTCTTCAACTCAAGTTCAGCTTGTTTTTTCTTCTTAGTATTCATCGATTGGAACGTGTTGTTGTTATTAGTCATCTTTGGTTGTAAGTCTCGATGGTTTGATTTGGAGTAGGAGACACTGATATGGAGTGCTTTTCTTATTTTCCTTACTTGTTTTTTTTTGGCTTAAGAATAAGATGATAAAAACAGAATATTGCTATTCTTGGTTGGGATTAAAATGTATCATTAGGCAATTTCTGGTTTTCTTATGCTCAATGTACATCATCGGCTAGACGTACGACTTCAGTTCACTCTATTTTTGAATGGCATGCTCTTCTCCATTTTTCCATTGTTTATGCTTCTCATAAGAGATTCTGAACATATATATCTTCTTTTAATAGTGTACATGTGCATAGGCAGTGGGAGTATAGAAAATGGATGTGTTGCTATTTTTATTTGATTTATTTGCTGCCTATCATGCATCAACGGTGATGAAAACCTGTATAATTTTAAGGTTCAGAGCATATTGGAGGAGGAGGAGGAGGGCGCAAAGCATAAGGCAGCTTTCAGATGTGACATAGGTAGATACAGGTCTTTTCCAAAAGACAAGTACTCTAGGGAGAGAGGTGCTCCCTCCAGTGAGTGGGTGTCTACAAGTCGCTATTTTCCGAGGCCCTCCAGCGCCTACAAGGTTAATTACCATATTATTGCAATGCATGTTTGGTTCCAGGTTGCTGCATCCTGTTATTTGTGAATGAAATTGAAAAGTGGCTTGATGTAGTCTTGTCTTGGAAATAATCAGAAACTGCACTTCTACTTTTAGGCTTGACTTTTACGTGGATCCTATCCATGCTTAAGAGTTTAGCTGTCCATGTTAAAAGCCAAAACAACATGTCTGCTTGAAAGTGTTCAAAAAATTTTTAACGCATGAGTAGGCTGGAATTTGTCCTGGTTCCCTCGTCCAGGCTCCACTAGACTAGGATGTTCAAAGAAGCTTGTATAATTTGTTCCCCAAACTGGTGCCACCAGCCACAGTTCCCCGCTACTGCCGTCCCCCCCCCCCTCCTCCATGTATTTTTCTTTAATTCCATTTTGTGTGGAATGGATGTGTGCATCGGCAGTGGGTGGGTGTATATGATATTTGAGTTTAGCTTATCTCTTGATTGAGATTCTTTCTTCGTCACTTATGTTTCACAATTTATAAGCAAAATCTTTGGTTTGATGAGTCGATGCAAGTAAATTTCTGTAAAATTTTCAAGTGTGATGAGAAACGCCCGGTCTCAAGTAAAGTGCAAATGTGAAAGGTAGCATTGAATGCTAGAGCATGTCTTTTTTACAACGAAATATAGTGAGGGTGTAGGTTAATCATTAGTAGGCTGCTTCTACCACAAAATGGTAGAGCTGAAAAGCACTAAAATACTTTTTATTTTATTTGCTCACGTCTACTTGTGATATATACACTCCTGAATGATGTTAGAGAATACTTATATGGAAGGTATGAACATGGCGTGCATGGGTTGGATGACTGATGAGGGATGAGATAGTGACATTGATGAACTTCCTACGGGCATTTTGATAACATGGCTGTTGTTGAGGACAATAACTTACTTGAGGACTAGTGTCAGATTGAGTTAGGTCTCTAGCCTGTGCGACACTTTCATCGGGGTTTAAGATGGCACGGTGGACCAATCTCCAAGAAAATTGCAGTTACACTTATCAATGCACCAACTGAATCTTGGTTTTCTACTAGAAAGAAAAGAAATCATGTATAAGTATATGAATCACAAGAAATTGCTCATTAACATTACTATGAAGTTCATAGCTTTCCCTCGGTTTGGTAACACAACAACGATAACCTCTTCAACCATCTCAAAAGTAATTTCTAACCTGGGATCACTATGCATTATTAGTGTTATGTTCGTTCCCGTTAGTGCTATGTTCACAATGTTGTATTTCGGTTGCCTGACTATATTGCTCTTCCCTGGTTTGTATTGCAGGGTGTGCATCCGAGCAAAACACAGTATTCTAATGTGTTTTGGAAAAAAAAAAGCATATGACGTTACAGAAGATGGATTATTCTATATTGTCACCAAGCAATGGCCTATCAAACCTCAAATAGCAGTTGTTGGCTCATGCTATCTGGTTGGTGTAATATGGGGTGGCATGCTTTATGATACCAACAATGTTGGATTCTCTTGATGTGTTAGGAAAAACATGTTAAAGCCACTAGAGAATTATTGGCTATCCAACTGTCCGCGGAGAATAATGTAAGCATTGAGTTTGAGAAAGAATTGCAGTGTGCACCAGAAGATAGACATGTTCTTGTTCTCAAGCACACCATTTGCCGTGTGGAAGACCTAATTGAGGTGGGTCCTCTGTCACTTGGAAAGTTGGAAGTCATAAATAGCTTTGTGGAATTTTGATGCAATGGTCATATCATTTGAATAATCTTACCCGTGTTTGTCCAAGCATCAAACAATACCTAGTGGTTACTTTTAATTTGCCCAGCATATTCTTCACTTCATGATGAAATATGTACTTGGATTTCTTGGTGTGACTAGGAGTATGAGATATTACGGTACTTTCTTCTATTTTTTTTCTGTACCATTGGAAATAATTAGATTGTTGATTTTCTTTATGTTGCAGGTTTGCAGATCAATAGGTGATGCATATCTAAATTAAATAAGAGTTCAACCGGGAACCTCTTTATGCAAAGTTCCGCCAATGGACTTGATGATTTTGTGTTAGTAGCCTCAACTTTCTGTTGTATGGTTCTCAATGCTACAGGTTAGTACCATGTGCTCTTGATCAGGTCTGTTTAGAGAGAATAGCTCCATTATTTGACATTGTTCTAGTTCTGGCTAAGAAATAGAGTAAGAACAATTGGGTTTATAATATTCCGTGAAGATATCATTCTTGATATTTTGATCATACTTCCTTGGATACTTAATCGAAATGTTTTTTTGTGTTTTGTGGCTGCCATTTTCTTTGCCATACACCCAGTTGGTTTTCAACCTTTTTGATTTTGACTCTTCAAGATAAGGAACTGAATGATTGGTTTTATTTTTGGAAAATCTGGGGCATTCATAGTTTTGAAATGAAACTGGTGCCGGTGTTGTGGTGATATTGTTGTGTCAACAAACCATGCCATAGCAGATTTTACATGTTACTAATTCTCAGTTTGTGTTCTTACAAGAAACTATAGGATGTCCATTCTATTTATTTAGTGCTGGCTAAACCTGGAGTGGTAACACTTGTTATTTAGGAGGGTTTGTGTATAAATAATGTGGCTCGTAGCACTTCTAGGAGCTATCTTTCTTTTTCTTGAAGTTGACCTTATAGAACATATATTTGTACTATCTTAAAGTTCATCTTCAGGTTCATTATGGGTGTCCCATGGTGTATGATTTTCATTTTTCAATACCTGAATGATCAGACAAACTATTCATTTTGTAGGATAGAACCTGAATTTTTGTTTAAGTTTTCAAGTACCATGGGGCCTTCATAAATTATGTGTGTATCTTATCATAATCGAAAATCTGAATTTAGTTTTGAGTAATGAGTCTTATTTCTTAATTTTTCTAGCAAATGTTTATGGACAAAGTGTTTTAGATCTGAAATAAGCACTACGCATGGTTGCCAGATTGCAATAGTTATGTGTCTATCTTTTATGCCATGGTTAGTTAATGAATTCTTTAATGGTGCCTTGTTGTATATTTCAGTAACTGTACTCAAATATTTAGTACAGATTAGTCTGAGTAGAAGCTTACAAATAATTTTTTTCGAAGGTCCGCAACTAACCTGTAGCCTCTTATATTGAGAATACTCATGTAATATGAGCACTTCGGATGCTTTTGAAGTCTACGTACTGATCCTATCATATAATGAGTATGCTCGTTTGCAATTATAATGTACCTTTTTATTTAGCAGTTAAATTGCTCTTGTTTTCTGTTGATGTTGTCCTCATTTAGCGACTGACCAATCTTTTATGCTTTGTATGCGTGTGTTTGCACTGCACCATCATAGCAATTTTTCTTTTTCACATGTGTACTGAAACATGAGTCGACCATGCAGTTTATCTCCCTGAGCTCCTACATTTCTAGTCGCAGGTGGTTAGGAAAAAAGAAAGTTGTTGTAAATTTCCCAAATTTAATCTCTATGTTCTTGTTGGTCGCCAGGGATTTGGCTTCTGAAAGATCATGCCTTCATTTAGCAACTTGTGACGATATCAAATGACACTAGCTACTGATGGGGCATCTTTAGTAGATGAAAGCTCTCAAAAGCGGTACTACATCTGGTATATTTCACATATAAGTTTTGCATGAACTTCAACCACAATTAAAAATATGTTCTTTATTCCAAGTGTCTGCTATATGAAGGCAGTGTCAAGCTGCTCATCACCAAGGCCCGTCGCAGCGACCTTGATGACGCCATTCATGAGCTCGTCGACATCGGCATCCAAAGGTTACCTCCTTGATCGCAGTTGAGTCAATTTCTGCATTTATTTCATATATAATGCGGAATCATGTTCTCCATTTGTTTGTATGTTGCGGAGCTTATAATAGTTTGATTTGCTCTCACTTAAATGAAATGGGAAGAACTGCGACTAGGAGAGAATGATTAATATTGTTCAGGGTTCTTTTGGGTTGCACTTTAATGTGTTAGCAAGATTTGGTTTCGTAAGGTCAAGTTTGTGCTAGCCATTCTACAAATTTGCAATAGAACCATGGCCTCTGGGACTTGTAGCAATTTAACCACGGCTGCTGAATCATGGTGCTGTGGCTATGTTATGCTCTGGTCATTGAGCTGATGGCCTGTATTTGGAATTTGTTTGGGTATGGTCATTGAGCTAATGACATATATTTGAAATTTGTGGTGGTAATGGATATATGGGTATCTAGCTTTCTAAATTGTGTTGTTAAGAATCTGATATATTGTCCTCGTTATTAGATGTCTTGTTGCTAGTATTCCTGCTTATTAGATGTCTTGGTGCTCGGAGTTTTCTACTATAATTCTACCTCTCGAAGTTGCTGTTATGAATATGTCTTACTACTATCTGAAAGCTCATCTTTAGGTTCATTATAGGTCTCCCATGGTGTCATTGTTCATTGGTTAATACCTAAATGATCAGACAAACTACCACACAGTTGTCCTTCATGTGGTGTTGATGGGTAATGAAAAGTGGGGGTACTTGTGTGTCTTTGCCATCAAAATTATTAATTTTCTAGGGAAGAACCTGAATTGGTTCAATTTTCAAGTATCATGGGGCCTTTTATAATCGAAAATCTGAATTTATTTTTGAGTAATGAAGCAAATGTTTATGGAACTGGCTTTTGCAGATCTGAAATAAGCACTACGTATGGATTGCCAGATTGCAAGAGTTATGAGTCCATCTTTTATGTCATGGTTAGTGAATAAATTGTGTAATGGTGACTTGTCATATATTTTAGTAACTGTACTGAAATAATATTTTTTATGATGTTTCCTTTGCTCACACCTCTATGCTCCTCTTGCTCAACCAGGTCTATCATGTGCACCTAGCCGGAGTAGGAAGCAGCTAGCTGAAGCTAATGGAAGGCATCTGTTGTCGGCCTTGTGGGGTTTGGCGATGTTGCTCAACAGCGACATCTTTCTAGGGTTTGGCAGCTACAGGTGAGCCCCTTCTTGCTTTATCTGGATTGGGTCATGTTACTATTCGTATTAACTTCAAGTGTATGTTGTCGGCGTGGCTATTGTGCGCTAGAATTTGGGATTTTTCCCGTGGGTTATGCCTATCCTAAGTCATAACTTGGTTCTTAGTTTTTCCAATTTTCTTTACATTGGTTGCAGCTGTGAACGAGTTCTCGCAAGATTGACTAGCGGCGACAATCAATTTTGATTAAGACTGGATACTAATTAAGGAAGCTAGATATGTTGTGTTTTGCTTGCCTTTTGCCCGATGATGACTAGCTTCTTCTGTTATGCTTGCTGTGGCTCAATCCGTGAGATAAATTACCAGATCATGTGCGCTTGAACTTTTCAGTTATAAGACACAGCAAGAGATCATTTATACATGTACTGGAGTGCTAAAAATGCTTGGCTTTGCTTTGCTCTTGTTTTATATTGGCATGGTCTAGACTCTGGTGGGGCTCTTATTCCACCGTCATGATGTGTTAGTGTGTTAGTCTATGAAATTATGAACATTTGTAATCTTTGCTTATTGGACATTCCTTGTGCTTGTGCTGATCCCTGGCCTTGGCTAGTAATTGTATCTTGTACCTTGGAGGTGAGCCTTTCTTGGTCTGTTGTTGTCATGCATGTAATTGTCAAGCCAAGCTTTTTCGACCAGTTGTAGTCGGACACGACACTGCAGTGGTACATGGAGCAGCGAACTGTTGTGGCTCTTATGTAGGGAAGAAGTGGATGTATTCGGCCCTGATTTGGCATGAGTGGGAGAGGAAAAGTGGAGCTGGAAGCTACTTCGGAGGGAGTCATCACAGCTTCAGGTTTTGGTTGGCCGAACATAATTTTTTCTATCTGTGCTTTTGTCTTTGATATCATTAGATAAAAAAACGCTTCTCTTATCTGAGTATACAAAGTAGTAATGTGCATACATAGCTGAACAAGATTAGTATTGATCAGGGGGAGTAGATTGACGTGATGTGTAATGCATACTTGATCCATCTGCATGTGATGTCCATTGCCTACTGATTTGGAAACCTGAAAAGATTCATAGTGCGATGGTTTAGGTTTCCATCCATAGTTTTAGTATGTCATGATCACTTCACTTATATACTGACACAATACTTGAGTAATGGAACACAATCAAAGTAAATTTTGTTATCAGCAACATGACATCGCTATTTTCTTTCGAATAGCTCCATCTTCAATGGAATACATGTTAGTTCAAGAGTTGACATTATGCTATCTTTTTTAACGATTTCAATTCTGATCAACCTGGTAAATTGGAATCCATATATCATGAAAACCATGTTGGTTGCTAGGATGAAATATAACTGATCTGATGGAAACTTCATTGTGATTCGCCTTTGATGTGTTGTTTGTAGTACCACTTTGCTTAGACAATTTTAGCTAAATTTGTTCATTGCGATGTGTGTTTCTGTGAATTCTATAATATTAATTGGTAATGGACATCTTAATACAATGTATTTTCTGCTATCTACAGGTTCCACTTGCGCATGTAGAGATGATGCGGCTTGGCATCGATGAACCGTGGGGCAGCCTTGGTTACAACCTCTACGGTGAGCTCCAGCTGGTTCACCCCTTTGATATGTGGCTCCCTTGTGCTCTTTGTTACCATGATCATTGTGTTATGGCTATATTATGCTGTGGACATTGAGCATGACCTGTATTTCACACTTGTGGTGGTAATGGCTATCTGGGCATGTTGGTTTCTAATTAACTTTTTTGTTGAATTGGTTGAGATGAATTCGTCTTGTTCTAGATATATATTGAAATTAGGGGAGTGTAAATATAATCGTATCTTGTCATGCTTTTACTGTCTCTTATAGTTGGATCCTCGTGGCTGCCATTTGTTGGTCTGAGTAGGAGCTTACAAATATTTTTTTATGCAAAGTTCGTAACTAACCAGTAGCCCTTATATCGAGAATACTCCTGTAATGTGAGCACTTTGGATGCTTTTAAAGTCTACTTATACTATCATATAATGGGTATGCTTGTTTATATTTAGGTGCTAAATTGTTCTTGTTTTTTGTTGATGCAAGTTCTCATTTAGTGAATGACCAGTCTTTTGTGCTTTCGATGCTTGTGATTTGCACTGCATCATCATAGTAATTTATGTTTGTCATACGTGTACTGAAACATGAGAGTGTCCATGTAGTTTGTCTTCATGATCGTCCATGTAGTTTATCTCCATGAGTGTCCATGTAGTTTATCTCCATGAGCAGCTACATTTAATGGGTATGTCTATTGTATATTTCCTAAATTTGATCTCTATATTTTTCTTGTTGGTCGCCATGGATTTGGTTTGTGAAAGATGATACCTTCATTTCCTCCTAGTACATCGTCTTTTGCACGACAACGATCCCAACAGCAACTAGTGATGATATCAAATGACACTAACCACTGTTGGAACCCCTTTCTTGTAGATAGCAGATGAAAGCTCTCAGACAGGGTATTGCATCTAGTATATTTCACATCATAAGTTTTGCATGAACTTCAGCCGCAATTAAATATATGTTCTTTATTCGCCACCAAAGCCCACCGTGCGACCTCGATTATGCCATTCAGGAGCTTGTTCACATCGGCATCCAAAGGTACCTCTTTGGTCTCCCTCGAGTCATTTGCTGCATTTATTTTGATATATAGTGTAGAATCTTTTTCTACAATTTTTTTTGTTGAGAAGCTTGTACAATTTTGATTTGCTCCATTTTATTTTCATCTACTTGTGTGTTTTGAACTTTGGCCAAGTTGATAGGGTGGCGGTTCCAGTTCATGTTAAGTTGTTGTGATCCATGAACTGTATTTAGTAGAGAATTTGTTATCCCGTTGGGTATCTGATTTCAGCAAAGTTAGGAATGTACGTGAATGATTGATTCATGTATTTTGATTTATTTTAACATTTAATTCTAAGGAACATATAAAATTGAATGGATATGGTAATATTGATTAGTTTTTACTCTTTATAAACTCGGATGATTTCATTCTAAATTATCCTACTTTCAGCGTTTTCCCATTTCAGGTATAATAACTCTACTAAGACTACATTTAAGTTCTCCACTCATCATGAGTGCATGATGAAAGAATATGCGAAAACTTTACCTCCAACGGGCAAAAGTTGGGAGTAACTTTTGAGTGCATGATTTTGCTAGCTAACAAACATTATATCCTTTTGTATTTTATATCTTGCACTAGAGTGTGTGGCTAGCACCCCATGTGGAAAACCCAGCAGATGTTGGTACGTATCGGTGCTAGTTGTGAAAAATCTGCATTGAATTATAGATATCTTTTTGTATTTTTACGGAGGGCATTATCACTATACACTGGTGTTTATAAAGTTTTATCTATCACATTCTTATACACATTTAGATTATAAGGAGTATGGTTGAACATGCCTATCATATCTTGGATAGAATGTCTGTAAATTTTGAAGTAGGGAATCCTTTTCCAAGTGCACCATAAAAGCAGTAGCAAGTTTTAAAACAAATGAAATCATCTTATATTTTTATTACTCTTTGCAACTCTAACCAAAAGAACATGTGTCGCTGTAAAGTTGTAAAGTACTGTCATTCTTCAATTTTCTGTACGGAAGATTACACACATTGTTTGAGAACCCTTTATTATTTGCTCTATTAAATTTGTCAAAAGCTATTGCATTTCCTAACACTATAAGGCTCTTCTGAATAGTTAAGTTTATGCGTTCTTCTGTGTTAGCATTATTTCTTAATGTCTCTTTTATTTTTGAACTGGTTCTTTTCCGTTATGTGCGAAGAATGCTGAAAGAGTCTCTTGTGTGATACATTCAAAAATCCAAAATTTCGAACAAAATGTCTATTCTTTTTTCGAGCCAGTTTTCAGCTGCTCGAGTGTTTGGCCTTTGGTTCAGGAAAGCCTGATCACAGACCTCATTGTTGCGATGCCCTTTAATTACTCCCTTCCCTCTTTACCTCGTGCATTTTGACTGAGTTGTGATTAGCATGTACTCATATACATGTTTACATGATTATTTTCTAATATATGTTCTTTTGTATTTCTTGCCGACTTTTGTTCTTTTGTTTATTTTTCCGCTTGGGCGGGATGTTTGTTGTTTCCTCATCATACATACACTTGCTCGAGATGATTGATTACCAACTCCTTTTCCCCTTCCATTCCTACTTGTGTGAAGTAGCCGGCGAGGGCTTCATGCTCGCACGCCTGGAGATTGAAATTGATGTTGTATAGGAGGGAGCCTGACTGCGAGGCTTTGTTTCTAGAGCTGTGTGCCTGCTGCTTTTGTGTTGCCATAATGAAGAAGCTGCCTTACAAGGTATTTGCTTATAGGGACGACAGCTTATAGGGAGCTCGTGCCGTCTCTTATTGTTCTTGCAACTTCGCGTGCTCGGTCAGCTACTCCTACGAGTTTGTGTCCCTGCATCTAGTATAGAGCAGTGGTTCGGTGGCAGATTCTATTTAACTAGCTGGTTACACTTTGTCTATAATATTTAGCTTGAAACAACCTCCTTTGTATATGTGTTGCCTATATTCTTTTAAGAACATGTCCTTTAGTGCATTTTTGTAAAATGAATCTGCATTAATGTATTGTGTGAAGTGAGAATGGTGTATTGTTGTGTGGTTGACCACTTCTTTGTTAACATGATGCTTGCTTTGTTTCAAGTGCAAAATTTGAGATTTGTCATTTGATTTTTTACTTTTGGCTCGTGATGTATTTTTTTTTTACCTCGGGCCTCAGCAAGCTATCTGAATATGATATTTAGTAGGTGCTATAGTGCATAGTCAGCTTTTCTGGTCATAAACTCTTGGAACAACATAAAGTTTAAGTCATTCCATATCACATTGTTTCTTTGTGATTATTAGTCGTGTTTGCTACACTTGTGTTATTTCTTATTTGTGATTAGTACTCACGTTTTGCCTTTAAATCTATCTAGCTAAATTTAAGATATGTTTTCATTCATAGTTTTAGACTGACATGATCACTTCACTTAATTAAATACTGACGCAAGACTTGACTAATAGACAAATCAAAGTAAATTATAGCATGTAAACCATGTTGGTTGCAAGGATGAAATGTAACTGATCTTATGAAAACTTCACTATGTCGGTTGATTCGTCTTTGATGTATAATTTGTAGTACCACTTCGCTTAGACAATTTTGGTTAAGTTTGTTCATTGTGCTATATTTTCTATGCAATCGGCAGTATTGGTAATGACCATCTTAATAATGTATTTTCTTCTATCTGTAGGTTCTGCTTGTCCTGGTGCATGCTGTGTCTCGGCATCGAAGATATTCGAGCCGTCCTTTGGTTACAACTTGTACGGTGAGCTCGTGGTTCACCCCTTTGATCTTTGGCTCCCTTGTGTTATTTGTTACCACGATCATGTTGTTGTGGATATGTTATGCTCTTGTTATTGAGCTGATGACCTGTATTTGTAACTTGTGGTGGTAATGGCTATCTCGGCATCTAGCTTTCTAAATTATGTTGTTAAGAATATGATATCTTGCACTGGTTATTAGATATATTGGTTCTAGTATTCTTTATAAGCGAATGAACTTGATGATTTTATGTTAGTAGCCTCAACTTGCTGTTACATGGTTATTGGAGGTCTTCTTTGCTGGGTGGATATTTTGTTATGAGGATATAGAGTTGAGAATCTGTGGTTTGTGCTGGTGCTATTAGATGTAGTTGGGATATCGAATTGTTGTTTACCCGTACTTAAGACGAGTCTACTTGCTGCCATAGGAAACTAATGGCATTTTGTAACCAATATATGTTGAAATGCTTATCAATGTTGTTGTTTAGGGAAGGAGCTAAGCTAGCCTGGTGAAACGAGTAGATTTGCTTTCCTTTGCCAGGTTATGCCTAAAATCAGCGTTGCTTGCTTGCTTACTTGTGACGCCTAAAATCATTGTTGCTTGATTACTAAGAGATAAAAGAAAAGGGGCTGGAGTTAGTCACTTTCTTAATCCACTGTTGTGATCTTTATCAAAGTTATCTCCCTTTTTTGTGTGTGAGCAATATCATCTTACCAGGGCATTTGATTTCCTCTATGGTGAGCTCCTGGTTCATCCCTTTGATCGTTGACTCCCTTGTGCTCTTTGTTACCACGATCATGGTACTGTGGATATGTTATGCATCTAGCTTTCTAAATTATGTTGTTAAGAATCTGATATCTTGCCCTGGTTATTAGATGTCTTGGTGTTAGTATTATTGGTAAGCCAATGGATTTGATGATTTTGTGTTAGTAGCTCAACTTGTTGTTACATGGTTACTAGAGGTCTTCTTTGTTGGGTGGATGCTGACATAGGTTCTTGTTCTGTACAGTTTGTTGTTGCAAATTGTGTTATGATGATAGAGTTGATGATCTGCGGTTTGTGCTGCTGCTATAGGATGTAGCTGGGGATCTTGAATTGTTGTTTACACCTAATTAAGTCAAGCCTGCTTTCTTACATAGGAAACTTATGGCATTTTGTAACCAATATATGTTCCAATGCTTGTCAATGTTGCTGGGCAAGGAGCTAAGCTAGCCTGGTGTAACGATTTGATTTGCTTTACCTTTATTACATCAAGTCGCCAGGTTATACCTAAAATCAACGTTGTTTGCTTGCTTATTTACGATGCCTAAAATCATTATTGCTTGATTAATAAAAGATATAAGAAAGGCACCGGAGTTAGTTAATTTCTTAATCCATTATTGTGATCTTCATCAAAGTGATCCCTCTTTTTGCGTATGTGCAATATCATTTAACAATGCATTCGATATCCCTCACGGTGCACCTGTATGGGGAGGACGACAATCACAGAAACCTTGTGGTAAGAGGAAGTGATGATTCAAGAAACGGAAGCCAAACTAACCAAAGAAAGCCTAGAAGCTTCTAGCCAGGTATTCAAAACTCTGCATAAACAAAAGGAAATTGATGGCGTTTATAATGTCAATTGTCCTGTAGGGGAAAGGCTGTCTTACTAGTGCACAATAATGTGTACTTGGTGCTATTTATTGGTTTTTCACGATGCAAGCTTGCTGATGTGCATGCAATTATCTTGGTTGGTTGATTTGAATGTGAATCTGATCCTCTTTCATTTTTTTCTATGTGTGAATCTAGACAGGACGTAACTAGGAGCTATGGTTGTTGCACCTCTACTTCGACCAGGTGGATGACTTGACCCGGTTGTTTTCTGCAGCACATGAGTTGCATGTGTGTGGCCCTCCCTGTCCGGGTTCAGTGCCAGCGACTCTGTTCTTGGTAGCCGCGTCGTTCGTGATGTTGCCAGAGAGGACGCTACTTCCAGCGCCGTGCTCCTCGGCCATGTTCTTCCTCAAGCAGGTAGAGATTCCATGGTTCTTTGAATATATGCATACCTCTCTTTGTTCTGTCCTTCTACTCGTTTTCACCGAATTGCTGGATACTAAATGTACACAAACTGAAACTGTCAAACTGTTGGTGTTCTAGCCCTTAGAAACCAGAAGATTATCGTTTGTGCTTAATTTGTGTCCAATTGGCATGTACAATATGTTGTGTTATCTTGGATAGCATAATTTACAATTCTTGTCAATTATTTCTTACAGGTTTCACATATACAACATCAATAGCCTCTAAAGGTATGGTATTTGGCGTTGTGAAGAAACTAAAATCATTTGTGCGAGCCTGCAAGTAGTTGACCACTTGTACACGTGAGAAGCCAATAGGCTGCATTGTGATCCTTGCAAGTACTGCAACACTTGTGTTTCAAATGGTAAAAAACCAAGAAGCTTGTCAATAGATGCATGTGGCGGATGGAATTTGAGACTCCAATTTTCTCCAGGCCGGTGGTCATGTGTGGATGAGATTGTCCAACTCATGTATTTTCAATCTCACTCTTGGATCCTAGTATCTAGCTACTCCAGGTTTAACCGTGTATCTATGTTGGTGAACCAAACGGGGCAATGTATAAAATTGATAAATTTTTGGCTAGATATTCAAGTTTGAAATTTGTACTGCTGCAAAATGTATATTATGAAGAAGTTTTGATTAAAGGTGTAGTACTAGCATTAGAAACTTCCCTACTTGTTCGTATTCTAGTGCATGTCAAAGGTAGCAGTATAGTTGACTAGGTAAGCCGAAGAAAGTCTATGACCGACGCCTGTCGTGATCGCAATCTCCTACCAACATCGACGTGACCGCGGACAATAATCCCTTGGGGCGAGCGACGTTGGGCTACATTGCTGTCGCATGTGAGGATGATCTGTAAGTTGTATGAGAGGGGGATCCAAGGATTAAAGATTTGTCATGCCATAACACCCGGCCATAACTAGGTATTCTCAGAAAATTAGGGCAATTACAACTGAGACATGCAGTCACATAGTAATTGAGGACTAATTTACATCACACATGCTATAACACCCGACATCAAAACGACCCACCAGAAAATGAGGAGTCAACAATCAATTACTACAGGCGCATGCAGTCACATAGTAATTGAGCCCTATTTTACATGTATTTGGTTCCCCAAGACCTATCCGTGTGATACCTATCTTAGCGGTCCATTCAAGCAACGTGCAAGAGTTGAGAGAGATCTGAAATGTCACCTCGTCTGTGATGCTTCAAGTAGTTGACAACGTGAAGGAATCGGTGGCCAAAACTTCCAATTGCCTTAGCAACAACAGCCTGAATATTATCATTTGACTCTCAAGAGATTTGAAGATAGTTCCATATACGAACACTGTAATTGCATTCAAAGAATAAATGAGTTCTATCTTTAGATACCCTCATCGAACAGATCTCATGATGTGTATCTTCTGCCACGCTGAAGAAGGTCTCGTGTGTTGAATCTATCACAAAGCAAGAGCCAAGCAAAAACTTTCGTGTTCATGGCGCAACTAGACATCCAAAACCATTTGTACACACTTGGAATTTGAACGGGTGCTTATGTAAGTTTGTAAAGTTTTACTGCAGCATATTTTTCTCCTCAACAGTACGTCCAAACATCATTGCTCTCAAAAAACACGGCAGTGGATAAAATTGGTCTAGATATTCAAGTTTTGGAAATCCATACTACCGCAAAATATATGTTTGGAGAAATCTTTGTTCGAGAAATTGTTTGTATTAGAAATTTCTTTACTTGGTCATACTGCGGTGCATGTCAAAGGCGTATTACTAGCAGCAAATTAAGTTGCCTATTTTTTCCCCTGGTCGAGAGTATAGCTCGCTAGCTGAGCGAAAAAAAAATCCAGGGCCGTGACCGCAATCCCATAATTAACGTTGTAGTGACCGCGGCAAATGATCCCTTGGCGCGAGCAAAAACGCCGTTGTGGCTGACTCCACTGTCATCCCACACGCAGGCTTACGGATGATGTATTCATCATATGAGAGGAGCACCTAAAAGGGGCAAGTGAAATTAGTGAGAGACGTAACAAAGGAATAGAGATATGCCATTCCATAACCGGGGGGAGATGGCGCCTGTAGAATAGGCCAACATCATAACTACCCACCACAAAATGAGGCGCCGATAATGTATGGCATGAAGTCACAGGGCAATTGAGGCCTAATTTACATCGCGTTTGGTTCCACTAGACCGGTCCATGTCAGCGATCCGTGTGACACATATCTTAGCCGTCCATCGTTCCATCAAGCAACGGTGCACGAGATGAGAGGGATCCGAAATGTCATTTTGTTTCCCGCTCAAAATTTCCCCCAAGATATTAAACCTGGCTGGCTAGCATCTATAAGTAGAACCCCGTCATCAATGACCGTGAGCGGGGTGTGCATATGACTATGACTTAGACTTGAACCAGCCTTGAACCCTAAATATCTACTGGTTTTGGTGCATGTAAAATTTGTATTACTCGAAGTAAAGTTGCCTATTTTTCCCTGGTTGAGCAGAGCTCGCTAGGTAAGTCAATGAAAATCCATGGCCGACGTTGTCGTGGTCGCAATCCCATAGCCAACGCTAACGCGACATCGGCCCATGATCCCTTGGAGCGAGAGTCCTCGACCGATGTTGTCCCGGCTGACTACATTGTTGAACAGGAGCTTCCAAGCGGGGCAAGTGAAATTACTGTAGGATGTAACAAAGTAGTTAAAGATACGATATGCCATAACACCGGGCCATAACAAGGTATTCCCAGAAAATGAGAACAATTACTAGCGGCGCATGCAATCAAATACTCCATCCGTTCCCGTGACAAAGGAATACAAAGTTGTACGATTAATTAAGGAGAATCATGCAACAATATTTGTTTCCAGAATTGCCCTAGTTAACTGCTCTTTCCCTCATACTAGTATAGTATTATTTCTCCCATTTAATCCTACTTAGCAGCGCATGACTCTCCTCGATTCTCGCTGGTACTATAGCAGGGTACCCTGACCCCTGATTGCATGAATCAACATAATTATATGTCAGACATAACTACCCCATAACTAGTCAACAATATTAGAGGGGTTGTTTGGGAGGTTACCATCTAATGTACACCCTGGACCTTCTTCTTGGGTAAAAATCGGAAGAAAAAAAAGCACCCTATTCAAGGGAATGGACAGAGTAGTAATTGAGGACTAAATTTATGTTCCATGCCATAACTGGGTACTCTGACCCGGAAGAATAGGCCAGCATGAAAACTGTCCACCAAAAAATGAGGCGCCAACAACCAATTAGTACCCGCGCATGCAGTCCATGTAAGCGATCCGCGTGATACCTATCTTAGCCGTCCATCATTCCATCAAGCAACCGTTCAAGAAGTGAGAGGGATCACATATGTTATCTCATTCCCGCTCAAAATTTCGCACCAACATATCAAACCAGGCCGGCTAGCCTCTATAAGTAGAACACTGTCGCCAAGGACCGCGTGCGGGGTGCGCGTATGACTATGACTTAGACTTTGACTCTTGCTCGGAGAGGAGAGGAGAGGAGTCACGCTGCCATGGCCGGCAACCGGAGATGCAGATGGTGGTGGCCATGTCCGGCGGCGCCATGCAGATGGACTAGGGGAGACGAGGATAGCAGGTTCCCTCCCTCTGTCCGGCCTTGTTGTGGAGATCCAGCAGGTAACGGAGTATTTTCTTAATTGGTTCGGTTCTTTCATTTGGTGGATTTGATCGCCTAGCTAGGATAAATAGATTGGTTTTGTTCGTGCTTTCTCTTGTTTTTTTGGGGCGTACAAGGAATCAAAGCTGGGTTTCCTTTTCTTTTTTAATAAAGCGCGAGACGAGCAAGTTGGATGGGTCGTAGATCTAGTGGTTTTAGCGCTGCTTTTTATTTTCCTAGTGGATCGGTTGTTTTGTGATTCGTGGAGAAGGCAAGTTTGATTTGCAAAAAGCGGGCAAGCTAAGGTAGGAATTAATTAATACGTGTCGTTTATTTTCCATTGCGTTCATGGATGGACCGAGATCTCGTCTTCTTGGTTTTGGTTTCTTTTCTTTGGCGCGATGCGATTCTCTTGGGAAAAAAGGTTTGTCGATTAAGTGAATCATATTGGAGGGAGCAGCGTGTATGCTTTGGGTTTGGGTTGTGTCTTTTTCCCGAACATACGGGCGAGTTGGATCGATCTGACTGCTGTGGGTTTCTTTCGTTGATTTATTTCCAGGGGAAAGTGATAGAGGAGAAAATGGATGGATGGATTCCGTCGTGGCTGTGCACGTACAGAGAAACATGTACGTATTTATGAGGTCATCCTTTCTGACTGGGGGCGAAACAGGTACGCGTGTTAAGAATAGCTAACTGCCACCATATAAAAAAATAGAGCGGGTCTTCCTACTATTAATTTAGACGCGTGAGCTATTCTAATTAGTGAAGTTACCAACACGTAACATACTACTTCATGTACACCCGTGGCTTTAGCTCATGTAAAAAAACTAGAATTATATCTTCTTGCTCCATCTCTCAGTACCCTCCTCCACAACATCAATCTACCCCTTTTCACAGATATGTTTGGAATTAACCCAGGTCACTGAGTACACAACAACAACAAAAACGCCCAACAATAGCTGGCTTGCTGAGCTCTGAAGTGATTCAATTAAAACTGAGGTGACATGGTTGATCTCGCACACTCGGATGAGAAGCTCCGGGAGTCTCTGGCCGATATTCCCAAAGTATGATGCTACATAGAGGTAGAACAATGGCGTGGGAACACAATAAGATGAACAATGTGACTCTTGCTTGGAAGTCTAGGCATGTCAGGTTAATCTGCTGGGGAATATGAGTATATGGCCAAATAAATTTGATAAATAATGGGATAATCCCTTTTATAGCACTCACAGTTGGTTCCACAAGACAGCATCCTAGCTTTCAAATTTCGGAACCGTCTTATAAGAAAAAAGTACCCTTTGGAATTAGCACAGGCTTAAAATGATCTAAAAACTGCAAAAAAAAAAATGAAGTAGTACGCCCACTGTTGACTAATATAATTATAAAATAAGTTTTACCATATTATAAGTTAGCTTGCCATGACGTTTTATATTAGTGAATCAGGCCTTAGCTTCAGTGTATTCCGTCTCCAAACTTTGACAGCCTGTGGACGGCTAGGATACCCTGATAATCTTTTGTAGGCTAATTTATCGCTTCAACTTTAATGGTTGAGAACTTGCAACGGCGTATATAAATGAAAGTACTTACTTGTTGCCTAGATGTTGACCTAGGCAACGTTTGTCCTCTTATAAGTGAACAGTCTGATTTGCAATAGCAAAATGCATATAGGGACACTGGATTTCACGTGCAAAACTTTAAGCTTGTGGAAAAAACAACGGACCAAAGCCACCCATTTCTTTTCCACTAATTGTAGATGTGGGATACAATAAGCTCGTGTCTAGAGAGCACTACATACTTCATACATTGAGAATTCACTATCTTAGGTGTCAACAATAATATTCAGGCACAAGAGGTATGGATTAGAACAATTTTACTAAAGATGACGGAATCACAGCTTGAAAGAGACTACATAGTGGTGCTGAAGATCGCAACCTTGAGTCCTTAAGGGAACAATAATTGATTGGTGTCAAGCTTCTATCTTCACTTTTATCTTTTCTCCTAACTTTTGAATTTCTTTCGTTCTTCTCTACTGTTGGATAACCTGTAATTTCCAACACTTCTATTGGTGATGGCTGGACTGGATGGATGATTAACTTCTACCTTCTCTCATATGCAAAGATTAAAAAAAACCCAGGGCATAAACCTAATGGGATGTGATCTCTTCCACATGTTTAGGGTCACTAAAGGTTTCAAAATTTTCATACCTCAGCACTACCTACGTTTAAGAGAAGGATATCCCAACACAGCCCATCCTTTCCCCTTCCTCTTCTCCCAAGCTGCCACCGCGCTCAACGGATCGAAAAGGATTATGCATCTTGTTGTAGTTGCAGAGGAAGCCACCTCTACAATAGTGAGAGTTGTCGGGAAAGATTGGGAGAGGAAGTATTAGAGCAAGAACAATAATACAGCCAGCTGATGGCTCTATACTTATGCCAAGTCATCTATAGTTAGCAACAATAACCATTCATATAATAGGCTGGCTACTAGATTGGCTGTATAGAATATTTAAATATTTAATGTGTGTATGTGATGGACTTGCATGCAAGACTCAATGGGTGATAGAGCCGGCTCAAGCACTCACGCGTGAGCTGCATGCAGGCTGTAGTGCGTTGTGTTTTGTGCTATAGCCGGGCTGCACATGAAGCGCCCACTTCCTTCTCTCTCCTCTCTTCTCTTTCCTCCACATAGGATTTTACTAATATAAAATGTCTTGTAGCCTGCTGAGTAGGATCTATTGTACTTGCTCTTAATGAGAGTACTTATGTGGGAGACGTCCACCGTGAGATAAAGAGATAAATAATCAGCAAGCAAACACCTCGGTAGTTGTGGTCCACAACAACAGTTGTTACACACTTGACCAGTCTCCTCCATGGGACAACTGTGAATATCACGTAGAATCCACGATAGTAATTTATGCCTCTGCCAACCTACTGTACCATTACATAACGATGATCTTGACATACACCTACTACGGTGCCATTATGGCCGGTATGGAATCTACCACAAAGCCACTTCCATGTAGCGCTAGCCTACCTAACCGCCGCGATCAAACCTGCACCCATGTATCGACATTATCCTAAAAAATCATGAACAACATCAACAACGTTAGTGCTTATCACTGAGTGGGCGGCTGTCGGCTTGTCTTAGGTGCAACCATCCATCTTCAAAAATCATTTCAATGTATTTCAAACTAACTTGAAGTTATGGAGTCCAAGTTTAATTGGTCATCTCAAGGATATTATTCAAGAGGAGAGAAGATACACGGGTACATACAGAACGAATTACAACACTGCACTACGAGCGAGGACAAGCTTGCAGGAGTGCAGACCGCCGCTGTTCGACACCAAGGACACCGACCGGAGGCACGGCGAGGCACTGCCCGGAGCAGAATTGTAGTCTTGATTCCGAGGAGAACAACCAGAACTCCGAGCACCAGAAGCACCAACCTGTTCTCATGCCGAAGAGGGCCCCTGCCCTCTCGCCTGGTTCGAAGGCGTCAAACCATCGGACATGAGAGAGGCTCACCCGAGAGCCGCAGAGGTGTTGAGCTCCGGACCCGACGCCACCCTGGAGAGACTACCTTGACAAGGATCACACCATACCGGCCGCACTGCCGAGCACTTGGACATCCACCAACGACGAGAAATCCGCCGGGAGCACCTGCAGAGGATGGGGCAGACTGCCGTCGACGCACGCATACGGGCTAGAGATCACCGCAGCTGCTCAAGGACCGACATTGCCCAAAGCTGCAACCTTCAGCTCCGCCAACCTACCGAAACCTCCCCAGGCGGCGCCTCCAAGAAGGTCACGGCGCAGCAGCGCGTCGCCGCCGCCCAACCAACAAGATTTTGGACTTTCGTCCGGGAGGTGGGGAAGATGAGCAGGAGCCCAGGACAGCAGCTACTACCTCAGAACCGACGTGAACCGTAGCTCCACGCCGCAGACGCCACCCGCCGCCGCCTCACATCCCGAGGAGACGAGGACGCCGGACCGAGGCACCCACCACGATGCCCGCCGTAGGACATCGGGGGAGACGAACCAGCGCCCTCGCAGCTCGCCGACCAGACGCATCGAGGCCGCCCACCCGAGGCAGCCCTGATGAGGCCCAGACCTAGGCCCGCTGGCCCAGATCTGGGCCCGCCGCTGCCACCCATGGCCATTGCGCGCCGTCGCAGGGCCGCGCCAGCCGGCCAGAAGCCAGAAGCTGCGCCGCCACCCCGCCGGAGAAGCGCCTTCACCGCACCATGGTCAGGCCACCGCGCCACCGCGCCAGACGAGAAGCACAGCGCCCCCGCCGACCGCGCCAGCCCGCGCCACCACAACCACGCGGGGGAGAGAGAAGCCCCGCCGGCGCCGGCGCCCCGAGGCTTTGCCCGGCGACGCCCTCTGGCAGCGGCGAGGGAGGGACGGGGGGAGGAGGGGCTGGAGTTGGGGAAGGCAAGGGTTTCGCCCTGCGCTCGCGGGAGCGGCAGGACGAAACGGTGTCTGGCCTGCCTTCCTACTTCGACTGATAAGATTGAATTCAAAATTTTGTCTACCATGCTCTCAATTTTCTCGCTGGTAGCATCTTCGGCGAGTTTCCTCCTCTTGTTTCGCTCCTCGTCGTCATGGTAATAGTGAGCCCATTTGGCGCCGATTCCGGTACCGACCACATGGTCATGTGTTGGCCCTGGTGCAGCGGCTTGCCCAGAGTATTGTTTATCACCCGATTTAAAGGTTGATCCCATGGGAGGTCAGCAAATTCCTCAATTTGTGTAAGCTGCAGAAGGAACATAGATATTTAGAAATGCGACTAGTAGAATGTAATCGACTTGATTAGAAGTTAAACTTGTAAATTAACAACTAGCTTCTTGACAAGCTCCTCCGTCATAGTATATGTGACATATTCTCTGGTTTTCTTGTTTTTATAGTACCGAGCCCAGATAAACTCACGGGCCCGCTGGTCGTGGAATTCTTCCTAGAGCTTGGTTTTATCAACCGCTAAAGGGGCAGCGTCCTCCTTTTCCCACTTGAGCCTCTTGCGAAGGTATGTTCTTGTCCTGCATGCCCAATTTTTTGTGCCTCCAGCGAATGCGGCTACACCATCTACGACAACTACAATATGGACTACGACTACATCGATTAAAGCTACATTATGTTTGGCTATCTCGACATCGACATCAACGACAACGTCTACAAATACACATTGGCAACAACTCCAGTCAATAGCTTCCACATCACCACTTGCATCCACAACACTCCCGTTGTGACTACGGGAAGGAAGAGAGGAGACATTAATGATGACAAGGTGGAGAAGGCAACAGAAGCGCAGGACATCAAATCCAGTCGCAGTCATCCGCTTCACTCCCGCTACGACTGAGCGGGGGGGGGGGTGTTAGAATACACACTACTAGGAAAACAACTAGCCACAATATCGCTAGCAGTGGCGCATGGTGATAATGGTGCGTCACTGTTACCACGTGCGCCACTGCTAGCTCATTACCAATGGCGACTAGAGTTAGAGGTGGGCTATTGCTATTCATGGATCTAGTGGACCCTATAGCATAGTAGTGGCGCACGTAGGTGTCTAGGAGGTGGGAATTTTGGCCCTCCCATGGATCACCTTTTATGTTATTTTTAATAAAATAACATGATAGAAATTTCAAAAATTCCTTCGAGATGGCCATGTGTTATTTGTTGTAGTTGATAGAAAAATTAACAAACATGAATTTTGACTATTTTTTTTTTTGTAAAAATGGCACCATCTTTCGGTAAAACGGCTTTTCTGATTGCATGCGACCTTTGATGAAAAAAAAATTTATATTGAAAATACATCTACGGAAAAAGTTACATTTGATTTCAAACGGCCTATGGTCGTTTACCGATTTTTTAGATTCAAAATCAAAGCGGAAATAGTAGTTTTTGGAGGTTTTAGATTTCTAGCAATGGCACACCATGTCTTGGTGCTCCACTACTAACCTTCCCTCATTCGAAATTCAAAACCTCCGGCCACCTACCCCCACTCTTCTTATCCACCTCCCTCCTCCCTCCTCCACACATTCCTCGGGTCCTCCTCTCCTCCTCCTTCTCCACCCCTCCATTCTCTCATTCTCTTCTCTATCCTTCCTCCTCCCCTCTTCCTCTTCCTCCTCCTCCTCCTCCTCCTCCTCCTCCTCCTCCTCCTCCTCCTCCTTCCTCTCCGGCCTCCTCTCCTCCAACCACTCCGTTGCCCCTATCTCCTCTCCGGCGGTCCGCTCCCCATCATCTCTTATCCCCCATCCTCTCCTCTCCTTCATCCTTCATCCTCTCATCTCCTCCATCATCTCCTCTCCTCCATCCTCTCCTCTCTTCTCCGACCTAGTCTCCTACAACCTCTCCCATGGTCCACCTAATTTGGAGAACAAAAACAAGCAAAAAGAATGGTGCTAGATGAACGGGACAAATAATTCAGAAAACAAAAATGAGCAAAAAAGGAGTAACAAAAAAATCGCAAAAAATGGTGCTATATCCAGTGGCGCACCCGTTCTAGTACCGCTCCAGTTCTAGTACCAGTGGCGCACTAAGGGGGAGTAGCAGTGGAGCACAATACAGCTAGCAGAAGCGCACCACCGGTACATGGGTTACGAGTGGCGCACCAACACTACTAACACTTAGCAGTGTTAGTTAAAATTGGTGGGCCACTTAAAGCCTTTATCCTAGTAGTGACATGTACATACGTAGAGTTAGACTTGTATTCTAGACCTAGCTTCTTGTACTACAAGTCCACCTATCTCCATTTACCTTTATATATACCTAATGAGGGTGACCATAATACAATGAAATAATTCTAGGGTTCATCTACTTTGATAGATACATCCAAAGTCAAAATGATTAGCCCAGCTCAACCATAACAAGGTACAAAGCCAGACAGCTAATAGATGCATAACCAAAGCTCAATTGACCCATGAGTCACCTCCGGGACAAAATTACAGTAGCAAAGGTACCAGTAAGTACAATGAAAGATAATAAGGACGAATAGAACGTTAGTAGATTTCTCTTGTTAATGAAATTGCACGGAAAGAGGCATCGGATCAAAGTGGACCGAAATCGACTTCCGCAAAATCCAGCAGCCTGCACGTCCGCGCAGCAATTGGGAGATGAATTGCGGTCGGTCCTCATAGTCTGGTCGAGGTTTCTCGGTTTCACGTTGGTTGGGCCTTGGCATCCAGTGGCTCGCTTGTGCGCATGGCCGCTGCTGAAAGCTCAGTTCCGCTGCTCAAAACTAATTTCCAGTGTGTGCTCATATATATATGTTGCCTAGGTGGGTTATCTTGGGTCGTCCTTTGATCTGTTATGATCTGATCCGAATGAAGTGCCGGCATGCACTCCAATAGGCAGATGGGGATAATTGGCCAATTTCAATGGAGTGATATTTGTTCGATCGTCCCCTCCACCGGTAGCTTCAAATAAGATTTGTTTGGTTTGCTCGAATATCTCATGAGGCTATAAGAGGTCTCTCTCTATGTATACTTGTATAGGCAACAAAAAAAAAGAAAAAAAAAGTTATAACCATTCTCAGCTATCACTCGACAAGACATGATATTATGGCTGCTTGCCACACTATTTATAGTTACAGGGTGAGCGCTGGGTTCCAACCTAACCATTGGCCCATTCACTTTTATTTTTGCCTATTGTCATGCCTACATTACCATTCCTGGAGGCGAATCATTGCATAGGAAATGTGTAACGTATTTCAGCTTCATTCGATTTGTTTTGGTCATCAGTCAGCTACAGTAACACTGATCACACCCGGAGAGAGCCAGGCATAGATAATCCGTTAGGCTGGCTGACAAAGGCCATATGGTCACTAACATCGACAAAAAAAAGGTGAAAACCAGAGCACCAATCATAGTTTTCTGGCAACCCAAGCTGGTTCTATATGCAAATTCATGATTTCTGAGGACATATGTTAGTTGAAACTTAGTACCTCTTCGTTACGAATGGGCGGATTAGTCTACTTTAAGCTATGGGTAATTAACCAGACCTCCACAGTTCATGAGACTCTTCTGGGATCTTCAGTCGCTGCTGCCTCCTCAAAATGTCTTCTCATACATCCTCATGTCTCCGTTGTTGAGATGGGCACCTTTGTCTCTCCTCTAAAATCCCAGCACCAAATTGCATTGCTTGGTTTGATGCTAGGGCGGCGGTGGTGCTGCCGCCGAGGTCGAAGATGATGTTGGCCATCACGGTCTGAGATCCAAAACACAGAACTCCTACCTGGTCCGCCAACTCTGCAGTTATTTTACGATGATTTTTTTGGAGGGGTCTCGCTCGATCGGACAGCATAATGGTAGACACTAGAGACAAAGATTTATACAGATTCAGGCCCGGACGTATACAACGTCCGGTAAAAACCCTACTTCCTGTGTGTGGGGGGTGATTTAATTATATGTAGTGTTCTTGGGCAATTACGAGGTTTGATTCAATCTCACCTATGGTGGATGAAGGTAGAAGATGATGGTAGGTGGATATGGTGTGTGCAAATGTTAACTTCTAGCACCCACTTCTTCTGCGGCCCATATTCCCCATTGTATGGATGGTGGGAATTAGGGTTATAAGAAGCAGAAGGTTTTACAAGTAATGGCGCCTAACAGAATTGCTAACAGGACATCTTGATCCGATCTACGTCGGCTGGCTTATATGAGAATCCCATAGAATCTGCGGTCGGCGGACATAGCTTGATTTGTGCTCTAAGTTGTCACGCGAACCCCCATCTGGGATCCGAGCCTTTGTTCTTGTGGTTTGATCCTCGGGATGGGCCGCATTGCTCCTACGGGGCCCACCTGGTAGCAATATCCTCGTCACATAAGCATATGATCTTTCCTCGGCAATCTTATGTATGATGTGTACAACTTTACCAGTCTAGATTTTTAGAATAGGCACGATTGATAAGCTATTTTTTTCCTTTCGTGTTCTAACTTCCTTCCTTTTAACATATACATATTTGTAAATATAAAAATATATAAACACTATTTTTTGAAACGGATGCAAAAACTTTGCCTCATTCATTCTATTAATTAAGAAGGAGTTTTACAAGAGTGTAAACAAGAAATTACATGGTCGGACTATTCGGGAAAAATATGAACATTAGGAGGAATCCTACTTTTTTCCGTAAAAACATCCGCAACACTGTTCATGAATAACGTCGGGAAAACGAGAAACTAGGGGTGCGGCTAGGCCGAATGCCATCCGGATGAAAAAAAAGGTTACCGGAGACCTCGTCGGGAAGACGGCTGGAGGTGCTCTAAGGGTCGGTGATGTTTAGGTAGCCGGACTCGTAGTGGTACCGCGGAGGGCTCAGACGGTGACTCCGGCTCCGGCCCCTCGTGTCGCCAAGAGTGGAAAACAGTGGTAGCAGAATAACGGCGACCGAGATCGTGAGCAAAGCCAGCTTCCTCGCCGACCCCATGTGTACTAGTGAATTCCTTCTTCCGATAGCAGAGATGCACAGAAGGCCACTGCTTTTCAGATCGGTTCTGCTCCAGCTGGTATATATGGTTCGGTGAACTTGGCCGAGTCCAAATGTGATTACGAATTGGAATCGGTCATCGGTTGCACGCACGCAGGACCAAAAAGAAACCAAGTCTATGCGAGTCGGAAAGAAGAACCACGTGAACCATTCACATGGTTCGTTGCGCTTATAAAAAAAATAAAGAGAAAAGTTGAATGGAGCAGGGGCACCTCCACATTTTTTACTTTGTCTTGTTTATCTTCCAAATAATGTAATATTTTGATTTAATTTTTTGCAAGTCACTTAAAAATAACAAATAGAATGGAGGAAAGCTAGTTCAGAATTTTTTTGTGCAAATTTAAAATTTAAATTATTTAACATTTTAAATAAATTCTTGAAATATATATATATATATATATATATATATATATAGACAATGGCATAAAAAACCAAAATATTTTCCCACATTCTAATTGTTATATCTAAGTGATCTGCAAATTTTCGAGTTCAAACAATGTGTGGTGTGAGAGATACAAAAATGAGAAGTTGTTTGAGAGGGGATCAAAAAAACTTGCACGGATCTTGATGCAATATAAACGGTATGGATATGGGTGCGCACCAAGCACCTGCTCTGAAAGTCCACTCTCATAAATAAAAGTCTTAGCAGTGAGCTCCGAGAGTTTACTTCTGCATGACAGCATGAGAAGAGTGCCAAAACTTGATAAGCTATACCCATGACTCCATGAGAATGGTGCATCTATATATATGAAGCCACCTTGCCATCCCATTGATCACTTCTCATGCACATCAAAGAGTTATGTTATAGAAATGTTTGGTGTAGATCTTTCAAGTGGGTGAGATATTGGAGTAGGCCCAATAAACAAGTTACTCGTTTGACAATCTAGGTAGGTCCGAACAGTGCGATGTTGTTGGCAGCGGAGGCTGGAGGAGGAAGCTGCACCGCCGCGTTGTTGTTGGCGGCGTGCCAAGGAGTAGTAGGCCGTGACTTCACATTGTTGGTGGCGTGCAGGCTCGGAGGAGGCATTGGCCCCGCCTCGTTGTGTCGCAGTTGGGAAGCAGATGACGTTGAGATGTAGTGAGACCGGCAGTTTTCTCGTCTCATTCAAGACGCGTATCATTCTGACAAGGTGGTAGCGAGAAGTGGCATACTATTGGTGAAACGTATTATTTTCCTTTTTAGTATGTATAATACATGTGTATAAAACCTAGGAGTAATAACATCACTTTTTCTTCTTGTAAACATAGATTTAGAAAAAACTTTGCATGTATCATCCATTTACCGATCTCCCATTCCGTGTTTGATCGTTGTCGTCTCTATGACTTGCTGGTGATTTGAAAATGTGCACAGAAACTTTGGAAGCACATGTTGAAGTGAATGGCCATCCCAGGTTCACGTCCGGTGGCCATTGAGTACTCATTTAGGAATATTTATTTATTCTCGTTTTTATGAATGATACTTACTTAAAAAGATGGAGATATTACATTGCACATCAGGAAAAGAGCTCACACTCGGTCAAGCACTACTGCAACAAGCCACCATACACAATTGACACTTCTCCTATTTTGTTTGTACAGTTGGAAAAAAAATTGTAACTATATGCAGTAGGAAGTCCTAGTGTTCTTCCTAAAAAACACTGCATCAATCAGTTTCACAGCAAGCCTAAACATCAAGCCGGAGAAATAAATAAGCCTCCAGACATCATTTAACATAACAGTCTAGGTAGTCATTAGGCTCAATTACAGCAGAGTGCAAACAATTAAACCACACGCCATGACCAAATTAACGGTCTTACAGCTAATTCAGTTACACCAGACAAACAGAGATTACCCACTCACTTGAACGCTGCCGTTACCAGAAACAAAGTCCAGTTGCATACCCAAGAACTCCACTTGTCTCGAAGATAAATGCTGGTTAGGAGCATACTGGATATAGATACACACAGTTAGAGTGCCTTGTACATATCCAGCACTCAACATACTATAGCACTATCTGAAATTTTGACTTCCACCAACAGAGGATGGTTCAACCTTCATATCCGCATTCTCTTTCAGATAGAGACATGCATAGGGCATATGCAGAAGCTTCAGAACAAAATTAGATGCAAAAGCTTCAGAGGCTGGAGATGTGCAAACACTGGATTTGTAGTTTACAGGAAGCCGCTGGATGCAAAAGCTTCCTTCTACTATGGCCATTTCTCTGATGCCTCGATCGGGACTGGTGTTGTGAACCGTCGCAACAGCGAGGAAAGGAAAGAACACAGTTTCTATCGTCTGATCAACGACAGCTCCATCCGTGAAGCCAAGGGGCAGATCGTCAGCGCCCACGGCGAGCACTGTCGCCTCATATAAAGGTATCCACATGGTCCGACCCGCATCGGCCCCATGTAAGCGTCGGCGATGTAGAGGTAACCAGACTCATAGTGGAACCGCGGAGGGCGCAGACGGTGGCTCCGGCCAGCTCCGCCGTCGGCCCTCGTCTCGCCACCGAGAGTGGAAAGCAGTGCAAGCAGCACAACGGACAGCGAGATCGTGAGCAACGTCAGCTTCCTCGCCCACCCCATGGTGTTGCGAATACGTTCTTCCGTAAGCAGAGGTGCACAAAAGGCATCTGCTTTATTGATGGATCGCTTCTGCTCCCGTTGGTATATATGGCTTGGTGAAGTAGGCCGAGTCGGAATGTGATTACGGATTGGAATCGTTCATCAGTTGCATGCATGACCAGAAAGAAATCAAAGCATATTACGAGTCGGAAAAAAGAACCACGTGAACCATTCACAGGTTTCGTCGCTCTATAAAAGGCTTAGCAGTTAGCTCCGAGAGTTCACTTCTGCATGACAGCATGAGGAGAGTGGCAAAACTTGATGAGCTACACTAGCTCATGACTCCATACGAATGTTGCAGCAATATATATGAAGACGCCTTGCCGTCCCATTGATGACTTCTCCTGCATGTCAAAGAGTTATGTTGTAGATCTTTCAAGTATTATGTCGTGGTGAGATATTGGAGTAGGCCAAATAAACAAGATACTCGTATGACAATCTAGGTAGGTCCGGACGGCGCGATGTTATTGACAGCGGGGGCTGGAGGTGGAAGCTGCACCGCCGCGTTGTTGTTTGCAGCGTGCCAAGGAAGACTAGGCCGTGCCGCCACATTGTTCGTAACGCGCAGGCTTGGAGGAGGAATCAGCACCGCCTCGTTGTTGTGGCAGTTGCGAAGCGGCTGCACAATTTTTGCTGTTGGGATTCATTGACGCGGAGCAGATAACGTCGAGAGGTAGTATGACCAGCAGTTGTTCTCGTCTTGTTCAAGACGCATATCATTCTGAGAAGGAGATAGCGAGAACTGACAAGAACCGTAATCTTTTCCTTTTTAGTATGTATAATACTTGTGTATAAAACCTGGGAGAGTAATAATATCACTTTTTCTTCTTGTAAAAAAAGATTTAGAAAAAGCTTTGCATGTACAATCCATTTACCGATCTCCCATCCCATGTTTGATCGTTGTCATCTCTCTGACTTGGTGAAATGGTGATTTGAAAATGTGCACATAAAACTTTGGTAACACAAGTTGAAGTGAATGGCCATCCGAGGTTCAGGTCCGCTGGCCATTGAGTACTCTTTCAGGATTATTTATTTAGTTCTCATTTTTATTAATGATATTTTCTTAAAAAGATGGAGATATTACATTGCACATCAGGAAAAGAGCTCACACTCGGTCAAGCACTACTGCAACAAGCCACCATACACAATTGACACTTCTCCTGCCAACCTGGACCAATTCATGAACAGCCATGTTGCAATCTCTCTGAATTTCTGCACCTGCATGCATCTGGTAGAAGCTGCATAGCATCAGTAATTTACCAACATACACATAGCATGAGCTTGTCCTATTTTATTTGTACAGTTGGTAAAAAAATTGTAACTATATGCAGTAGGAAGTCCTAGTGTTCTGCCTAAAAAACACTGCATCAATCAGTTTCACAGCAAGCCTAAACATCAAGCCGGACAAATAAATAAGCCTCCAGACATCATTTAACATAACAGTCTAGGTAGTCATTTGGCTCAATTACAGCAGAGTGCAAACAATTAAACCACATGCCATGACCAAATTAACGGTCTTACAGTTAATTCAGTTACACGAGACAAACAGAGATTATCCACTCACTTGAACGCTGCCGTTACCTGAAACAAAGTCCAGTTGCATACCCAAAAACTCCAGTTGTCATGAAGATAAAGACTGGTTAGGAGCATACTGGATATAGATACACACAGTTAGAGTGCTTTGTACATATCCAGCACTCAACATACTATAGCACTATCTGAAACTTTGACTTCCACCAACAGAGGATGGTTCAACCTTCGTGACTACATTCTCTTTCGGACAGGGACATGCATAGGGCATATGCAGAACCTTCAGAACATAATTAGATATCAGAACGGTTAGACCAACAAAACAGAAACCTAGTCAGGTTAAGTACCCAAAAAGTCAAAATGTCTGGCGAAAACTTACCAGTTGCAAACCTAGTACTGGATATAGATACACGTAGGAAGATCACATTGAACATATCTTAATAGTAGTCACTACAATCATCTACGATTTTCAACAGGTTATAGCAGGCTATAAAATGTTGACTGGCATCATAGTATGGTCCAACCTTCAAGTGTGCACTTTCTTTCAGAATTAAGATATGCATAGGCGTCAGGACCAAATTGGAATTCAGAACCTTGCATCCATGCCTAATCTTACCAACAACCGAAGAAAAGTCCACCAAAATGGCAGCCAGGTCATGGTGATGAGCTCGCATGTTCAAGGCAGTGGTGCTTTATGCCCATAGAATGATCTGAAAAGATAGAATACACACACACATATGAGATGGCAAATCTTCCAATATCTCTATAATAAAATTCTTGAGGACAGGAACAATATATCTATACTTTCATATCGAGGCTAACTGAAACAAAGTAGTTGCAATCTGACTAAAATTAGTTACTACTGAAACAAACCTAGATTAGGTGTAGGTGTTTGAAACAGGTAGGTACAAGATCAGTTATCAGTACCTAGAGTGTAGAAGCTGGAGTAGGGGACGATTTTGTCAGTGAATCTCAAGTTGGTTAACTTCCTGACTCGTCCAGAAGCAATGTCAACGGTGTATGATCCAGCATGTGTGCTGAGGAAGACGACGCCGTCTGCGGATCCAACCAACAGGCCACCCGACACGCCATCCCAATCGGGCGTGCGGGAGCAGCCAGGACGGGGCACCAGCACGTCGAGATGGACGACCCTGCGTTGCGCCCACTCCACGGCGCCGTCTTCGCCGGCCTCCCTTGACCACACGTGGAGGGCTGAATCCTCCACGGCGGCAAACACAAGCGCGCCGTCGTCTTGGACCGCGACGAGGACCGCGTGCCACTGGTAGTACTCGTGGAACTGGGTGTCGATCACCGACAGCCGCTTCTCGGCGATGCTGTACTCGAGGATTCTGTTGCTCGTATTGTAAGGGAAGTAGACGGTTTTCCCGTGGAGAAGAGTGAAGCCGAGGCCGCTGTCCATGAACCTCGTGAACTCCATGCCGGGGTACTGCTCCATGGAGGTATCTGGGTAGTCGGTGAAGACGGTGTTGGGATAGTCGACGGGGACGGACGAGTAGACGGAAGCGAAGGCGTGCCTGTGGAGGCCCGCGAAGAGCACGAGGAAGGGGCCGCGCGCCGTGGTCGCAGCCGTCCGTGGCGCAGAGCAGGCCAGGGTGGCGGTCCAGGAGGCGTGGGTGGGTGAAGTCGGGCAGGACGAGTCGGCAGTGGTCGTCCGTGATGGGGTCCCAGCTAGACGACGAAGTGGATGTCCGGCTTGGTCGGCGGGAAGCTGTAGAGGAGGACGCGCGCGCGCGGCCGTGGCGGGAGTGGAGCATGCGTTGCGGCGGTGGGTGCCGCACGCCGGGCGGGCGGAAGGAGGCGTTGCGGCACCAGGACGCAGTGGTGCGGCTTCTCCGCGCGCGCTGCCCTTGTTGTGGATGAAACCGAGCAAGGGCTGCGTCCCGCGGTGGAGCTCGCGCGCGGTAGGTGCGGCAGAAGACCGGATCCGTCGCCACGGCTTGCGGCAGAGGGAGGCGCGGACGAGGCGATGAACCCTGCTATCGTATCGTTGCCTCTTGCCTCCACGCCGCGTCCCTCCGCTCCTCCCCTTCCCTAGCGTCCGCATCGGAAAAACTACGTCCTCGCGCCGTTGACGTTTTCAGTCGCGTCGCGTCGCGTGAGCGTGATTGCTGCTGCCACTGCCAGCCTGGCTCCAGCCCATCGATTTGGTCCAAACGTGCGTGCATCCCGGCCATTTCCTTTCTTCTTCTTTTTTCCGCTTTTCTCAGTAACCGTCGCCGAGAAATATAAAAGGAACCAATTCAATCCAGCACATGCACACCGGACACCCACTGCACGGCCGTGCTAATCAACACTACATTTTCTCTCGAATCAACAAACCAATACTAGTTAACAATATTCTTACTGTTCGCCTGCCGGGGCGTACTTCACGAAAACACAACCACATATATCCCATACTAATATTACAACATAGCTTAAGTGCATTTTTGTCCCTCATGTCTTGCAGAAGTCTAACTTTTGTCCATCAACTTTATTTTGGTCTAAACCTCCCCTCAAACTCTTAATTAATTCCAACTTTTTGGTCCTGATAACGGTTTATTGATGGTTCACCAAAGCTTCTAAATCACCACCGCTGGTATTTTACACAATGTTAAAACTTCACACTGACAGTACCATCTGGTAGGTGTTCAAAACCATCATCAGGTCTTCAACACGCACGAGACAAAACAAGTCAGGTATGCCTACTCTGGTAACTCAACTTTGGACAACACAACACCAAGTATAGCCAACATATTACACATGATAGGTTATCAAAGTATATAAAAAATACAGTTTATACGGGTGGCAGCTGACTATAAAATGCAGAGTTGAGCCTGCATCTAGCATCCATCGACGCTTGCTGTTTTACTTGTCCGCTGCTTCTTCCGCTCCGTTACCTACTGTAACTGATCGATTTTCAAGGAAAATCATCGAGGCTTGCTGTTTTACTTTCCCAAAACAAAGGAAAACAAATCCAAATGTCCGACGTCATATATACATGCCATTGAAAGCTGATTAATTATTATTAAACATACAGTAATAACAAATAAAAGCTGCTAATTAATTAAACAAATTCTGGCGCGATTCGAGCCTCCTCTCTTTTTCTTTTCTTCTCTACGAGTACAGTACGCAAGTCGCTTATTAATCCGCGATGATGATTGGAATCACGAGCGCCAGCAGATGTAGGTACAAAGTGGCTTATCACAAACTATAGAAAGAATACAGTTTATCACAAAGAATTCAGCACGCTCTTGTCATGGCTACTTACCCATTTTGTAACTAGTCAATGCATCTCCAGATAACACAGCAAAAACAATTAAACTAGAACATACATGCAAGGCAATATAAAGTACCAGATAAGACAACATTCATGCTACTCCCTCCGATCCATAATAAGTGTCGTGGTTTTAGTTCAAACTAGAGAACTAAAACCAGGATGCTTACTATGGATAGGAAGGACTAGTATGCTTTAGTACTAGCAACCAAACACTTGTTTCCTCATTCGTACACTCAACCAATTCCAGCCTTGAACCAGCGGCGCCGCCGCTCCGTTCACCCAGCTCCAGCCGCTCCACCATCCGGACGAAGCCCTCACACAAAATGTCCAAAATCATCAAACCTAACGAAATGAATAGCGGTTTATCAAACAAAAATTACATAGCAGCAAAACTATGCCTGAGACTAGTACAAGTGGACCATGTACACGCTTGTTAATTAATTATTTTTCAAACACAATATGGCTTGCATCGTGTTTGTTCAATCACAAAAGAGCCAAGCCAAGTTTGAACATTCAAGTACATATCAGCTACTCCAAGTGCAACAAGCCATGGCATTAACAAAACGCTGTTCAATGATAACAAAAACTCAAGCTCCAGGTTAAGCCACGTTATATAAAATTCTGGTTTAATATCGTTTTATCTCCTAACTCCCTTTTTTCAGGTTAAGCCAAGATTCTACCCACACAACTAGCCCAAGTGGAGCAGCAACGACTAGCACATACCAAAACAGGAAAGTTTCAAGTCTGTCCAAAATGAACAACCATAGAAAGCAGGGAAATTTCTTTAAGAGAAAAAATACTAGTTAAGCTAATTTATTAAATAAAGGTTAATCAGCAAGAGTAGAAAATTTTGCCATAATAGCCACAGACCAATATGGAGAAGCAGTTATTACCACAGAACATGCAAATGATACTACCAAATAGCAAACAGCAGCTACCACAGAACATCGAAGTATTGTGCATGGCTAGCACAAGACACAGGCAAGGCCATGGCACAAATGGCACAACATGGCAGCAATGTATTCCAGGGCGACAAGAGAAAGAAATTCAACCTCTAGGGGCAAAGTTGACGGGGGCCTGGACAAAGGCATGGAGGTCCTGGCAGCAGCATAGAGCTCCTGGATATGTAATCATCACGAGATTATTAAGAACAAACAAAGTTTCTTTAACTACTAATAACAACCATCAGCATGTGAGTTTTATAGCTAGAACTGAATGCCTGGTTGTCATGATAGTACAGTAGAGCATGAAGAAAAGGGCGGAGCAACCCTACACAAAGCTGTCGATCCTAAACAGCGCGCAGCCTTGAATCTGTCTAACATCGACCCGGCTCGACGCCTTCATGTCAAATTGGATTATAACCTACATGTACAATTAAGGCTACCTTCATCAGTTTAGAATTAATAAGCTTGGCTAATTGGATTAAAAAATCAATATACATCTCCATCTGTGGCAGTATAAGTGAAAAAATGAAAAAGCTTGGTCAAGTATGTCTACAGCAAAATAGTATAGGTATAAAAAATTAAGATTGGCCAAGCACGTTTATCAGATCTGATCATCAATTAGTAAAGCAAGGTAGAGAGCCAATTCATTTTTCTATGCCGTCCAGTGCACATCCGAACTCGTATATCCATGAACCATACTCTGAAATCAACTAAGAGTAAGAAAAACTCATGAAGCAATTAAATCATGCATAGTACTACGTGAGTTGAATCCGCTGGAATCACTAAGAGCAGGAAAAATCATCGTCTAGTTGACTTGTCCAATTAAAATGATGGTTTCTTGCCTGATACTAGTGCATGTACTAGAATTGCAGCACACGGGTAGCAACTCCTGGGTATTTTAGTTAACTGCTAATTAGGTGCAGATAAGGACTAACACCAAAAATTCCTAGCTGCTCAATCTCCTTTACAAACCAGATGGTGGAATTAAAAGAATGACCACAAATTCGTTAGCAGTACTATGTTATCACACAATAAGCACTCACAGGTTTCAGTTATAAGTTTTCATGGACCTTAAGCATTGGTTAATTTTCAGAAAATAAATGCAGATTATATACATTCGGAAGTTCCAGATTACATTGCAGTATATCGTAACGGGCTGCTGAACTAGTATATGCAGATAGTAGATGAATGAAACGACATGTATGACATGACCATCTATCCCAAATCAAGCTCTGAACCATTACATTCATGGCAAAGAAAAATTAGCAGGAGCTCTCAATGTGAGACCTAGAACCGAAGGATTCATACCATGAAGATAGGCAACAGCTAGCATCCTTGGGTCGTCCTGCAGCTATGCCGGAGCAGGGGTGCTCGCACGGCATTCGGCCCGAGCAGTATAGCGCATGCCGTGGCGGCAGCGATGGTCGTCGGCGCCGGCGAAAGCATGCCGCTCCTCCCCCTGAACCTCTCCGTCTCCCACAGCAAGTCGCATCCGTGCAGGTGCTGCTGCCAACCCGAGGTATCGGTGGAGGGAGTCCTGGGTATGGGGAACGACGAGGAGGAGAAGGACCGGCCGCCGCCGGACGGGCAATCCGACGGTCCAGGTCGCAGGCGTCGGTGAGGTCGGCTTGCTTGTTGGCCGGCAAGATCGGCTCCACGTGTTCCAGCCGGGCGCCGAGCCGCGTCACCACCACCCGCTCTCGCGCGCCGCCGCCATGGACGCCAAGATCGAAGTTTGATGCCCTGCTCCTATGTACCGCCGGGATGTGAGCTAGGGCTTGTAGTGGGGGCTCCGATTTAGTGGCTCCACGCTGTGGAGTAGAGAGAGTAGGAGAAGGGGGTGTCGGGGCGGTGGTAGCCAGGGCAGAAACTCGCCGGAGTTGGCCGGGATCTGCGAGGCGACGGAGGAGGTGAAAAAGGAGATTTTTGGGTAGCAGAGGGAGGCGGCGCTTGGAGGGGGCAGGACGGGAGCGGAAATTTCGTGAAGTTTTGTTGGGCTGAAACTTTCGTCTCACCCCGCTGGGCCAAAATCCAGAATAGTTTGGCAAACTCCAGCGCGGGAAAAGATGAGCTTATGCTTAATTGCGTACGCGTGGTTTGATCAATCCGCTTCTTTTCTTCCTTTTTCCTTCTTTTCTGCTTAATTGCGTACGCAATATGGCCACGTACACATGCCCCAAATTAGAAAGACCACCTTCATGGTTTCGTGGTTTCAACTAGTTTTTCCAATATAGATATTTAGAAACGATTTAAAGAAGAAGAAAATATTATAGGTGCCGAGTAAAAAAGTACATGTGATGCATTATAAGGAGGGTGCCGTGAAGGTGTCGAGCCCCAAAATATATAGGTGCCAAACACGTGCAATGCATCCAACTAGAACACATTCAGGCGACACGAGTTTGATCTAAACTTGAAATCAAGCCAAAGGTGAGGTTCGCTAAAAATGCCGAACCAAAGCATGGACACGTCATTTTGTGATGAACTACCTACGAACAATACCAAACATGGCATACCTATGTTCTTGAGAATAATCCTTTCCACCGATTTTGGCACCATGTGTTTTAACACTAAAAAAAGTTGTTATCTACAATGACAAATTTGTGTCGCCTAAGGGGATATAAGTTTATAAACAATAAAATAGTTTATGATGTTTATCTCAAAGTAGTTGTACCATGTAATGTTAATTCATTCTATACATAAAAAAGTAACTAATGGTTTGACCAGACCTCTCCTACGCCAAGCCCAATTGCGACACCTTCATGGGTCAACGTCACCCCATCCCCTTCATGATCGCCGGATAACCCTCGCTCCCCTCGATGACACCTGCATTGTCGTGGCAAGCATTGCCGACAAAGGGTTTCCCTAGGTCCCAAACCTAGCACCAACACGCCACCCAACTATGACAAGCTAGAGCTCCTGGTATATATTTGGCGTAGCGAGACAATAAGGTAAGATCAAGAAGTGGTCGCATTCATATCAAATGCACGAAGCTGAGGAATTGGATTAGCACTCGTGAACGCCACTAATTGCATGGACATCCGTAACACTAGTTTAAATATAGGGTTTATACCTGGGGTTTATATTGTCATTTTTTGATTCTCCGGGAGTATGTATGTATGTACATAGACGCAAGACACGACACGATGGTTGTCGGATGCACGCAAGGCTCGATATATAGGGCGTTGTAGCTAGCAGATTGTTGGATTAATTAATGCATTCACCCTGGGCAAAACTAGTCCACCTATCTACAAGGTATGGATGCATGTAAGTATGTGTTTTTTTTAATTCATGCATGTGCTTTTACTTTTAAATAAATAAACCAATTAAACTAAAGTCAAATAACGGTAATATTGAATAAAATATATGTGTGGTAACAATTAAACTTTATTCATAGTAATTCAACGTATAAATATCTCTTATTGTCATTTAGTTCATATGGATATCGAGTTGCTTAATTGTGACCTGGTTATCATTGCAACTTATTTTCAACTAGCGTCCACTTTATTCAAATATCACATGCTTTAGTAATTAATGAGCCCCAGTTAAATTGATTTAATATAGTAGCTACAATACTACTACGGGTATTTAGTTTGAACATGAGTATGTTGTTTTAATCAATTGTAAGCGACAATGCTAGAGTAAGGCTGGCCATAGTGGGTAGTATCATATAGTAGTATCATGTATATGATACTTTTGTATGATACTAGATCCATAATGCATAGTATCATAGACTAGTATCATAGTTTTGCTATATTAATTGATTTGTAGAATCCCAATACAAATTTGTGTACAAGATTTATTTGATACTAACTTTTCTCGTGATGTGCGCTATGATACAGTATCTACCTATGATACTCTAATCTTCTCTCTCATCCATAATTACTTGCCACATCAGCATTTTTGGTGGGGCTATGATGCATGATACTAGCTATGATACTAGCACTATGGCTAGCCTAATAGTGTCGACGAACGTCTTAACTGGTAAATAAATGAACACATGGATGATCAACTACCTTTCCAAGGGCCAATGCTGCAATGTTGGGATGAGAATATCTTTAAAGTTTTGTTGGTTCCACATGTGCTCCTTGATTGTGTTGAAACTTTACTTAGCTATTTTGAGTGTTTAAAATTTTATGGGACTGAATAAATTGCCGTTTCATGCTAGTAGTATTTAGTGCCTATCATTTCATGTGTCTGTCTTCGCTGCCATGTCTTCCTTACACTAAATCTGCGAGTTGCGGCTACCGTCTTCTCCATCCCATGGTTCCCATCGCCCTTGTCTACAGTCATGTGGCTCCTCCTGCCATTGTAGCCCCCGTTGTGGCCAGGACATAACCGTATCGTGAAGAGCTTTTGCCTGGAAGGTCGATACATGTCTTGCAATAATAATCCATATCAATATATTCTCCAACCTGATAAACCCCACCATTATTAAAAATAATAGTGCAAATAACTAATATCTCTAGATCGACTGCTTGGTTCTCATCTACCATTAGCAGATTATATTATCATCCCATAGGAACAAAATATAATTTTCGCCAACACACTATACGTTACTAGGTACACATCTAGGTTCTACTCCTCCAAGCAAGAGTATCTCCAACAGGCGCACTAAATTTTGGCGCGCTGAACCTCGCTTTCGCCGCGCTGTAAACGTATAGCACGCGCTGGGCTGAAATTTGTCCCGTCGGACACGCCAAAATACAGCGCGTGCTCGAGCGGTAAAATGGTTCCTCCGCCGGGCGTGCCAAAATACAGCGCGCGCGGACGCGGAAAACAACTTTCTACACTACTATGCATTCAACAAGATCAAACACTCACATATAAATCATGAAACAAATGATCTACCATAGTTCAAATGGACACAAAGTGCAACACACATCACATAGTTCAAGAACGACACACAACATGCCGTAGTTCAACAACGACACACAACATATGGTTCAATTGGACACAAAGTGCAACACATAATTTTCATATCACAAATGCATCTCACACTTCCGCATTTTCCAAGTCATCACCTTCTTTTGCTTCTTCTTCCTCGTCATCTTGGGTTGAAGGAGGAATAGTAGGATCCATGGAGGCCAAGAATCCTCCTGGTGGTGCTCCCATAGTCCCATACACACCACTCACCGAGCCTCCCATAGTCCCTCCGAAGACTCCTCCATAACTTGGTCCTCCCATGTCGGCCATGCCTCCAAAGCCTCCCATGCCGGCCATGCCTCCCATGGTGGCGGGCATGCCTCCCATGTCGGCCATGCCTCCCATGCCGGTCATGCCACCCATACCTCCTCCAAACATGGGCATGCCTCCTCCAAACATGCCGGCCGTGGGTGTGTTCATGTTGGCTACCAACAATCTCTTTTTGGCCAACACTTCATCGCGAGCAAGGTTGATGTACTCCTTTTGCCTCTCATCCATGTGGGAAGTATCCATCAAGAAAAGCTTCCTCTCCTCCTCCACTAGGCGTAGATGCTCCTCGTTGGCTTGCCTCTTCTCTTCCAAAGCCAACTTTCTCTACTTGTTGGCGGCAAACCTCCTCCAAAGCGGCTCTCCGAGCCTCCATAGCATCGATAACCTCTTTCTCCAAGTTTCTTGCCACTTTCCTATCTTCATTTGCTTGCAACCTTGCATTTGCAATCCTTTCCATATCAATGGCAATGTCATCATCTCCGGCCTTTTTTCCCTTCATATCTTTAGCGGTCTTCCTACCAAGCACATTCCTCCGCCCATTGTTGACCGAGTGAGGAGTGGATCTTCTCTTCTTGCCTTCATCACTTGAATCATCATCATCGATGATTGTTGCATCACCGGTTGCATTGGCCTCCATAGTTGCCGCATACAACTTCCCGCGGGTCTTCCACTTTTCTTCATTCCCTAGCACTTCATAGCAATGATGCAAGGTGAATGGTTTGTCAAGAATCTTGTTGCCTTTCTTGTTCTTCTTTCCCACATCCCTAAACAATCCTTGAGCCATAGAGTTCTACAAAGCAAGCAAAAGAGAATAGATGAGCTATATGAACTACAACTGTATCCTTCACATACGAGCCATATGGTCAACATAGTAGTATAATTGCTCACCCTATCATTCTCATTTGTGCCACTTGGGTTAATGATATCAACGTTGGCTTGCACGCCCGCCCATTTTTGCCAATCGGTGTTGATGCCGGATCAACGAGACCAAAGCGAACGCATGGTTCACTCGTTCCCACTTGTGTTGTGGGCGTTGAAGTACTCCTTCATCCTCATCCAATATGTATCTCTTGTTTGATCAGTACCGACTGTTGGATCCATTGCAATTGTCAACCATGTCTTGCAAAGCAACATGTCCTCCGCTATGGTGTAGTTCGCCGACCGACCGGGATGGCGAGGTTCAATCAACCCTTCTCCTTCCTCATCGATATCCTCATATTCCTTCCATCCCTCAACGGTTTCATCATGCATAAACAAAGATCCAACATTCATTGCCTCCATGAAAGACTCATCATCGACTCTACATTGCAATGAAGTTCATTATTCTCTGGCTATGTATGCATCTAAACTAAAATTTGGATGAAAAGAAGTGTTTTTTACCTCTCCGGCATTTCATTATACACCGTATGTGCGCCGGATGGGTCGCCGAACGGAGGCGCCGGTGGCGGCTGGTTCGTTAGTGGAGGAGGGTCGCGGGCGCCTTCACTTTCTCTGGCGGCGCGATGGAGGCGGCGCCCATAGCTCCGTACGGGCGCTTGGACGACGGCGCCTTCCTCCTCGGCGGCACCCGCGCCTTGCCGGGGGCTTGCGCGGCGGCGGCTGTGTGCAGTGTCGCGCGCAGCGGGACGAGGAGAGCACGGGCAGCGGCGGTTGTGTTGCCGGCGTCGACGCCACCGCAAGGGTTTGGCTCATGGGACGGTGGCGCGACGGAGGCGGCGGCAGCGGCGGCGGGTGGAACGGAGTAGGGAGGGGTCGGTGGGGTGCCGGAGGGCTCGTCCATCGCCGGGATTGCGCCGGTGGCCGCGCGGAGGCGAGGGATTGGGCGGTGGGGCGGCGAGGCGCGGGGGAAAGTTTCTTCGCGCGTGCGTCGAGCGATGACGCGCGCTGTAGCCGGCGCCCAAAGTTTAGCGCTTGGGATAGTGCAAACCGGCCCGCGCCCAAAAAAATTTACAGCGCCGCGCCGTTTGCAGCGCTTGGTGGAGGGGCAATTTTGCGCCTGCGCACTGCAAAACGTCAGTTTATATAGCCTGCGGCCTATATAACGGCAGTTTTGTGTTGGTTTGATGGCGTGTTTTTTTTCTTTCATGCTAATCGTCGCCGATTACTTTGTGTTGTTATTATTTTTTCATTTCTAGTAGAGGCTAGAGAGTGCATCGAGCATAGCAGATCATCTTAAGCATTTGAAGCTGGTGTTTGATACCTTGTAACCAACATCAGCTGAAGGTGAATAAATCCAAATATTCTTTTGCTCGTAACCAGTTAAGTTATTTGGGATACATCAAAGGGAAAAGCACATAGCTACCTTAGCCTTCTCCTGTTCTCCACTTAGCAAGATTTGGTCCTAGCTAGCACGGACCATGTAAAAAATACTTGATCGTTTAGGCATGGATCAACAAAGGAAAGCAATCTCTACTTGTCCTAAATAAACGGAAGTCATGAATCAACTAAGGAAGGAAGGAAGTACTCTAACCGGCACCCGTTATTAGGAGTAAATCCACCTCGATTTATTAAGGGCTGCCGCTAATCACGCGAGCGCATAATTAACTAGTCGATTCCCAAATCCCGCTCGGTGGCAAGGCAAGGACGGAGTACCCGAGGATCGCCCTCCCAATCTGATCGCCGGCCGAGAAAGCACAGCACAACGCAGCAATCTCCACATCCCCGCAGCTCTCGCCAGTCGCCACCCACCACCCGCTCCACCGAGATCACCGGCACAGCCGCACAGGCACAGGCTCGCCACCATCTCACCGATCGAATCCTCAATGGACGCCTCTAGTCACGCAGCCGCGGCCAAACCCTAGCGCCGCCCCTGCAGGCCGCCGTCGACGACAACCCACCGCGGACTCGCGCGCTCCTCGGCCGACGGGGAAGTCCCGGTACTCCTCCTCCGCCTCCTGCATGCTGGCATACGTGGGGAGGCCGGCCTCACAGCTCCTGCCTGTCTCCGACGACCGGCCGAGGCGGCGGCCAAGGACCACGCCTGCTCCTGTTGTACGACGGAGAAGACCAAATCTGCCAGGAGGCATCTGCAGCTCGGACGTACGCCAGGAGGCCGGCCTGCTGCTGCTCGCCTTCCCACTGCAACGACATGCTGCCCACGTTGAGGTCTCTATTCCCTTCCTCTTCCTCCTCCATTTATTCTTGCTGGATTTAGTTCCTTTTCTCCCGCTGAGATGTGGGCGGTGTGGAGCGGATGAAAATCTCACGTGTGCCTACGCCACTGCAGTGGGTGCATCCGTGCATATGAAATGAACGTGCTGAATTTTTTCTGCTGCTTGACGATAACTTGCGTTGTCTTCAGATTCAGAGCATGCTAGGAACATGTTTGGTACAGCTAGCTGAATGTGTTCAATGCTCTTATGGTTATGAATGCATGAATGAATGAAATTGATGACTCGCTTGATGCAACCTTGTCTATTTGCTAGAATTAACTTTGGGGCTTATTTGGTATCTTTGCATGCCACAATCTGGACCTGATCCAATCTCTGTGCTTAATTGATTGTCTAAATAGTTGTACAGCAACCGCACGGAGTAGATTCCTGATATGGTCCAACTTGGGTGTTGTTTGATTTAGTTGCCATGTTTAAATAGTACTGCAGCGGCTGCTAATATAGGATTTGAACCTGATTTCGTGTTGCCCTTCCACATGAATCTTTTTTTACTTGTATGAAGCTTAATTATTCGTGAGACAGTGATGAATCCTTTATATTTTCAGGTTCAAAAACATATCGGCGTCCATGCTGGCCACAGGCCTTCAGTGCAGTGGGTGGTTGCCTTGGCTGGCCCCTGGCTTCAATGACCTCCTCTTGGCTGCTGCCGCCGCCGTAACTGCAGTGGTGGTGATGTTCGGCCTTAGCTACACCCCCTTCCGGTGAGCTCCTTAGGTTCCCTTCTTCCTCTTCCTCTTTGTGATGCCACGGCCTGGGTCCGTCTCTTCAACTCAAGTTCAGCTTGTTTTTTCTTCTTAGTATTCATCGATTGGAACGTGTTGTTGTTATTAGTCATCTTTGGTTGTAAGTCTCGATGGTTTGATTTGGAGTAGGAGACACTGATATGGAGTGCTTTTCTTATTTTCCTTACTTGTTTTTTTTTGGCTTAAGAATAAGATGATAAAAACAGAATATTGCTATTCTTGGTTGGGATTAAAATGTATCATTAGGCAATTTCTGGTTTTCTTATGCTCAATGTACATCATCGGCTAGACGTACGACTTCAGTTCACTCTATTTTTGAATGGCATGCTCTTCTCCATTTTTCCATTGTTTATGCTTCTCATAAGAGATTCTGAACATATATATCTTCTTTTAATAGTGTACATGTGCATAGGCAGTGGGAGTATAGAAAATGGATGTGTTGCTATTTTTATTTGATTTATTTGCTGCCTATCATGCATCAACGGTGATGAAAACCTGTATAATTTTAAGGTTCAGAGCATATTGGAGGAGGAGGAGGAGGGCGCAAAGCATAAGGCAGCTTTCAGATGTGACATAGGTAGATACAGGTCTTTTCCAAAAGACAAGTACTCTAGGGAGAGAGGTGCTCCCTCCAGTGAGTGGGTGTCTACAAGTCGCTATTTTCCGAGGCCCTCCAGCGCCTACAAGGTTAATTACCATATTATTGCAATGCATGTTTGGTTCCAGGTTGCTGCATCCTGTTATTTGTGAATGAAATTGAAAAGTGGCTTGATGTAGTCTTGTCTTGGAAATAATCAGAAACTGCACTTCTACTTTTAGGCTTGACTTTTACGTGGATCCTATCCATGCTTAAGAGTTTAGCTGTCCATGTTAAAAGCCAAAACAACATGTCTGCTTGAAAGTGTTCAAAAAATTTTTAACGCATGAGTAGGCTGGAATTTGTCCTGGTTCCCTCGTCCAGGCTCCACTAGACTAGGATGTTCAAAGAAGCTTGTATAATTTGTTCCCCAAACTGGTGCCACCAGCCACAGTTCCCCGCTACTGCCCCCCCCCCCCCTCCTCCATGTATTTTTCTTTAATTCCATTTTGTGTGGAATGGATGTGTGCATCGGCAGTGGGTGGGTGTATATGATATTTGAGTTTAGCTTATCTCTTGATTGAGATTCTTTCTTCGTCACTTATGTTTCACAATTTATAAGCAAAATCTTTGGTTTGATGAGTCGATGCAAGTAAATTTCTGTAAAATTTTCAAGTGTGATGAGAAACGCCCGGTCTCAAGTAAAGTGCAAATGTGAAAGGTAGCATTGAATGCTAGAGCATGTCTTTTTTACAACGAAATATAGTGAGGGTGTAGGTTAATCATTAGTAGGCTGCTTCTACCACAAAATGGTAGAGCTGAAAAGCACTAAAATACTTTTTATTTTATTTGCTCACGTCTACTTGTGATATATACACTCCTGAATGATGTTAGAGAATACTTATATGGAAGGTATGAACATGGCGTGCATGGGTTGGATGACTGATGAGGGATGAGATAGTGACATTGATGAACTTCCTACGGGCATTTTGATAACATGGCTGTTGTTGAGGACAATAACTTACTTGAGGACTAGTGTCAGATTGAGTTAGGTCTCTAGCCTGTGCGACACTTTCATCGGGGTTTAAGATGGCACGGTGGACCAATCTCCAAGAAAATTGCAGTTACACTTATCAATGCACCAACTGAATCTTGGTTTTCTACTAGAAAGAAAAGAAATCATGTATAAGTATATGAATCACAAGAAATTGCTCATTAACATTACTATGAAGTTCATAGCTTTCCCTCGGTTTGGTAACACAACAACGATAACCTCTTCAACCATCTCAAAAGTAATTTCTAACCTGGGATCACTATGCATTATTAGTGTTATGTTCGTTCCCGTTAGTGCTATGTTCACAATGTTGTATTTCGGTTGCCTGACTATATTGCTCTTCCCTGGTTTGTATTGCAGGGTGTGCATCCGAGCAAAACACAGTATTCTAATGTGTTTTGGAAAAAAAAAAGCATATGACGTTACAGAAGATGGATTATTCTATATTGTCACCAAGCAATGGCCTATCAAACCTCAAATAGCAGTTGTTGGCTCATGCTATCTGGTTGGTGTAATATGGGGTGGCATGCTTTATGATACCAACAATGTTGGATTCTCTTGATGTGTTAGGAAAAACATGTTAAAGCCACTAGAGAATTATTGGCTATCCAACTGTCCGCGGAGAATAATGTAAGCATTGAGTTTGAGAAAGAATTGCAGTGTGCACCAGAAGATAGACATGTTCTTGTTCTCAAGCACACCATTTGCCGTGTGGAAGACCTAATTGAGGTGGGTCCTCTGTCACTTGGAAAGTTGGAAGTCATAAATAGCTTTGTGGAATTTTGATGCAATGGTCATATCATTTGAATAATCTTACCCGTGTTTGTCCAAGCATCAAACAATACCTAGTGGTTACTTTTAATTTGCCCAGCATATTCTTCACTTCATGATGAAATATGTACTTGGATTTCTTGGTGTGACTAGGAGTATGAGATATTACGGTACTTTCTTCTATTTTTTTTCTGTACCATTGGAAATAATTAGATTGTTGATTTTCTTTATGTTGCAGGTTTGCAGATCAATAGGTGATGCATATCTAAATTAAATAAGAGTTCAACCGGGAACCTCTTTATGCAAAGTTCCGCCAATGGACTTGATGATTTTGTGTTAGTAGCCTCAACTTTCTGTTGTATGGTTCTCAATGCTACAGGTTAGTACCATGTGCTCTTGATCAGGTCTGTTTAGAGAGAATAGCTCCATTATTTGACATTGTTCTAGTTCTGGCTAAGAAATAGAGTAAGAACAATTGGGTTTATAATATTCCGTGAAGATATCATTCTTGATATTTTGATCATACTTCCTTGGATACTTAATCGAAATGTTTTTTTGTGTTTTGTGGCTGCCATTTTCTTTGCCATACACCCAGTTGGTTTTCAACCTTTTTGATTTTGACTCTTCAAGATAAGGAACTGAATGATTGGTTTTATTTTTGGAAAATCTGGGGCATTCATAGTTTTGAAATGAAACTGGTGCCGGTGTTGTGGTGATATTGTTGTGTCAACAAACCATGCCATAGCAGATTTTACATGTTACTAATTCTCAGTTTGTGTTCTTACAAGAAACTATAGGATGTCCATTCTATTTATTTAGTGCTGGCTAAACCTGGAGTGGTAACACTTGTTATTTAGGAGGGTTTGTGTATAAATAATGTGGCTCGTAGCACTTCTAGGAGCTATCTTTCTTTTTCTTGAAGTTGACCTTATAGAACATATATTTGTACTATCTTAAAGTTCATCTTCAGGTTCATTATGGGTGTCCCATGGTGTATGATTTTCATTTTTCAATACCTGAATGATCAGACAAACTATTCATTTTGTAGGATAGAACCTGAATTTTTGTTTAAGTTTTCAAGTACCATGGGGCCTTCATAAATTATGTGTGTATCTTATCATAATCGAAAATCTGAATTTAGTTTTGAGTAATGAGTCTTATTTCTTAATTTTTCTAGCAAATGTTTATGGACAAAGTGTTTTAGATCTGAAATAAGCACTACGCATGGTTGCCAGATTGCAATAGTTATGTGTCTATCTTTTATGCCATGGTTAGTTAATGAATTCTTTAATGGTGCCTTGTTGTATATTTCAGTAACTGTACTCAAATATTTAGTACAGATTAGTCTGAGTAGAAGCTTACAAATAATTTTTTTCGAAGGTCCGCAACTAACCTGTAGCCTCTTATATTGAGAATACTCATGTAATATGAGCACTTCGGATGCTTTTGAAGTCTACGTACTGATCCTATCATATAATGAGTATGCTCGTTTGCAATTATAATGTACCTTTTTATTTAGCAGTTAAATTGCTCTTGTTTTCTGTTGATGTTGTCCTCATTTAGCGACTGACCAATCTTTTATGCTTTGTATGCGTGTGTTTGCACTGCACCATCATAGCAATTTTTCTTTTTCACATGTGTACTGAAACATGAGTCGACCATGCAGTTTATCTCCCTGAGCTCCTACATTTCTAGTCGCAGGTGGTTAGGAAAAAAGAAAGTTGTTGTAAATTTCCCAAATTTAATCTCTATGTTCTTGTTGGTCGCCAGGGATTTGGCTTCTGAAAGATCATGCCTTCATTTAGCAACTTGTGACGATATCAAATGACACTAGCTACTGATGGGGCATCTTTAGTAGATGAAAGCTCTCAAAAGCGGTACTACATCTGGTATATTTCACATATAAGTTTTGCATGAACTTCAACCACAATTAAAAATATGTTCTTTATTCCAAGTGTCTGCTATATGAAGGCAGTGTCAAGCTGCTCATCACCAAGGCCCGTCGCAGCGACCTTGATGACGCCATTCATGAGCTCGTCGACATCGGCATCCAAAGGTTACCTCCTTGATCGCAGTTGAGTCAATTTCTGCATTTATTTCATATATAATGCGGAATCATGTTCTCCATTTGTTTGTATGTTGCGGAGCTTATAATAGTTTGATTTGCTCTCACTTAAATGAAATGGGAAGAACTGCGACTAGGAGAGAATGATTAATATTGTTCAGGGTTCTTTTGGGTTGCACTTTAATGTGTTAGCAAGATTTGGTTTCGTAAGGTCAAGTTTGTGCTAGCCATTCTACAAATTTGCAATAGAACCATGGCCTCTGGGACTTGTAGCAATTTAACCACGGCTGCTGAATCATGGTGCTGTGGCTATGTTATGCTCTGGTCATTGAGCTGATGGCCTGTATTTGGAATTTGTTTGGGTATGGTCATTGAGCTAATGACATATATTTGAAATTTGTGGTGGTAATGGATATATGGGTATCTAGCTTTCTAAATTGTGTTGTTAAGAATCTGATATATTGTCCTCGTTATTAGATGTCTTGTTGCTAGTATTCCTGCTTATTAGATGTCTTGGTGCTCGGAGTTTTCTACTATAATTCTACCTCTCGAAGTTGCTGTTATGAATATGTCTTACTACTATCTGAAAGCTCATCTTTAGGTTCATTATAGGTCTCCCATGGTGTCATTGTTCATTGGTTAATACCTAAATGATCAGACAAACTACCACACAGTTGTCCTTCATGTGGTGTTGATGGGTAATGAAAAGTGGGGGTACTTGTGTGTCTTTGCCATCAAAATTATTAATTTTCTAGGGAAGAACCTGAATTGGTTCAATTTTCAAGTATCATGGGGCCTTTTATAATCGAAAATCTGAATTTATTTTTGAGTAATGAAGCAAATGTTTATGGAACTGGCTTTTGCAGATCTGAAATAAGCACTACGTATGGATTGCCAGATTGCAAGAGTTATGAGTCCATCTTTTATGTCATGGTTAGTGAATAAATTGTGTAATGGTGACTTGTCATATATTTTAGTAACTGTACTGAAATAATATTTTTTATGATGTTTCCTTTGCTCACACCTCTATGCTCCTCTTGCTCAACCAGGTCTATCATGTGCACCTAGCCGGAGTAGGAAGCAGCTAGCTGAAGCTAATGGAAGGCATCTGTTGTCGGCCTTGTGGGGTTTGGCGATGTTGCTCAACAGCGACATCTTTCTAGGGTTTGGCAGCTACAGGTGAGCCCCTTCTTGCTTTATCTGGATTGGGTCATGTTACTATTCGTATTAACTTCAAGTGTATGTTGTCGGCGTGGCTATTGTGCGCTAGAATTTGGGATTTTTCCCGTGGGTTATGCCTATCCTAAGTCATAACTTGGTTCTTAGTTTTTCCAATTTTCTTTACATTGGTTGCAGCTGTGAACGAGTTCTCGCAAGATTGACTAGCGGCGACAATCAATTTTGATTAAGACTGGATACTAATTAAGGAAGCTAGATATGTTGTGTTTTGCTTGCCTTTTGCCCGATGATGACTAGCTTCTTCTGTTATGCTTGCTGTGGCTCAATCCGTGAGATAAATTACCAGATCATGTGCGCTTGAACTTTTCAGTTATAAGACACAGCAAGAGATCATTTATACATGTACTGGAGTGCTAAAAATGCTTGGCTTTGCTTTGCTCTTGTTTTATATTGGCATGGTCTAGACTCTGGTGGGGCTCTTATTCCACCGTCATGATGTGTTAGTGTGTTAGTCTATGAAATTATGAACATTTGTAATCTTTGCTTATTGGACATTCCTTGTGCTTGTGCTGATCCCTGGCCTTGGCTAGTAATTGTATCTTGTACCTTGGAGGTGAGCCTTTCTTGGTCTGTTGTTGTCATGCATGTAATTGTCAAGCCAAGCTTTTTCGACCAGTTGTAGTCGGACACGACACTGCAGTGGTACATGGAGCAGCGAACTGTTGTGGCTCTTATGTAGGGAAGAAGTGGATGTATTCGGCCCTGATTTGGCATGAGTGGGAGAGGAAAAGTGGAGCTGGAAGCTACTTCGGAGGGAGTCATCACAGCTTCAGGTTTTGGTTGGCCGAACATAATTTTTTCTATCTGTGCTTTTGTCTTTGATATCATTAGATAAAAAAACGCTTCTCTTATCTGAGTATACAAAGTAGTAATGTGCATACATAGCTGAACAAGATTAGTATTGATCAGGGGGAGTAGATTGACGTGATGTGTAATGCATACTTGATCCATCTGCATGTGATGTCCATTGCCTACTGATTTGGAAACCTGAAAAGATTCATAGTGCGATGGTTTAGGTTTCCATCCATAGTTTTAGTATGTCATGATCACTTCACTTATATACTGACACAATACTTGAGTAATGGAACACAATCAAAGTAAATTTTGTTATCAGCAACATGACATCGCTATTTTCTTTCGAATAGCTCCATCTTCAATGGAATACATGTTAGTTCAAGAGTTGACATTATGCTATCTTTTTTAACGATTTCAATTCTGATCAACCTGGTAAATTGGAATCCATATATCATGAAAACCATGTTGGTTGCTAGGATGAAATATAACTGATCTGATGGAAACTTCATTGTGATTCGCCTTTGATGTGTTGTTTGTAGTACCACTTTGCTTAGACAATTTTAGCTAAATTTGTTCATTGCGATGTGTGTTTCTGTGAATTCTATAATATTAATTGGTAATGGACATCTTAATACAATGTATTTTCTGCTATCTACAGGTTCCACTTGCGCATGTAGAGATGATGCGGCTTGGCATCGATGAACCGTGGGGCAGCCTTGGTTACAACCTCTACGGTGAGCTCCAGCTGGTTCACCCCTTTGATATGTGGCTCCCTTGTGCTCTTTGTTACCATGATCATTGTGTTATGGCTATATTATGCTGTGGACATTGAGCATGACCTGTATTTCACACTTGTGGTGGTAATGGCTATCTGGGCATGTTGGTTTCTAATTAACTTTTTTGTTGAATTGGTTGAGATGAATTCGTCTTGTTCTAGATATATATTGAAATTAGGGGAGTGTAAATATAATCGTATCTTGTCATGCTTTTACTGTCTCTTATAGTTGGATCCTCGTGGCTGCCATTTGTTGGTCTGAGTAGGAGCTTACAAATATTTTTTTATGCAAAGTTCGTAACTAACCAGTAGCCCTTATATCGAGAATACTCCTGTAATGTGAGCACTTTGGATGCTTTTAAAGTCTACTTATACTATCATATAATGGGTATGCTTGTTTATATTTAGGTGCTAAATTGTTCTTGTTTTTTGTTGATGCAAGTTCTCATTTAGTGAATGACCAGTCTTTTGTGCTTTCGATGCTTGTGATTTGCACTGCATCATCATAGTAATTTATGTTTGTCATACGTGTACTGAAACATGAGAGTGTCCATGTAGTTTGTCTTCATGATCGTCCATGTAGTTTATCTCCATGAGTGTCCATGTAGTTTATCTCCATGAGCAGCTACATTTAATGGGTATGTCTATTGTATATTTCCTAAATTTGATCTCTATATTTTTCTTGTTGGTCGCCATGGATTTGGTTTGTGAAAGATGATACCTTCATTTCCTCCTAGTACATCGTCTTTTGCACGACAACGATCCCAACAGCAACTAGTGATGATATCAAATGACACTAACCACTGTTGGAACCCCTTTCTTGTAGATAGCAGATGAAAGCTCTCAGACAGGGTATTGCATCTAGTATATTTCACATCATAAGTTTTGCATGAACTTCAGCCGCAATTAAATATATGTTCTTTATTCGCCACCAAAGCCCACCGTGCGACCTCGATTATGCCATTCAGGAGCTTGTTCACATCGGCATCCAAAGGTACCTCTTTGGTCTCCCTCGAGTCATTTGCTGCATTTATTTTGATATATAGTGTAGAATCTTTTTCTACAATTTTTTTTGTTGAGAAGCTTGTACAATTTTGATTTGCTCCATTTTATTTTCATCTACTTGTGTGTTTTGAACTTTGGCCAAGTTGATAGGGTGGCGGTTCCAGTTCATGTTAAGTTGTTGTGATCCATGAACTGTATTTAGTAGAGAATTTGTTATCCCGTTGGGTATCTGATTTCAGCAAAGTTAGGAATGTACGTGAATGATTGATTCATGTATTTTGATTTATTTTAACATTTAATTCTAAGGAACATATAAAATTGAATGGATATGGTAATATTGATTAGTTTTTACTCTTTATAAACTCGGATGATTTCATTCTAAATTATCCTACTTTCAGCGTTTTCCCATTTCAGGTATAATAACTCTACTAAGACTACATTTAAGTTCTCCACTCATCATGAGTGCATGATGAAAGAATATGCGAAAACTTTACCTCCAACGGGCAAAAGTTGGGAGTAACTTTTGAGTGCATGATTTTGCTAGCTAACAAACATTATATCCTTTTGTATTTTATATCTTGCACTAGAGTGTGTGGCTAGCACCCCATGTGGAAAACCCAGCAGATGTTGGTACGTATCGGTGCTAGTTGTGAAAAATCTGCATTGAATTATAGATATCTTTTTGTATTTTTACGGAGGGCATTATCACTATACACTGGTGTTTATAAAGTTTTATCTATCACATTCTTATACACATTTAGATTATAAGGAGTATGGTTGAACATGCCTATCATATCTTGGATAGAATGTCTGTAAATTTTGAAGTAGGGAATCCTTTTCCAAGTGCACCATAAAAGCAGTAGCAAGTTTTAAAACAAATGAAATCATCTTATATTTTTATTACTCTTTGCAACTCTAACCAAAAGAACATGTGTCGCTGTAAAGTTGTAAAGTACTGTCATTCTTCAATTTTCTGTACGGAAGATTACACACATTGTTTGAGAACCCTTTATTATTTGCTCTATTAAATTTGTCAAAAGCTATTGCATTTCCTAACACTATAAGGCTCTTCTGAATAGTTAAGTTTATGCGTTCTTCTGTGTTAGCATTATTTCTTAATGTCTCTTTTATTTTTGAACTGGTTCTTTTCCGTTATGTGCGAAGAATGCTGAAAGAGTCTCTTGTGTGATACATTCAAAAATCCAAAATTTCGAACAAAATGTCTATTCTTTTTTCGAGCCAGTTTTCAGCTGCTCGAGTGTTTGGCCTTTGGTTCAGGAAAGCCTGATCACAGACCTCATTGTTGCGATGCCCTTTAATTACTCCCTTCCCTCTTTACCTCGTGCATTTTGACTGAGTTGTGATTAGCATGTACTCATATACATGTTTACATGATTATTTTCTAATATATGTTCTTTTGTATTTCTTGCCGACTTTTGTTCTTTTGTTTATTTTTCCGCTTGGGCGGGATGTTTGTTGTTTCCTCATCATACATACACTTGCTCGAGATGATTGATTACCAACTCCTTTTCCCCTTCCATTCCTACTTGTGTGAAGTAGCCGGCGAGGGCTTCATGCTCGCACGCCTGGAGATTGAAATTGATGTTGTATAGGAGGGAGCCTGACTGCGAGGCTTTGTTTCTAGAGCTGTGTGCCTGCTGCTTTTGTGTTGCCATAATGAAGAAGCTGCCTTACAAGGTATTTGCTTATAGGGACGACAGCTTATAGGGAGCTCGTGCCGTCTCTTATTGTTCTTGCAACTTCGCGTGCTCGGTCAGCTACTCCTACGAGTTTGTGTCCCTGCATCTAGTATAGAGCAGTGGTTCGGTGGCAGATTCTATTTAACTAGCTGGTTACACTTTGTCTATAATATTTAGCTTGAAACAACCTCCTTTGTATATGTGTTGCCTATATTCTTTTAAGAACATGTCCTTTAGTGCATTTTTGTAAAATGAATCTGCATTAATGTATTGTGTGAAGTGAGAATGGTGTATTGTTGTGTGGTTGACCACTTCTTTGTTAACATGATGCTTGCTTTGTTTCAAGTGCAAAATTTGAGATTTGTCATTTGATTTTTTACTTTTGGCTCGTGATGTATTTTTTTTTTACCTCGGGCCTCAGCAAGCTATCTGAATATGATATTTAGTAGGTGCTATAGTGCATAGTCAGCTTTTCTGGTCATAAACTCTTGGAACAACATAAAGTTTAAGTCATTCCATATCACATTGTTTCTTTGTGATTATTAGTCGTGTTTGCTACACTTGTGTTATTTCTTATTTGTGATTAGTACTCACGTTTTGCCTTTAAATCTATCTAGCTAAATTTAAGATATGTTTTCATTCATAGTTTTAGACTGACATGATCACTTCACTTAATTAAATACTGACGCAAGACTTGACTAATAGACAAATCAAAGTAAATTATAGCATGTAAACCATGTTGGTTGCAAGGATGAAATGTAACTGATCTTATGAAAACTTCACTATGTCGGTTGATTCGTCTTTGATGTATAATTTGTAGTACCACTTCGCTTAGACAATTTTGGTTAAGTTTGTTCATTGTGCTATATTTTCTATGCAATCGGCAGTATTGGTAATGACCATCTTAATAATGTATTTTCTTCTATCTGTAGGTTCTGCTTGTCCTGGTGCATGCTGTGTCTCGGCATCGAAGATATTCGAGCCGTCCTTTGGTTACAACTTGTACGGTGAGCTCGTGGTTCACCCCTTTGATCTTTGGCTCCCTTGTGTTATTTGTTACCACGATCATGTTGTTGTGGATATGTTATGCTCTTGTTATTGAGCTGATGACCTGTATTTGTAACTTGTGGTGGTAATGGCTATCTCGGCATCTAGCTTTCTAAATTATGTTGTTAAGAATATGATATCTTGCACTGGTTATTAGATATATTGGTTCTAGTATTCTTTATAAGCGAATGAACTTGATGATTTTATGTTAGTAGCCTCAACTTGCTGTTACATGGTTATTGGAGGTCTTCTTTGCTGGGTGGATATTTTGTTATGAGGATATAGAGTTGAGAATCTGTGGTTTGTGCTGGTGCTATTAGATGTAGTTGGGATATCGAATTGTTGTTTACCCGTACTTAAGACGAGTCTACTTGCTGCCATAGGAAACTAATGGCATTTTGTAACCAATATATGTTGAAATGCTTATCAATGTTGTTGTTTAGGGAAGGAGCTAAGCTAGCCTGGTGAAACGAGTAGATTTGCTTTCCTTTGCCAGGTTATGCCTAAAATCAGCGTTGCTTGCTTGCTTACTTGTGACGCCTAAAATCATTGTTGCTTGATTACTAAGAGATAAAAGAAAAGGGGCTGGAGTTAGTCACTTTCTTAATCCACTGTTGTGATCTTTATCAAAGTTATCTCCCTTTTTTGTGTGTGAGCAATATCATCTTACCAGGGCATTTGATTTCCTCTATGGTGAGCTCCTGGTTCATCCCTTTGATCGTTGACTCCCTTGTGCTCTTTGTTACCACGATCATGGTACTGTGGATATGTTATGCATCTAGCTTTCTAAATTATGTTGTTAAGAATCTGATATCTTGCCCTGGTTATTAGATGTCTTGGTGTTAGTATTATTGGTAAGCCAATGGATTTGATGATTTTGTGTTAGTAGCTCAACTTGTTGTTACATGGTTACTAGAGGTCTTCTTTGTTGGGTGGATGCTGACATAGGTTCTTGTTCTGTACAGTTTGTTGTTGCAAATTGTGTTATGATGATAGAGTTGATGATCTGCGGTTTGTGCTGCTGCTATAGGATGTAGCTGGGGATCTTGAATTGTTGTTTACACCTAATTAAGTCAAGCCTGCTTTCTTACATAGGAAACTTATGGCATTTTGTAACCAATATATGTTCCAATGCTTGTCAATGTTGCTGGGCAAGGAGCTAAGCTAGCCTGGTGTAACGATTTGATTTGCTTTACCTTTATTACATCAAGTCGCCAGGTTATACCTAAAATCAACGTTGTTTGCTTGCTTATTTACGATGCCTAAAATCATTATTGCTTGATTAATAAAAGATATAAGAAAGGCACCGGAGTTAGTTAATTTCTTAATCCATTATTGTGATCTTCATCAAAGTGATCCCTCTTTTTGCGTATGTGCAATATCATTTAACAATGCATTCGATATCCCTCACGGTGCACCTGTATGGGGAGGACGACAATCACAGAAACCTTGTGGTAAGAGGAAGTGATGATTCAAGAAACGGAAGCCAAACTAACCAAAGAAAGCCTAGAAGCTTCTAGCCAGGTATTCAAAACTCTGCATAAACAAAAGGAAATTGATGGCGTTTATAATGTCAATTGTCCTGTAGGGGAAAGGCTGTCTTACTAGTGCACAATAATGTGTACTTGGTGCTATTTATTGGTTTTTCACGATGCAAGCTTGCTGATGTGCATGCAATTATCTTGGTTGGTTGATTTGAATGTGAATCTGATCCTCTTTCATTTTTTTCTATGTGTGAATCTAGACAGGACGTAACTAGGAGCTATGGTTGTTGCACCTCTACTTCGACCAGGTGGATGACTTGACCCGGTTGTTTTCTGCAGCACATGAGTTGCATGTGTGTGGCCCTCCCTGTCCGGGTTCAGTGCCAGCGACTCTGTTCTTGGTAGCCGCGTCGTTCGTGATGTTGCCAGAGAGGACGCTACTTCCAGCGCCGTGCTCCTCGGCCATGTTCTTCCTCAAGCAGGTAGAGATTCCATGGTTCTTTGAATATATGCATACCTCTCTTTGTTCTGTCCTTCTACTCGTTTTCACCGAATTGCTGGATACTAAATGTACACAAACTGAAACTGTCAAACTGTTGGTGTTCTAGCCCTTAGAAACCAGAAGATTATCGTTTGTGCTTAATTTGTGTCCAATTGGCATGTACAATATGTTGTGTTATCTTGGATAGCATAATTTACAATTCTTGTCAATTATTTCTTACAGGTTTCACATATACAACATCAATAGCCTCTAAAGGTATGGTATTTGGCGTTGTGAAGAAACTAAAATCATTTGTGCGAGCCTGCAAGTAGTTGACCACTTGTACACGTGAGAAGCCAATAGGCTGCATTGTGATCCTTGCAAGTACTGCAACACTTGTGTTTCAAATGGTAAAAAACCAAGAAGCTTGTCAATAGATGCATGTGGCGGATGGAATTTGAGACTCCAATTTTCTCCAGGCCGGTGGTCATGTGTGGATGAGATTGTCCAACTCATGTATTTTCAATCTCACTCTTGGATCCTAGTATCTAGCTACTCCAGGTTTAACCGTGTATCTATGTTGGTGAACCAAACGGGGCAATGTATAAAATTGATAAATTTTTGGCTAGATATTCAAGTTTGAAATTTGTACTGCTGCAAAATGTATATTATGAAGAAGTTTTGATTAAAGGTGTAGTACTAGCATTAGAAACTTCCCTACTTGTTCGTATTCTAGTGCATGTCAAAGGTAGCAGTATAGTTGACTAGGTAAGCCGAAGAAAGTCTATGACCGACGCCTGTCGTGATCGCAATCTCCTACCAACATCGACGTGACCGCGGACAATAATCCCTTGGGGCGAGCGACGTTGGGCTACATTGCTGTCGCATGTGAGGATGATCTGTAAGTTGTATGAGAGGGGGATCCAAGGATTAAAGATTTGTCATGCCATAACACCCGGCCATAACTAGGTATTCTCAGAAAATTAGGGCAATTACAACTGAGACATGCAGTCACATAGTAATTGAGGACTAATTTACATCACACATGCTATAACACCCGACATCAAAACGACCCACCAGAAAATGAGGAGTCAACAATCAATTACTACAGGCGCATGCAGTCACATAGTAATTGAGCCCTATTTTACATGTATTTGGTTCCCCAAGACCTATCCGTGTGATACCTATCTTAGCGGTCCATTCAAGCAACGTGCAAGAGTTGAGAGAGATCTGAAATGTCACCTCGTCTGTGATGCTTCAAGTAGTTGACAACGTGAAGGAATCGGTGGCCAAAACTTCCAATTGCCTTAGCAACAACAGCCTGAATATTATCATTTGACTCTCAAGAGATTTGAAGATAGTTCCATATACGAACACTGTAATTGCATTCAAAGAATAAATGAGTTCTATCTTTAGATACCCTCATCGAACAGATCTCATGATGTGTATCTTCTGCCACGCTGAAGAAGGTCTCGTGTGTTGAATCTATCACAAAGCAAGAGCCAAGCAAAAACTTTCGTGTTCATGGCGCAACTAGACATCCAAAACCATTTGTACACACTTGGAATTTGAACGGGTGCTTATGTAAGTTTGTAAAGTTTTACTGCAGCATATTTTTCTCCTCAACAGTACGTCCAAACATCATTGCTCTCAAAAAACACGGCAGTGGATAAAATTGGTCTAGATATTCAAGTTTTGGAAATCCATACTACCGCAAAATATATGTTTGGAGAAATCTTTGTTCGAGAAATTGTTTGTATTAGAAATTTCTTTACTTGGTCATACTGCGGTGCATGTCAAAGGCGTATTACTAGCAGCAAATTAAGTTGCCTATTTTTTCCCCTGGTCGAGAGTATAGCTCGCTAGCTGAGCGAAAAAAAAATCCAGGGCCGTGACCGCAATCCCATAATTAACGTTGTAGTGACCGCGGCAAATGATCCCTTGGCGCGAGCAAAAACGCCGTTGTGGCTGACTCCACTGTCATCCCACACGCAGGCTTACGGATGATGTATTCATCATATGAGAGGAGCACCTAAAAGGGGCAAGTGAAATTAGTGAGAGACGTAACAAAGGAATAGAGATATGCCATTCCATAACCGGGGGGAGATGGCGCCTGTAGAATAGGCCAACATCATAACTACCCACCACAAAATGAGGCGCCGATAATGTATGGCATGAAGTCACAGGGCAATTGAGGCCTAATTTACATCGCGTTTGGTTCCACTAGACCGGTCCATGTCAGCGATCCGTGTGACACATATCTTAGCCGTCCATCGTTCCATCAAGCAACGGTGCACGAGATGAGAGGGATCCGAAATGTCATTTTGTTTCCCGCTCAAAATTTCCCCCAAGATATTAAACCTGGCTGGCTAGCATCTATAAGTAGAACCCCGTCATCAATGACCGTGAGCGGGGTGTGCATATGACTATGACTTAGACTTGAACCAGCCTTGAACCCTAAATATCTACTGGTTTTGGTGCATGTAAAATTTGTATTACTCGAAGTAAAGTTGCCTATTTTTCCCTGGTTGAGCAGAGCTCGCTAGGTAAGTCAATGAAAATCCATGGCCGACGTTGTCGTGGTCGCAATCCCATAGCCAACGCTAACGCGACATCGGCCCATGATCCCTTGGAGCGAGAGTCCTCGACCGATGTTGTCCCGGCTGACTACATTGTTGAACAGGAGCTTCCAAGCGGGGCAAGTGAAATTACTGTAGGATGTAACAAAGTAGTTAAAGATACGATATGCCATAACACCGGGCCATAACAAGGTATTCCCAGAAAATGAGAACAATTACTAGCGGCGCATGCAATCAAATACTCCATCCGTTCCCGTGACAAAGGAATACAAAGTTGTACGATTAATTAAGGAGAATCATGCAACAATATTTGTTTCCAGAATTGCCCTAGTTAACTGCTCTTTCCCTCATACTAGTATAGTATTATTTCTCCCATTTAATCCTACTTAGCAGCGCATGACTCTCCTCGATTCTCGCTGGTACTATAGCAGGGTACCCTGACCCCTGATTGCATGAATCAACATAATTATATGTCAGACATAACTACCCCATAACTAGTCAACAATATTAGAGGGGTTGTTTGGGAGGTTACCATCTAATGTACACCCTGGACCTTCTTCTTGGGTAAAAATCGGAAGAAAAAAAAGCACCCTATTCAAGGGAATGGACAGAGTAGTAATTGAGGACTAAATTTATGTTCCATGCCATAACTGGGTACTCTGACCCGGAAGAATAGGCCAGCATGAAAACTGTCCACCAAAAAATGAGGCGCCAACAACCAATTAGTACCCGCGCATGCAGTCCATGTAAGCGATCCGCGTGATACCTATCTTAGCCGTCCATCATTCCATCAAGCAACCGTTCAAGAAGTGAGAGGGATCACATATGTTATCTCATTCCCGCTCAAAATTTCGCACCAACATATCAAACCAGGCCGGCTAGCCTCTATAAGTAGAACACTGTCGCCAAGGACCGCGTGCGGGGTGCGCGTATGACTATGACTTAGACTTTGACTCTTGCTCGGAGAGGAGAGGAGAGGAGTCACGCTGCCATGGCCGGCAACCGGAGATGCAGATGGTGGTGGCCATGTCCGGCGGCGCCATGCAGATGGACTAGGGGAGACGAGGATAGCAGGTTCCCTCCCTCTGTCCGGCCTTGTTGTGGAGATCCAGCAGGTAACGGAGTATTTTCTTAATTGGTTCGGTTCTTTCATTTGGTGGATTTGATCGCCTAGCTAGGATAAATAGATTGGTTTTGTTCGTGCTTTCTCTTGTTTTTTTGGGGCGTACAAGGAATCAAAGCTGGGTTTCCTTTTCTTTTTTAATAAAGCGCGAGACGAGCAAGTTGGATGGGTCGTAGATCTAGTGGTTTTAGCGCTGCTTTTTATTTTCCTAGTGGATCGGTTGTTTTGTGATTCGTGGAGAAGGCAAGTTTGATTTGCAAAAAGCGGGCAAGCTAAGGTAGGAATTAATTAATACGTGTCGTTTATTTTCCATTGCGTTCATGGATGGACCGAGATCTCGTCTTCTTGGTTTTGGTTTCTTTTCTTTGGCGCGATGCGATTCTCTTGGGAAAAAAGGTTTGTCGATTAAGTGAATCATATTGGAGGGAGCAGCGTGTATGCTTTGGGTTTGGGTTGTGTCTTTTTCCCGAACATACGGGCGAGTTGGATCGATCTGACTGCTGTGGGTTTCTTTCGTTGATTTATTTCCAGGGGAAAGTGATAGAGGAGAAAATGGATGGATGGATTCCGTCGTGGCTGTGCACGTACAGAGAAACATGTACGTATTTATGAGGTCATCCTTTCTGACTGGGGGCGAAACAGGTACGCGTGTTAAGAATAGCTAACTGCCACCATATAAAAAAATAGAGCGGGTCTTCCTACTATTAATTTAGACGCGTGAGCTATTCTAATTAGTGAAGTTACCAACACGTAACATACTACTTCATGTACACCCGTGGCTTTAGCTCATGTAAAAAAACTAGAATTATATCTTCTTGCTCCATCTCTCAGTACCCTCCTCCACAACATCAATCTACCCCTTTTCACAGATATGTTTGGAATTAACCCAGGTCACTGAGTACACAACAACAACAAAAACGCCCAACAATAGCTGGCTTGCTGAGCTCTGAAGTGATTCAATTAAAACTGAGGTGACATGGTTGATCTCGCACACTCGGATGAGAAGCTCCGGGAGTCTCTGGCCGATATTCCCAAAGTATGATGCTACATAGAGGTAGAACAATGGCGTGGGAACACAATAAGATGAACAATGTGACTCTTGCTTGGAAGTCTAGGCATGTCAGGTTAATCTGCTGGGGAATATGAGTATATGGCCAAATAAATTTGATAAATAATGGGATAATCCCTTTTATAGCACTCACAGTTGGTTCCACAAGACAGCATCCTAGCTTTCAAATTTCGGAACCGTCTTATAAGAAAAAAGTACCCTTTGGAATTAGCACAGGCTTAAAATGATCTAAAAACTGCAAAAAAAAAAATGAAGTAGTACGCCCACTGTTGACTAATATAATTATAAAATAAGTTTTACCATATTATAAGTTAGCTTGCCATGACGTTTTATATTAGTGAATCAGGCCTTAGCTTCAGTGTATTCCGTCTCCAAACTTTGACAGCCTGTGGACGGCTAGGATACCCTGATAATCTTTTGTAGGCTAATTTATCGCTTCAACTTTAATGGTTGAGAACTTGCAACGGCGTATATAAATGAAAGTACTTACTTGTTGCCTAGATGTTGACCTAGGCAACGTTTGTCCTCTTATAAGTGAACAGTCTGATTTGCAATAGCAAAATGCATATAGGGACACTGGATTTCACGTGCAAAACTTTAAGCTTGTGGAAAAAACAACGGACCAAAGCCACCCATTTCTTTTCCACTAATTGTAGATGTGGGATACAATAAGCTCGTGTCTAGAGAGCACTACATACTTCATACATTGAGAATTCACTATCTTAGGTGTCAACAATAATATTCAGGCACAAGAGGTATGGATTAGAACAATTTTACTAAAGATGACGGAATCACAGCTTGAAAGAGACTACATAGTGGTGCTGAAGATCGCAACCTTGAGTCCTTAAGGGAACAATAATTGATTGGTGTCAAGCTTCTATCTTCACTTTTATCTTTTCTCCTAACTTTTGAATTTCTTTCGTTCTTCTCTACTGTTGGATAACCTGTAATTTCCAACACTTCTATTGGTGATGGCTGGACTGGATGGATGATTAACTTCTACCTTCTCTCATATGCAAAGATTAAAAAAAACCCAGGGCATAAACCTAATGGGATGTGATCTCTTCCACATGTTTAGGGTCACTAAAGGTTTCAAAATTTTCATACCTCAGCACTACCTACGTTTAAGAGAAGGATATCCCAACACAGCCCATCCTTTCCCCTTCCTCTTCTCCCAAGCTGCCACCGCGCTCAACGGATCGAAAAGGATTATGCATCTTGTTGTAGTTGCAGAGGAAGCCACCTCTACAATAGTGAGAGTTGTCGGGAAAGATTGGGAGAGGAAGTATTAGAGCAAGAACAATAATACAGCCAGCTGATGGCTCTATACTTATGCCAAGTCATCTATAGTTAGCAACAATAACCATTCATATAATAGGCTGGCTACTAGATTGGCTGTATAGAATATTTAAATATTTAATGTGTGTATGTGATGGACTTGCATGCAAGACTCAATGGGTGATAGAGCCGGCTCAAGCACTCACGCGTGAGCTGCATGCAGGCTGTAGTGCGTTGTGTTTTGTGCTATAGCCGGGCTGCACATGAAGCGCCCACTTCCTTCTCTCTCCTCTCTTCTCTTTCCTCCACATAGGATTTTACTAATATAAAATGTCTTGTAGCCTGCTGAGTAGGATCTATTGTACTTGCTCTTAATGAGAGTACTTATGTGGGAGACGTCCACCGTGAGATAAAGAGATAAATAATCAGCAAGCAAACACCTCGGTAGTTGTGGTCCACAACAACAGTTGTTACACACTTGACCAGTCTCCTCCATGGGACAACTGTGAATATCACGTAGAATCCACGATAGTAATTTATGCCTCTGCCAACCTACTGTACCATTACATAACGATGATCTTGACATACACCTACTACGGTGCCATTATGGCCGGTATGGAATCTACCACAAAGCCACTTCCATGTAGCGCTAGCCTACCTAACCGCCGCGATCAAACCTGCACCCATGTATCGACATTATCCTAAAAAATCATGAACAAGATCAACAACGTTAGTGCTTATCACTGAGTGGGCGGCTGTCGGCTTGTCTTAGGTGCAACCATCCATCTTCAAAAATCATTTCAATGTATTTCAAACTAACTTGAAGTTATGGAGTCCAAGTTTAATTGGTCATCTCAAGGATATTATTCAAGAGGAGAGAAGAAAAATGAATTGAACTCTTGCAGGAGTCCTAGATGGCAAAGATGACTGGTTGCGTCCGACGAGCATGCATGGTGACGACACATTAAGTTCGACATTAATTTACACAATTAGGGAGATGTAGGCGAGACGTGGTTATGGTGCAGCTACTCATAGGGGCGGCGCAGTCACTCATGTGTGAAGTTTTGGGATTTAGCATCCTTGTTAGGATTTTGACTCGGTGGAATAGGCTGATCCATATTTAGTTCTTGTTCAATCTACTTTACCCATTTTGTGTGCCATATGTTGATCACTTAAGCATTTTTTATTGGGTTAGATCGGATATGAACCTTTGTAAGTGTTTAGGGTTTGTTTCTGACAAAACAAAAACTTCAAAACAAAAAGTGAACTTCCTCAAAAGTTAGGGATGAAAGTGGACTTTCTAAACCCACAAATGCATAAACGACCCTTAATAAAGGAAAATCATAACAAAGAGCCTTGACCTCCATTTTTTCGCTACATCCATCAAATTCAGCCACTAAAGTGCCCACAATTACATATAGAGGATAAAACCTCCATGAATGGCCGCAACAGTTGTCGCATATGCGGGATATATATTGCAAATTATGCCAAGCATATCAACGTGGCACTGCCCTAATACCATGGGCGGAGCCAGGATAGATTTTTAGTGGGGGCAAACATGTGCTTAGTGGTGCAAATATTTTTATTAAGTGGGGGCAAATCAGTATTTAGTATGGCATATTACAAGGTGCTAGAAATTTGAGTGGGGGCAGCCGCCCCCATTCGCTAAAGGCTAGATCCGCCCCTGCCTAATACGTAGCTGCACTAGTATCGCTAGACCAGCACAATCATTTTTCTCGTGAAGGCTGGATGTAAGGGGTTGTTGAAGAAAATATCTCTGCCAGCGATGATTCCTACAAATCAGCCGCACCCATTGACAACAAGATCCAAGTGGTTGTTCATGAAGATCAATGTGATAAAAACTTAAAAGCACCTCAACAGTGGTGGACGAAGAACCAATGAGAAAATATTGGAGCATGGTGATTTTAATTCAAGATAACACCGCCATCACTATTAGAGCGTCAACACTGCAACACAAAAAACTAATAATACAAGTCTTCCACACAAATAGCAAACGAGAGACGAGGATCCACTCACATGGCTTGTAAGTTGATCCTACAATATTACCTAAAAGCTTGATCCCAATTTTTGTTAGGGAAACAACGGGAATCTACTGCATGGATTTTTATTACTCCTCGATTCATAACAAGTATCCGGGCTTTAGTTCAAATTTCTTAAACTAAAGTCCCTAACACTTATTATGAATATGAGGAGTAATAATTGCAAACAATAGTTGCATTGTTCATGAGTTACCAAGAATAAAACTACAAGGTTCATCGACCCAATTATAAGAAAGATTATCATTAAAACAAGCCCTAGCTAACTTTGTCGCAATAAAATTGTGAAATAACTGGCTTAACGTAATGGGCCGTCCAATGTTAATACTAAATCATTTATATACCTATTAGTCCGGCCCAAGCCCTGAATCCCTCTGAAGCTCCATCCAAGCCCAACCCCAACCCCAGGCACAAAACCGTCCCCTGAAAATGTACGGAGTAAAAAACATATTGCCTGTTTGGTGGAGGACTCGAGGGTTTCCGCTCGAATCCCCTCGTCGCCGGCGGCCCGTGAGCGCGAGCTCCACCTCCGTCCTCTCGTCGGCGGCGTCTTCCTCCTTTCCTCGGTCAAGGTGAGGTCCCAAAACTTCTCTCTTTTACTGCCTTTACGATTTTCGAACGGAGTGGCACTGACGCCGTTGTGGGCCGAGGGTAGGTATGAAGAGGGCCGCGCCGGCAGAGGAGCCGGTGGAGCTCTCTTCCGACGACTCCTTGAGCTCGGATTCCGACGATGAGGCCGGGAAGGGGAAAGGCGAGAACTTCTTTCGGCTGCCCAACTCCTCCAAATCTGCAGCTTCAGCAGAAGGTCAGAGCTATTTGGGCGATTTGTTAGCTGATATGATGTATCCTAACGGCTCTAACGTGAATTAATTAATTATAGATGTGTGGTTCCGATTTCCTTGTATGATTGGTGTGTAGAACTGTAGATCGTGGTAATTTAGTCTAGATACAGAGTTAGTTTCCGGATTCGTTAATTTCACCTTCTTACAGTAGTAAGGATGTTTTTAGTCACCAAAAGTCCAAGAGCACTACTTTTCCCAGCCATATATGGATACTGTGGAGACTTGGTACCATCTTCTTGCTAGGATTTGATGTGTTAGTTAATAATTCTGTAATCTGCATGCCACCGAATAAATTTGCTTAGATTTTCATGCTAATCAAGAAGCTTACCAACCTACTTTGGCAACATAAGGCCTAAGTCCATATGTAAAGTTCCTTCGAACAAGTTATATGGCTTTCATGTGCTTGAATTAATTCTTAATATTTTGCAATATATAAATAATTTGTGATCTATTGCATATCCCAAATGATCACAAGTTTTGTGGATGCATTGCCCATTTGTCCTTATAATAATCTTGACCATGAGTATTTTTTTTAATACTTGAGACTTGATAGCCAGATACACTTTTTTTTATTTGTTACGGTTACTAAATGAGGAATACATTCTCAAATTAACCCATTCTCGGTTGGTTACCGGTTTAGCTTGTTTACTGGCAAAAACCAATATCTGATTATTGTTATGTGACCTTTTGTTTTTCCTGCAAAAAGAGCAATATCTGATTAGCCTGCTAATTTCCACAATTTTTGTTTGGTTTCTTTTAATGATAAATCTGTGCAGATAAGAACACACTTATATAAAAAAATTCAAACTTCAATTCGTTTAGTTATGCAAATAATTAATTTCGTAATGTTCATGAGGGTAAAATAACTTCAGCATTTTTTCCTGTTCACTCCAAGGCATCGCTGAGTTGGGGGCTATACCTTCTGTAGATACCAATAGAATAAGACAGGAACTAGTGTCAGCGGAAATAGTTAACAAGTCCGCCTCCCCAAGCACTATTTGAGACCCTGAGCTAGAGTCTGCACCCCACCAGCCATGGACAGTAGAGTAGTGCATTGATTAGCCCCTGTAGTTGTAAGATCATGTACTTTTTTTCTGCACAGAGTTGCATATCTGTAGTCTTACTATAATGGGATACTGCAGGTGCACTGATCAGGAAGGCTGAAATGTATCAAGAGTACATGAAGCACATCCCAGTTCCTGAGCACTGTGGTTCCCTGATCCCATCCACATCATGGCTGGGACTTGGAAGATCGATGAAGCAGTTGTACAAGCAGCCCTTGCATTACCTTACCAACATCCTCTTGAGAGAGTGGGATCAACAGAGGTTTGGGAGCGATAATGAGCACCAGCCTCTGGATGTTATCATCCACCCTAGGAAAGCTGAAGCTCTCATTTGGGCTACTGAAGAAGTCCATAGGATGACCACCTCTAGCCACCACTTAGGGAAGCTCTGGGCATCAGACCTCATGTATCATGCTCACATAGATCCAGTGTTTCCCACCCTAAAGTTGGAGTAGCCTACATTGCAAATTGGACTGTCTTATGCTGTCTATTTTGTGTTTTACTGTTGTAATCGCGCACAGTTTGGTTGTTGGTGAAGTAATATGAACCATAGATCAGTGATGTGAAAAGTACGATATTTCATTCTCAGGATTTATTATAGCCATGGTTTTTGAGTCACCGTATAGTTGCTGTATAGTCGTCGAGTCGTTTCCCGAAAATCACGGCGACTGGCGACTATACAGCGACTTTGGTCAATTATACACTGAGTCACAGCCTTGGAACTCACTTTTGAGTCGCGACACAAAAATCATGATTATAGCACTGATTTAGCTCTCTGAACAGCAGCCATGTCAAAGAAGAAGAAACCTGGTGGTGTGGATTTCAGTGCTTTGAGCCGGCATGGGTATCGTGGTGGTCCATCTGTATTGACAGTTGCTCCTCCAAAGGTCGAGCCTAACTGGACTTGGTCAACTGGGAAAGATCGCAATGAGAAGGAAGTTCTAACAGAGTCTTATGAAGAGCGGGAACGCACAAGGGCTGCAGTTACTGAAGGAGAGAAGCTTATCGGTGTGCGAAACCCTCAGCCAAGGCAGACAGAGAAAGAGAAGGAGGCTTCATTCTCTCAGAAGGAGAAGAAGAAGAGAGACCGTGGACAGGCCAGCAGGGGAAAGAACTATGTCGAGGAGGAGAAGCGGCTTCTGAGGGGAAGTGGGGTCTACTCTGGCTTTGATACTTGACATTGTCTAGAACAAGTGTAGTAAAGTTTGTGTGTGAGCGCAGTGGATGTGTCCGTGTTGTTACCTTGCATCATCACTATTGGTGCCTTTGTTGACATGATGCTGTCGCGAAAGTGACTTGTGCTCAACGTTGTACCAGAGCAGTGTTGGCATTCATCGTCAACTCCCATTTCTATCTTCTCGTTTGTGCTCCCATATACATCTTTGGCTCCCATGTCTCTATAGACTATTCTTGTTTGTGATCCTGAGGTGTTGCGATCTGTGTGTTGTAACGAAGTGTTCTTTTTTTTCTTCATTGTTCTTGTATACTCTGTCATTGCTGTGTTGAAAGGCTCAACTGGCAACCGAAGTACACTACAAATATTATAAATGTACTTAAAGAATCACACCCCTTGCAAAAAAAAACAGAAGAAATTAATTATCACACATAGCTTATAGTTCAAAGATGTACAGAAGCATCAATGCATACTTTCTCCCGATCAGAGTAGGCACCAAGAAGGAATGAAATCAGATGTGGGGCGGAACTTTTTTTTTTTTTTTTTTTGCATCAATGCACCAAGGCGTTGGTGTACATTTGATTTGGGACATTATATGATCACCTTAACTGTTGGCCCGCTTCTAATATTTTATGTTTGATTTGCTCAAATATCTCATGAGACTTCTCTCAAGAGATGTATCTATCTACAGACAACACAAACAAACATACTTTCCATGAACTTGCCTCTGTTCATCAGACATGAGCGAGTAGATTTCCCTGCCATGTTGCCGTTTCTTATCAGAATATGCACTTTTCTCTAGAAAACTGTGTTGTCCATGAAATTCTGCAGATGTGGACACGTGTTTCATAGATGACTTGCTGCATGGCGTTTGAAGATCCCTGGTCATGCTGCAACATGTAGATTGGATCTCCCCAGCACCTAATAATAAAGTAGAAAAATGTGAAACAGAACTAGCACAAGTAAGCAATATTTCACATTTACAATGAGACATCTCAATTAAGGTTCGCTTACCATTTGTTTGTGTGTTGGTCATGTTGCTGAATGGGGTTTGTGGTGTAACTGGCAGTGAAGCAGCTGAAATGTGAGACATGTCGACACCACTCCTTGCTGCATCTTTCTTTTGTTGGCATGCTATACGCAGCTTCTGTAAATACTCCGCCTTATTTTCATCAGACAATCGAGCATACCACTGTTGACCAGTCTGTTGTTTTTTTACCTTGACGACCCTGGTAATTACATTTGGTTGTAAGAACATTAACCGGGACGGCCATACCATGTCGAGACCCAGATGCTCCAGGTTGATCGACTGTAACATTACTGCAGCCTACAATATCATCAACACCTGAAAACTGCAAACATTAGTACAGAATATATGGAACATATATTTCTTGTGCATTAAGAATACATGATGTCACATATTAGCTAACCTGATGTTTGGGAGAGTGATCCTGCCTTGGGGGCATTTCTTTGGCTTATAAGAATAGGTCTCATTCCTCGTGCAGTTCCCTGCATGTGATATGCATCATTTCTATGCATCTATTCAGCCTCATCGTCAGCACCGACCAAAGAGATTGGAGATGCATCATGTTCATCTGGAGCCATACCTACAAATACATTGCAGCTACAAAATCAGTATTTGATAGTAGTATATGTGTATTTATATGTAGCACATGTGTTCTATATGTTGCAAGTATAGAACACATGACCTTCACTTTGTATCTGTGTGACTCCAGATTGTCTAATCTCCTGCATATCACAGAACTTGTTTTCGATATTTGCAAGGCCTGTTGGTTGTTTTTGAAGCTCCTGCAATTGCCGTCAGCGCTTTGAAATCTCATCTTTATTTTTTGCATACCTTTCTCTCTCCCTCTGCCTCTTGACCTCTTTTGGATCTACATGTACAACAAACTTTAGTATCTGACCCCATAATATTTTTCTCACTTTTGGGATTGTTGTTAACTACCTTGGAGTTGCCCGTTGGTTATATCCTGAAATGGAGTGTGCTTGGAAGATGACATTTGGATTTCTGGTTTTACTCTCCTACATTTGTAGCTGCATGTCAATTTATAGAACTCGATGTAAAGCACAGCAGCATGGCAAAGGGTGTTGTTGACCCGCTCTTTCACCATTGAACCACCAATCTTAGCAGAGCATCATTTGGTATCACAAACAAAGGTAGCTGCTTTCACATGTTTGTCCTCCCGCTGCGATTACCTTCCTTGAAGTGATGCTTCATAGTTGATTGTTTGCTGGAAACTGGTTTTTCATTACTGAGTGGATATATTTATCGAATAGATATAGCAGCTGACTTCCATATTGATATTTTGTAACTGGTATGCATGATACTGTAGTCTTCTAGAGTAGATGATTATACACAATTTCTGGTCATTTAAGTTTTATTATTTTGTAGCAAAAAATTCAAGGTGCTTTATGTGGGTCTTCCCAATCAAAAAATCTGGCCGCACCAGCCCTCGAGGCTGCATACCAGGTTTTGTCACAATCAATATGATAAAACCATACTACCTTGCAGCTAGATTATATAATCATTTGTTGTAAATTAAGAAACAGTTAGTATCTGCGTCCATAATATATGCACAGCTGTTGTGTTTGTTGTTTACTACCTTGGCTTTGCCCATTGGCTATATTCTGAAATGGAGTGTGTTTGGAAGATCCTGCAATTGTAGCTGTATTTCAGTCCGCACGAGAACTGTGTGTTAAGCCCAGTAGCATAACACATGTTATGTTTACAAGCTTTCACCATTGATACAAATATATTAGCAGAGCATCCTTTTGCTGTCCAAAAAAAGGTAACCGCTTCTATATATTTTTGTTCCCTAGACGATTTGCTGTGTAGATGCGATGCTTTACTAAAGTGTGGTCATGCTCAGTTGTGCGTAGTTCATTGTTTCCTGGCATTAGGATTTTATTTATTTACTTGATTTTTACCAACAATATTTAGAGAGCAAGGAGCAGATTTCTTTTTCTTCATTGGGACTACTTAGGTCATGAAACATCATTAGGCAGTAGTTGGCTATTGCATGAATCTAAATTGATCGTGTACCTCTAACACATTTTGTGTTTCAGTCCAGGAATACAGTTTCATCAGATTTGACATGATTTACTTGCCATCGGCTCAAATCTTTTTATTCTCTGCAAACCTGACATGTTCAGTTTGTATCTTGATGGCTGGGATCAGACACGAAACTGATGCAGCTAATAGCATAATACTAACAATTGTTAATTATGTAGAACCCGAGTCAACAGCTTATTGTTTCTAAAACTTTCACAACAGGTATTTGTCTTAAACAAAATCTTAGAAATTAAGGGCATGAATTTATACGGTCGTTGCAGCAGCTCACATGAAGTAGTCGAACCTGAAGAGTGTGAAGCTGGATGTGGCTGGAGCCTGTCTCTGCATTGACGTGACGTCCAGGGCGAGCGTGGGTGCTATGGCGGCGCCAGAGTGTTGCGGCGCGTGCGCGGATGCCGACGGGAGCGCCACCCACGCGTTCAAGGGACGTGCAGGGCAGCCTCCCGTTGAGGCCGTGGCCGATGTCTTGTTGGACGGCACCCGGCGTGTGTCGACGGCTAGGAGAACTGCTTGGACGGCGATCGGCGAGCGCTGGTGCAGGGCGGCCTCCCGTTGTCTGTCCACAGCTCCGGAAACTGCTTCGACGGCGATCGGCGAGCGGAAGTGCGGCGATTTGGCGAGGGGGGCTGGTGTGGTAGAGAGCAGGTGGTCTGTATGCCAATCGTTTTGTTTTTCAATCGTTTTTTGTTTCAGATCGTGTATCGTGGGTGGAGGTTGTCTGCTCTGTTAAAGCGTGGGTGGAGGTTGTCTGCTCTGTTAAAAAATGACTGATGCTACTGCATAATTCTGGTGGGAAGATGATGAAAATAATAAAAAGATGCATTGGTGGCTTGGTGGAAGCTTTGTTTCCCAAAAAATGAAGGAGGCATGGGTTTCAGGGATTTTTACTCCTTTAATCTAGCTATGCTGGTGAAACAGGTTTGGAGATTAGTAAATGAGCCTGACTCTCTTTGTGCACGGGTTTTAAAATTCAAGTATTATCCGCATAGTGACATCTTGAAGGCTGGACTAAAAGCTGGGTCATCCTTTACCTGGCAAAATATCATTGCTGGCATGCCAACCTTCAAAAGAGGCTATATCTGGAGGGTGGGTCATGGAGAGAATATCAATATCTATAGTGATCCATGAATTCCATCAAGTACTGATAGGAAAATATTTACTCCTAGAGGTGATGGGATTTTTTCTAAAATGGCTGATCTCATTGATCCCTCTATTGGCACTTGGAATATCTCTCGCCTTAATGATCTATTTGTTGATGTAAATCGCATTCTGAAAATTTCATTGAATAACCAAGGCTTTGATGATTTCATAGCTTGGAACTATACAAACCATGGCCAATATACTGTCAAGTCTGGGTATCACCTTCAATGGCGACATCAATCGGACCAAGAGTTGCTCTCTTTTCTCTTCCTGGAATTTCAGCTACTTACCCTGTTTGGAAAATTGTATGGAAACTTAAGATTCCAAGCAAGGTCAAATTTTTTATTCGGAGAGCTCTCCGTGGCATTCTCCCATTGAGATCTATTCTAGCCAATTGACATATTGGTCGATTTGTAACAATGCAGCTCTGAAGATGTTATGCATCTTTGCTTCAAGTGTCCTACAACAACGCAACTTTGGGAGTCTTTGTGTATTTTCACTTTAAGGGACGAGGTGACAGTTGAAGATCGTTCAGGTTCTGCAGTTCTAGAAACTATTTTCAGAAAGCAAGAAGTCACTCTCCTTAGCTTTAATATTGGATTAAAAGAAGCCATTGCTGTTGGATGTTGGTATCTCTGGTGGATCCGCCGTAAGAGAACTCATAATGAGCCGGTCCCTCCGATGTTTAAATGCAGAATGTCTATACTGACCATTGCTTCTAATGCTGCAAAGATTTTTATTAAACCAGGTAATCCACGCCAAAGATGGATCAGACCTCCCCCACGGACAACCAATGTCAATGTGGATGGTTCGTTTCATCTTGAATCGCATGCAGGTTCTGCAGGTGCTATTATCAGGGACCATGAGGGTAGGTTTATCGCGTCATCCTCTATTTATTTGCCTAACATCTCTTCTGCTGCAATGGTTGAGGCTATGGCGATGAAGATAGGGCTGCAACTTGCTAGTTCTTTAGGGTGCAACAATGTTATTTATGAAGGTGATTCTATGGAGACTATTGAAGCATGTACGGGGGAAGCTATTTGGTGGAACGAGACTGCTGCGGTCTTTGCTGATTGTAAAGACATTTCTACTACTATTGATCATGTGAAGTTCCAGCATTGTTCAAGAGAAGCTAATGAGGTTTCACATGAGTTAGCTAGGGATTGTTTTATGTCTAAAGTGGGTTGTAATTGGGACCCCCTAGTATTATCCTAGCTAAACTCATAGATGATGTAACCGTTGTGTGACTGTAGCAACAGGTTTCTTTCGCACTATTTTCCTTACCAGGGTACCTAAGGGGACTGGAAGGTTTTTAATGAGGCGGCCTGTTTGCCTAATATAATTTGGTTTATTTAAAAAAAAGTGTGGGTGGGGTTGTCTGCCTGCTTAAACATAAAGTGGATCGTTGAATATTTTGATTGTACGGTCAAGATTATTTGGATCAGACCCTCTGGGTCTTTTCTATACCACTATATAGTGTATCAATTGCACAACATGTCAACCGTTGGATCTTTGCAATCGGATGACCCTTATTAACTGATTCCAATTTGAGATGACGTGGTGTTATATGTGTCGTTGGATCTGGCAAATCCTATGGGCTGTATTGAAAGGATTCGCGGTGGAGAGCTCCATCCGCGTCGTCTGTCACTGAACCTCACCCTGACCATGCTCCAGAACTTTCACGCGAGTAGCTAGCTAGATGTGCTGAACTGTGAATAAAAAATTGATGTGGTCAACTGGGATGGTAAACATCCGGTACATAATAGAAGTATCTTGAAAAAGGGACAGAGCTAGCAGCCAAGCTGCGTCACGTGTGGATGCTTGTCCTTTTTTTTACTTAAAAGGAGAGATATGTGACAATCTTAAGCACCGTTTTTTATTTTACATGAAAATTTGTTCAATCTGTCTGAAAAATTAAATTTCAATCTCTTTGTTGTCTTAGCGGAATGCTATAATGCTGTTCATTACACCATGAGGTCGAGGACACAGGAACGAAATACTCTCTTTGTGTGTGCATATAAGGCAACTATTCATCAAGGCAAGACTTTGACTAATAATTTGATCAATGAAATATAAGTACTCTTTTTTATCCAAATTACTTGACTCATTTTTATCTAAATATGTAGGTATTGTTGAAAACATATTTTAAATATAAATCAATGGTATACATTTGGTGAAATATAACTCATGTTTTGCTGGATTATTAGTCAAAGTTTTACCTCAAAATTTGTGGCGGTCTTATAAATAAATGGAGGGAGTATATAGCTTAGGGGAAAGTCCTTGCTTAAAAGTGGGGAGTGGGAAGAAGTACTAAAGTGAAATTATATTACATCGAACTTCTTTTCCCTGTATTTCAAGTTTAATTTAGAAAACTAACCGCAACAAAAAAAATGGGAAAAAATAATTCGGATTCCAGGTGCAAATGCATCCTGTACAAAACAAAATAGCCATCAAAGTTTGATAAAAAGTTCCACATTTACATCTCCATAATATAAATATGTTTGTCAAGTTCCTCGGAAAGCCGATATTTTTTGTTCTCTACGTACAAAAAGAGAAATTTATATTGTGAAAAACCTTATTTTTAGCACCAAATTTTGTCTTTTTATAGATGCCACACGATGAGTTGAATTTTCATGCAATGAATTTGTGGGCATGTAGCACGTGAAGATGTACATGTTTTTTTTTAATATTTTAAAATATATCTAAGATACATTTCAAATAAAGGAATCATGCTTCCAGTAGTCAAAACACCACTTTAAAAAAAGTTTCTCCTAATACATGCTCCATAACAAGACAAGAATTCGTTCTTTATTATGATGATTTTATGCCGAAAAAAAGAAATCACATTCACGAGTTCCTCAAAAATAGAAACTTCTCTTGAACATTCTACGGAATATGGTGTTTTAATTTTAACCCCAACGCCATTTGACTTATACATAATAATCCGACGTGCAAAGCACGTGCAAATTACTAGTATTAGTAGTAGAGATGAATGGATGGCTGAGATCTAATTTTCCAACTGTGCTTTTATAAGTAGTAGAGATAGAGATAGTGGTCAGAGGAGACAAATTTCTCCCATAAACTTCCGATTTGTGCTGGGCACCGGCAGAGGAGCACGACTGTAGGGGTCGCCCTTTTAACAGTTAGCGTCACAGACCACCTATGATTGGCACAAAGGCGCAAGACGGCAAGAGCTCATGTCCTGTCTAGTCGCGTTGTCCGTTGTGCCGGCGCTGCGGCGTGTCAGGGCGCCGGTCCTGCGGTCTCTGCTGCGTTGTGTCAGGCGCCGGTCCTGTTGCCGCGACTGCTCCACACGGTATGCGCCGTTGCATCAGCTCCCGGTGCGTGCACCGCTATCCTGCTCAGTGCTCACCTTGCACCGCACCAGGTCACGCTGCCTCAGCTCCAGCTTGCCCTGCTCAAACTTCCTTGCCGCTTGGAGCTCGGGGATCCAACACAACTCCGCGCGCCACCGATCTCCGCGGGAAGAAAATATCCTCTCGCGGCTGCCGTAGTGCCGTTCAAGTCCGTCGGCCGCCTTAAATTGGTCTCCGCTTCAAGAATTGCCGGGAGAAGCTGGTCTGCCACCGAGCGGCAGCGGCATATGCATGCTCAGGGAGTCGTTGAGACGAGTGATGGGGAAACAAATCCGCTACTCCGTATTGTTTTTTGTCTCCCTCCCACCCCACTTCCGGTCCGATCCGAGTGTATTGATAGTTGTATTGTTGATTGCATTAAACAGAATCGGCACTGCTATGGCACTATGGCAGAGACCACATCTCCCCCAGCCAATGTTCCGCCCGGAGCATGCGCAGCTCGATTCATCCGAGCATTTTACGAGGGTTACATGCCTCCTAGGAGCTGAATTACAACATTTGTTACAAGACTAAGTGGACGTCCCAGGTGGCTGCGATGATCGCCCTGAGTCCAGCAGCTCCAGCTTTCGGCCAGAACGCTGCCTCCTCCCTAATTCTATCTAAAAGCAGGCCGACGGATGGCTGGTCCTTGTCAAAATTCCTTGCTTTGCCCTAACCGTTTCTAATCTTAGCTGTTTGGTTTGCTCAAATATCTCATGAAACTTCTCTTTACCTTCATCCTACAAAAGGTAAATATTTTCGATCATCATGTGCTCTCGATCAATAGACATGCTCTTATGGCTCATAGACACACTATTATAAACACATGTGATGGCCTGACGGGTGCATACCAGCACAAACCATCCGCCTCATACACCTTTTACCAAGATCTCTCATGCATACAATGCCGTTCTGAACAGTACGATTTTACATAAGAGAAGCGGAACGCGCTTATGCAATAACCGGACTTGGTCCACTGACAAAGATCACACTATCTAGGAGGTTTTAGCCGTGTCTTATGGAAAGAGGAAACGCACAAGGGATGTTACTAAAGGAGAGGCGCCTATCTGTTTGCGGAATTCCCGACAAAGAAGAGAAAAAAACGTTTTCATTCTCACAGAAGGAGCAGCGCGGAAGGAACCGTGGAAATGACAACGTGTGGAAGAACTATGTCGAGAAGGTAAAGCGGTTCCTGAGGGGGAGTGCTGTCATCTACTCGGGCTTTGATCTGGCAGTGTCCAAATTAAAAGTAGTAGCGTGTTATTTGACCTTGTTAGCTACAATCGTAATTACTGATGCGTCTTTCAGTGTTTTTGTTGCAAAGGTGACTCATGGGTCAATGAGATTTGCTTATTCATCCGTTAACTATGGGTCATGAGTCAGTTGTGTTCTGTGTTGGCCGTGTTGGGTTAGAATTTTAGACTTTGGACATGGCTACTATTTTCCCAGAACAGTACACCCATACGTCTGTACTCTGTACTCCTATATGTCCATTTTCAACTGGCCATTCTTAATTACTGGTGAGATTTGTGGTCCCATAGTGAAATGTTTCCCCTCTTTCCTTTTACTGTCTACAAAAAATATTAGTTGACGACAAAATAAATGACCCTACGCACTTGTAGAAAAAATAAATTCAGCAAAATAATAATAATATTATCCGCAAAAGGACATAAATTATCTTCAGAAGGTTCCCATAGTGTTATAAAAAAAAGGTAGCATTGTCCATACAAGGCCAAATCAGTTCACATTATTGACGCAAGTACCAAAATACATCTGTATCTTTGGGCCAGTACAAATAGTTACAGATTAAAAAGTCGCAACCAGTTATGATTTTTGACTTTTTTTTCGAAATGGGGGAAATATTCTGCATCCAAAGGATGCACACGGCTTTTTATTAGATTATTCATGAACCTTACAAGAAACAATACAAAATATCAAACTCGAAGCAACCTTACTATACCTACAGTGGGATGAAGGGTGACAATACACCAACTCACATCATCCAAAACTAAATGCCTTCCCAAACCGCCCAATAGCAGGTGAGAAACACATCCGTCAAGCAGACTCTCAGCGCACGTCAACACACACGCCACAGGAGTCGCTCCCGCCGTCTTCCTCGACTCCATCTTCAAGAGAGATCGTCGCATTAACCTTGCAAGACCTGCCGTCGATGCCACCATGACGCCAGACGGCTCCACCCTCCTGCACGTATACATCACATAAGTTGACTGAAGAAGATATATAATCACATAAATTGTTCTATATTTTCAAGGTACAATTATTTCTAGTATTTTTTTTCTAATAAAATCGCACCGGAGGCATCAAAGTGAAGTAATGTGAAGCAACCTTCACAAAAGAAAAAATAATTTTACAACCATCCCGAGCTATCACTCGACAAGACATACACGATCTTATGGCTGCGTGCCACACTATTTATAGTGACGAGTGAGCGCTGCGTTCCAACACAGACAACTGGCCCATGCATGTTTTGCATAAGAAAATCATAACGTGTTTCACCTTCATTCGATTTGCTTGGGTCATCGTCAGATAATGTAACACTGATCACATCCTAATTTTTCCGAGGGAGATGAGCCGGACATAGATAATCTATGAGGCAGGCTGACAAGGGTAACTAACATCGACAAAACAAAGTGAAGATTAGAGCACTAATTCTGTCTGACCAATGTGCCAAGGAGGAGATAGCGACGATTTTTTTTGTCAATCTGCTCAGCAAGGCGCGTGCTCGAGGACATGACATCGCCCTCGCGAGCTTGGGTGGCCAACGGTGGACCTAGCTGGGCTCGAGGCCCAACTCACCACAGAAGAAACTTGGTCTGCAATCTGTTCGATGTCGGCGAACAAGTCGCCAAGGCCGGATGGGTTCACCTGGGAGTTCTTTCAATCATGTTGGGAAGTGGTTAAGGGCGACATCATGGACGCACTTCATGCCGTCTTCTATGGGTGAGACCAATTCTTTGACGGCCTAAACAACGTCCTAATTACCCTAGTCCCCAAGAAAGATGCGGCGGCAGATATGAAGGACTTCCGGCCCATTAGCCTGGTCCATAGCTTCGGGAAACTGTTGGCTAAAATCCTTTTGCCACCCGTCTTTCGCCAAAGATGCCTGAGCTGATCGACAAGAACCAAAGTGCATTCATCAAAGGGCGGTGGATCCAAGACAATTTTGTCTTGGTCCAGCAAGGGGCAGCGGCACTTCACCAGCGCAGATTTGCTCCTTAACCGACACTTCATGGTCTTATTCATTGCTTGGAAATTTTGGCTACCAGACACATTGCAACAAATAGTGGATGCCTTGTTTGTCTAGATGTTGCAAAGATATTGTGCATACTTTGTTTACTTGCTTACGTGCAACGAAAATTTGGGAAAAACGGGGTGTTCAATCGGTCATAGATGAAGTTGTCAACTTGGATAGAGTAGGGGTTGTGGTCTTGGAGCATATTACCTGCACTAATTAAAGGAGCTTGAGATCCTCTTGGGGGAGTTGGTCTACCAGAGATTATTCTGACAGAGCATGGTACATCTGGTGGGAGCGTCGACAACATGTTCATGGATAAAATGTTCATACTACTCAACAATCAGCCATGTCCATTGAAGCCCTCGCTACTAACTATTGGCAAGCACAGAAGAATCCTTTCAGAGAAAACCCGAAGCTTGGACTTGTCCACCTGAAGGGGAGGTAAAGATCAACGTTGATGCTGCTTACAATAACTAATGAAGGATGTGGAAGTGCTGGAGTTATCATCCGTGACTACAGAGGTAAATTCGTTGGAGCTCAAACTAAAGAACTTCCGTTTGTTGCAGATGTTGAACATCTTGGTTTATGTCTAGCTCAACATCTTGGCTGCAACCGATTTATGGTACAATCGGATAATATGTTGATGGTGTAAATGATGCAAGATGGTGAATTCTCGGCTACTTCTGCAGCATCGATCTTTCATGATTGGAACATTAATTATAACGATAGGGTTTAGTAAGGTTTCTTTTGAGCACTACCCTAGGGAGGCTAATTCGGCATCACACGAGTTTGCAAAGTTTTGTTTCCAATCTTTTAGTTCTTGTATCTGGGATGATGATCCATCTTTCTTTATTTTGCCTCTTTTCATAAACGATGAAAGTGTATTTGATCAACAATAAAGCTAGTTGAATGACACTCCCTGAAAAAGAGGCTTGTTTTTTTTCGATAAAGGGAATATATTAATATCAAAAAGATACTAATTACACCCAGCCTCTGCAACACGCACCACCCTAATGGCATTACGGATGCACACAGCCAAAAAAGGAAAAGAAAACTAAGAAACAAAAGTCCCGCTAAAGTATCTCGGGCCTAACAACGCAATACATCCACCACCAAAACAACACGAAATACAGACTCTCCAAAACGACGCCTCCAAGAAGGGAACAGTGCTCTAACACCGTCGTCGCCCGATCAACGATCTTAGGTTTTCACCCTGAAGATAGTCCCGCTCTCAAAACAATGCCTCCAACAAGGTCATTGTCAGGCACAACCAGTTAAGGTCAGACCTTGGGTTTTCACCGAAAGGTAGGACTCGAACTTCACATGTGTTGTCGCCCCCACTTTTATACCGCTTGTGAAGCCGGAACACCAAGCAAGTCCCTCAACAGCGCGGAGACTTGAACCTCCCTTAGCTAGTCCTCCCCTCCGGCCTTCATGAACTTCTCTTCTTCCGACTTTCATCATGGATCCATAGTCACTTGATGTCAACACAGAAAAGAGCTTCGCGCCGCTCCCTCCAGAACCAATCGGTCGGAATAAAAGCATGGGTGCGCACGACCGAATACCACCGATCCAGCAAACTCCAGGCAAAAAGCACTGTTACATTCCGGCGGAGCCTTCGGAACTCAACACTCCGGCTAGATCACGAGTCCAGGCCTCCGGTAGGTCTTCCTCTTCACGCAAGAGAGACCCTAGGACCGCCTTTATTCAGGTCGGACCCCACGTCGGCGACCATCTCAGGCTGGCCACTCCAACCCTCCACCGGCGACTCCGTCGCCGGCTTCCATGCATCTCCATCTCGCCGCCGGAACGCGGTGATAGATCGATAGATCCACCACCACCAACCGCAGGCCGACCCTCTCCGGCGAAGAAGAGGGCCACCTCCACCGTCGTACCCAAGGCTGCTGCCCGGGCGACCTCGTGTCGCGGGTGAAGCCCGAGATCGCCTCCACTCACCGGCGAGAGGCGGGGAAAATGGCGCAGGCCATCGGCCTGGCCGCCGCCCACCACCAGCCCCGCCGGAGTGCGAGAGCCGACGGGAGGAGGGCGCGCAGGCCACCGCCGCCCATCCCAACCGCGCCGGCCGATCCACCGGGGAGAGCCGACGGGAGAAGGCAGCGCGCCGCCGCCGCCCATCCCATCCGCGCGTCCGCCATGCTCGAGGGAGGGAGATCCGGCCGCCGTCCACCATGCGTCGACGAGGAAGGGCCCCCGCCGCCGCCACGCCCCGTGGATCTTTGCCCCGGTGGCGCTACCGGCGGCGGCGGTGGCTAGGGCTGGGAGGCTGGGGGTACGGGAGGCTGGGGGCTGGAGGCTGGGAGGAGTTCGCGAGAGTTGGTAGATTGCAGTGCGCTACATGTGATACTTGGGTTGGTTAGGAGTTTGTGTTGTAATTGTGTTGTTTAGTTGGTGTCTTGTTTGGTAATGATTAACAGGGGATATGGTCGGGGATTAGTTTTGGTGGTTAGTTCCTTCCGAGGTGTTCAAGACGTCATTTCTTGTGTCTCGCATTTTTTTTGTGGTGTAGGGGAGGATCCCTTGACAATTAACATAAGAGTTGATTGGTCTTTGCTTAGTCCAAGTTCACTCTCTTGTCTCTTGCAATGTTCGCCATTAGAGTCGGCGCTTTCTGATCGTTGACACATGAATTTTCCGGCATATGTTTCGCTGACTCCATTGGTGGGCGCCGAAGGCATTAATACCAACAACATTAACCCGCTAAATTTTTATACAAGATGTAGAAGTCGACTATATTTGATCGAGAACGCGTGCATGTCCAATGGTAGGAGGGTATTAAATATATTTTCTTCCAATAGGCACTATTCTTGATATTATAGTTCTTTGTATTCTACCCAGGAAAAGTTTGATGATCCTGCATCGATGTGACCACCTAAGGCAGTTATAGGAAATGGTAATTCTATTGCATCCTAGCGATCCTGCATGAACTAAAGGTTGGTATTATTTGCCACGATAAACCCTCCATGGCTGCTGCGAACAGCCGCTCCTGTTGCTTCACACATCTCGTATTCGTCAAAGGTAGCATCGACATTTATCTTCAGGTGGGATAGACACATGATTCAACATATTTGGTTCACTCTAATATCTCATAACGACGATTCTATGTGTAAAACACTTCATGTCTAAGGTATTATCACTTGCACACCATGGAACATATAGCAGCACCCATTTTAGATAGGAGCGGTCTAAGTGCTACAAACACATCTTGATTTTGCCGGTTCTCATGCATCACAACTCTTTTTTTTTTAGAAAGATTGTGTTTTTTTTTAAATGGGGGAAATATCGCCCCAGCTTCTGCATCCAAGGGATGCACACGGCTTTTTTATTAGATTATTCACAACACCTTACAAGAAGCAATACAAAAGATCAAAACTCGAAGCCACCTCGCTGAACCTACAGTGGGATGAAGAGGGTGACAATACACCAACTCACATCATCCAAAAACTGAAATGCCTTCCCAGGCCGTCCAATAGTAGATGAGAAGCACATCCAGTCAAGTAAACTCTCAACGCAACCAACGCACACGCCACAGAAGCTGCTACCGCCGTCTTCCTCGACTCCATCTTTAAGGTGGATCATCGCATTGACCTTGTCAAGCCTGCCATCGATGCCGCCACGGCGCTAGACGACACCACCATCCTGCGCGCGTCCATCACACTGCGTCCATCTCCGAGACACCACTGCACCATGCCGTGGAGACTCGATGACGCCGACACAGCAAAGAACACCGCTCCACCTCAGCACCACCATCATCCGTTGTCTGCTCCAAAACGATGCCCCCAACAGGTAGAACGGCACTGCACGCCGCCATCGTCCGATCCGGGAGACCGGGGTCTGGGGTTTCCCCTGGAGCAACCCAGACGAAGAACGTAGACTGCAGAGACAATGCCTTCAATAAGGTAACGACGAACATGCGCCGCCATCATCCGCCATGACCAAAGTCAGGACCGGCAGCTACGCCTCACCATCAGGAACTAGACGACAGATTGCGAGATCCGCCAAAGCTAGCCACACAACTAGCCGATCTCCTCCGGCGGAAGAGAAGACCACCGCCGCCATGCCTAGAGTAGAAACTCCAGGCGCCCTCGTGAAGCGAAGGGACATAGACGATGACCGCACGCCGCTGCCTGCACAGGCCCGCCCATCCCCTCCGCACGAGCCCCATTGGGACTGGATCAGATTGGAAGAAGCCACCGCTGCATCTTGCAGCCACCAGATCCGATGTGGCCGCCGACGCTTCGCTGCACTGACGCCGCGGGAAGAGAGGACGAGCGCCGTCGTCACCATCAACTCGGCGCTAGGAGGACGTCCGCCGCCGCCACCACACCGCCCAGGCTTTGCCTGGTGGTGTTCCCGGCAGCGGCGGTGGAGAGGTGCACGCCAGGGAGGGGCTGGAGTGGCGGGTGGAGATGGGCACCCCGGCGGCGGCGCGGCGCCACCGCGCGGGGGCGGGTTAGGGTTGGGAGGGCGTAGAAAGATTGTGTGAGGGCGAATCAGAACTTGCATGCTTTTCTTCCTCTTGGTGTGACCTTATCCGGTGGGAGGCAGATGATACTTGGCACTGGCCGCACATACCACAATATTGATACAGATAGAATCATGAAATCCGATAAGCCCACTTTAGCTGGAGCGCAATTTCTAGCTCCATTTTTTGCGCCCCTAGAATTTCACGAAGAAGCATATGCTCTTGGTTTGGGGGGATATACATAAGAGAATTCACCAACAAAATGGGGATTCACTTCATGTCATACACATGGCGACGCAAATACTTGATGAGATTAAGGGTAGTTATTGTACGAAATGTGAATATGCAAAGAATAGAGATCATGCTACCTATTGCTCAATATAAATATCTTAAGAGTCATATTGCTTGGGTGATAGTTCTTTTTTTTTTTTGATAAATTGACGTAGGCTTTCATGTTATACACAAGCCATACGAGTTTACACTCAGCCTTTGAATAGCTAGTATGCACACAACCACAGAATCTACTGTGTCTAACATCTCAAGTTCCAGTCTACTGATCTGTAGATCCACTGGAGTGAACCAAACGGGTGCAAGCATGAGTCATCAATACCGACATGATTAATCCGCTAAATTTGTACGGAAGGTATGGAAGTCGACTACTTGATCGACATTGTGTGCTTGTCCAATGGTGGGGTAGCGGGTGGGGTGGTAATTAAACGCATTTGGTTTCAACAGACAATGTTCTTGTGAAAAAATGTGTTTAATTACCCAAAAGTATGTTGAAACCAAAATATGTTTAATTACCCAAACAATGTGTTTAAACTTAGTATGCCCAAAAGTATAATTTTTCTTGTTCAACACTTAACAAGGCATTACTATCTTGCACCAAGAGTATATTGTATTATGATCTTTATGGTTCATAATTTTAAGAGTGTACCATATATTAAAAATTTTCCTTTCGTGTTTTTAAATTTCTTTTTTTAATGCTCGGAAATTCAATTCGGCTCCGAGGTGCATATGATCCCTCTACCAAAAATATATATATCGAAGTGTCGAAAATTTTTGACAAAAAATTCTACATGTACACCTCCACAATATATGTGCATTCGTCAAATTTCGCATAAAAGATATTTTTATGGCCTACGCAAGAAAGAGAAAATTTATCTTGTGAAAAAGCTTTATTTTAGCACAAAATTTTGTCTTTTTTACACATGCCACACAAAAGTCAATTTTTGGGCGCGTAGCACATGAAGATGCATGTGTGGATTTTTTGTTTCAAACTTTTTGATATTTTAAAATGTGTCTAAGATGCATTTCAAAATAAAGGCAGCATATGCTCCCATGAACCAAAACACAACTCCCATTTTCATATACATTTGTAAATTCAAAAGTATATAAATGTATGTCCGCAAGGCGATGATGTAATGGTGTAATTGGTATATAGTGATATATTTCCTTTATCGAAAAAGATAAATACGGCGTGACTAGTTCTTACTGAGAACTAACTTAGTTCTCACTTAGTTCATGATGCCATTGAATTTTCGTTGCCACCTACAATTAGCATGAATGACGAAGCAAATCTAACGGTTCGGAAGCATTTTCTAGTTGCAATTCAATTTGCGACTAAAAAAATCTCAGTTACAACTTAAGTGCACGAATCACGATGCAAATTTTATGATGTAGGAAACTAGCTAAGAACTAGGATACTGTTGTTTCCAATCAATTTCTTGGCAATGTTGATTTGTCCGAAAATTTGTATCAAGTAGAAGCTAGACGTTTTGTCGATCGATGGCCATCGGGGCTCGAGTACATAAACGGGCATGTTAGTACATCTTTTGCTCTCTGCATCTGAAAACTTGCACATGTCAAACGTGAGTATTACAAAGCGTGAGCGACAAGTGACTCCGCTCGAAGAATATGGAGTAGAAATAAATACAACTCCACACAGACTGCCGGAAGAAGCCTCCTATACAGTCGATCGATGTAACCCTGGTTCGTCGGTGCAGATAGGCATGCCATTGTTTGTGCATCCAGCCTCGGAAGCTTTTGCTGATAAACCGATGTAAACAACAAATCCAGTGTTTGCACATGTCCAGCCTCGGAAGCTTTTGCATCCAGCGGCTTCCTGATAAACTACAAATCCGATGTGCTGGACCTAGTATGAAGTCCGTCTACTATGGCCATTTCTCTGATGCCTGGATCGGGACTGGTGCTGTGAACCGTCGCAACGGCGAGGAAAGGAAAGAACACAGTTTCTATCCTCTGATCAACGACAGCTCCATCCGTGAAGCCAAGGGGCAGATCGTCAGCGCCCACGGCGAGCACTGTCGCCTCATGTAAAGGTATCCACCTGGTCCGACCCGCATCGGCCCCATGTAAGCGTCGGCGATGTAGAGGTAACCGGACTCATAGTGGAACCGCAGAGGGCGCAAACGGTGGCTCTGGCCAGCGCTGCTGGCGGCCCTCGTCTCGCCACCGAGAGTGGAAAGCAGTGCAAGCAGCACAACGGACAGCAAGATCGTGAGCAACGTCAGCTTCCTCGCCCACCCCATGGTCTTGCGAATACGTTCTTCCGTAAGAAGAGGTGCACAAAAGGCCTCTGCTTTATTGATGGATCGCTTCTGCTCCCTTTAGTATATATGGTTTGGTGAAAAGTAGGCCGAGTCGGAATGTGATCACGAATTGGAATCGGTCATCAGTTGCACGCATGACCAGTCAGAAATCAAAGCTTATTACGAGTCGGAAAGAAGAACCACGTGAACCATTCACAGGTTTCGTCCCTCTATAAAAGGCTTAGCAGTTAGCTCCGAGAGTTTAGTACTGCATGACAGCATGAGGAGAGTGCCAAAACTTGATGAGCTACACTCATGACTCCATACGAATGTTGCAGCAATATATATGCAGACGCCTTGCCGTCCCATTGATCACTTCTCCTGCATGTCAAAGAGTTATGTTGTAGAAATGTTTGGTGTAGATCTTTCAAGTGTTATGTCGTGGTGAGATATTGGAGTAGGCCAAATAAACAAGATACTCGTATGACAATCCAGGTAGGTCCGGACGGCGCGATGTTATTGACAGCGGGGGCTGGAGGAGGAAGCTGCACCGCCACGTTGTTGTTGGCGGCGTGCCAAGGAAGAGTAGGCCGTGCCGCCACATTGTTGGTGACGTGCAGGCTTGGAGGAGGAATCAGTGCCGCCTCGTTGTTGTGGCAGTTGCGAAGCGGCTGCACAATTTTTGTTGCTGGGATTCATTGACACGGAGCAGATACCGTCGAGAGGTATAGGACCAGCAGTTTTTCTCGTCTCGTTCAAGACACATGTCGTTCTGAGAAGGAGGTAGCGAGAACTGACATGAAACACATTCTTTTCCTTTTTAGTATGTATAATACTTGTGTATAAAACCTGGGAGTAATATCATCACTTTTCCTTCTTGTAAACAAAGATTTAGAAAAAGCTTTGCATGTATAATCCATTTACCGATCTCCCATCCCGTGTTTGATCGTTGTCATCTCTCTGACTTGGTGGGTGAACTGGTGATTTGAAAATGTGCACAGAAAACTTTGGTAGCACATGTTGAAGTGAATGGCCATCAGAGGTTCAGGTCCGCTGCCATTGAGTACCCTTTCAGGAATATTTATTTAGTTCCCGTTTTTATTAATGATGCTTTCTTAAAAAGATGGAGATATTACATTGCACATCAGGAAAAGAGCTCACACTCGGTCAAGCACTACTGCAACAAGCCACCATACACAATTGATACTTCTCCTGCTAACCTGGACCAATTCATGAAGATATTACATGTTGCAATCTCTCTGAATTTCTGCACCTGCATGCATCTGGTAAAAGCTACATAGCATAACTAATTTACCAACATACACATAGCATGAGCTTCTCCTATTTTGTTTGTACAGTTGGAAAAAAAATTTGTAACTATATGCAGTAGAAAGTCCTAGTGTTCTGCCTAAAAAACACTGCATCAATCAGTTTCACAGCAAGCCTAAACATCAAGCCGGACAAATAAATAAGCCTCCAGACATCATTTAACATAACAATCTAGGTAGTCATTAGGCTCAATTACAGCAGAGTGCAAACAATTAAACCACACGCCATGACCAAATTAACGGTCTTACAGCTAATTCAGTTACACCAGACAAACAGAGATTACCCACTCACTTGAACGCTGCCGTTACCTGAAACAAAGTCCAGCTGCATACCCAAAAACTCCACTTGTCTCGAAGATAAAGGCTGGTTAGAAGCATACTGTATATAGATACACACAGTTAGAGTGCCTTGTACATATCCAGGACTCAACATACTATAGCACTGTCTGAAATTTTGACTTCCACCAACAGAGGATGGTTCAACCTTCATGTCCGCATTCTATTTCAGACAGAGACATGCATAGCGCATATGCAGAACCTTCAGAACAAAATTAAATATGGTTAGACCAACAAAACAGAAACCTAGTCAGGTTAAGTACCCAAAAAGTAAAAATGGCTGGCGAAAACTTACGAGTTGCAAAGCTAGTACTGGATATAGATACACGTAGGAAGATCACATTGAGCATATCTTAATAGTAGTCACTACAATCATCCACGATTTTCAACAGGTTATCATATGCTATAAAATGTTGACTGGCATCAGAGTATGGTCCAACCTTCATGTGTGCATTTTCTTTCAGAATTAAGATATGCATAGGCGTCAGAACCAAATTGGAATTCAGAACCGTGCATCCATGCCTAATCTTACCAACAACCGAAGAAAAGTCCACCAAAATGGCAGCCAGGTCATGGTGATGAGCTCACATGTTCAAGGCAGTGGTGCTTTATGCCCCTAGAATGATCTGAAAAGATAGAATACACACACATATGAGATGGCAAATCTTCCAATATCTCTATATTAAAATTCTTGAGGACAGGAACAATATTATCTATATATACTTTGATGTCGAGGCTAACTGAAACAAAGCACTTACAATCTGACTAAAATTAGTTATTCGAACAAACCTAGACTAGCTGTAGGTGTTTGAAACAGGTAGGTACAAGATCAGTTATGAATACCTAGAGTGTAGAAGCTGGAGTAGGGGACGATTTTGTCAGTGAATCTCATGTTGGTTAACTTCCTGACTCGTCCAGAAGCAATGTCAACTGTGTACGATCCAGCATGCGTGCTGAGGAAGACGACGCCGTCTGCGGATCCAACCAGTAGGCCACCCGACACGCCATCCCAATCGGGCGTGCGGGAGCAGCCAGGACGTGGCACCAGCACGTCGAGATGGACGACCCTGCGCTGCGCCCACTCCACAGCGCCGTCTTCGCCGGCCTCCCTTGACCACACGTGGAGGGCTGAATCCTCCAAGCCGGCAAACAGAAGCACGCGCGCCGTCGTCTTGGACCGCGACGAGGACCGCGTGCCACCGGTAGTACTCGTGGAACTGGGTGTCGATCACCGAGAGCCGCTTTTCGGCGATGCTGTGCTGGAGGATCCTGTTGCTCATGTTGCATGGGAAGTAGACGGTTTTCCCGTGGAGAAGAGTGATGCCGAGGCCGCTGTCCATGAACCTCGTGAACTCCATGCCGGGGTACTGCTCCATGGCGGCGTCCGGGTAGTCGGCGAAGACGGTGCCGGGATATAGTCGACGGAGAGCGACGAGTAGACTGAAGCGAAGGCGAGGCTGTCGAGGCCCGCGAAGAGCAGGAGGAAGGGGCCGCCGTGGTCGCAGCCGGCCGTGACGCAGAGCAGGGTGGCGGTCCAGGAGGCGTGGGTGAAGTCGGGCAGGAGGAGTCGGCACTGCTCGTCCGTGATGGGGTCCCAGCTAGACGAAGTGGATGTCCGGCTTGGTCGGCGGGAAGCTGTAGAGGAGGACGCGCGCGCGCGGCCGTGGCGGGAGTGGAGCACGATCCAGTTGCCGGGCGGGCGGAAGGAGGTTGTGGGCAGCAGGACGCAGTGGTGGTGCTTCTCCGCGCGCGCTGCCCTTGTTATGGATGAATACTACACTTTTCTGAGTACACACTTTTCTGAGTACACACTTTTCTGTGTTGCCATATCTCAGCCCGCGATTTCTGGCGTGCATTTTTCGCATGGGAGCACGAGCCTAGCCCCGTGACCAAGGAAGTCAAGGACTTCCAACCCGGCGAGGACTACGACAACATCGCCACGGCCACCGACAATGACGTTGACATTGCACCTCCAGCGGTGAAGCTGGAGGAATTTGTTACGGCTAAGAGCATCTCTAGCAGAGCCCGTAAACACGTGAACTGAAAACTGGGAATTCAGTTCACTGAACTCGTGTTTACGAGTCAGGAAAATCTTATCACAGAGTAGAATCCGTAAAACAGGAACTGAAAAACTGAATTTGAAATGTCGTGAGGACATTGGTCGATGATCATATATATAGATGGATTTGATGCTCCGATTGACCATCAAAAGTTACATAATTCGATAAATTAAACCTAAATTACTTATACACCGGGCGGGCGCTACTACTTTGAACCAAAATGTGGCCTAAATAATGGCCTATCCGCGCGGTGGTGCCTGTGGTGGCTGAACATCTCGGCGGCAGATGGCGTCGATGCTGGCGTCGAGGAGCTTCACCCCTCCTCTGCGTCAAGCTTGACTATCTCGAGTTTGACACGGTGGACGCGCTCCTCCCGGCGGGCCGCCTCGTACTCTCACACTTGGCGGCCACCGTCCGCCTCCTTCCGGCGGAAGCGAGCGCGGGCCTCCGTCGTGGAGATGGCCTTCGATCGTCTGCGCGAGCACGTCCTCCTCCTCGTCGGAGCCCCGCCGAGAAGGTGGGCGACCGCGCGGGGACGAGCTCGTCGTCGTCGGAGCTGTCGTCGATGCGGAGCCGCGGTGCGCGACTGGAGCCGCCAGACGACTGACCCCTCGCCGGCGTTGGCGTGCCTCGCCAGCTTCCCTGAGAACGAGACGGCAAGGTAGCGAGGAAGCGCATCCGGACGCTCGGGCCGGGAGCAGGCGGTTCAGCCGAGGTGGCACCAAAGTTGGGAACGATGAATGTGGAGATGCTAGAGGCCGAGGATGGTAAGAGCGAAGATGATGTTGAAGGCGTCAAAAAGACCTCCCTTCCCCCTGATCCACAAGCAATAGTTCGCGAACCACAGCTAGTACCATATTGGGTTACTAGTGGTAGAGCACGTAGCTTATGTAACCATGATGTCACGCTTATCTCAACGTGTCGTTTTTGCCTGGTAATCCATATGGAACATACGATGTATATGCTCCACGTGATGGCTAGCTAGCATAGTCCATCCATGTGACCTTGTGAGTTGTAATATATTTTTACATATTATATCGGAGTATGAAGAGTATCTAATCAACCCTTTTTTGCAAATCTTATCTTCAATTTGCACACTCATTTTTCTGCTGTATTCTACATGGCAATATAATACGTAGTTTAAAAATTGTACTGTATTTTCTTAGAGTGTAGTGTGTGTTGCCATGCAGAAGTTGCGTGTTCTCCAGGCGATACAATCCCCTCGCATACATGTTGTCGTCGGCACTATCGTGACCTTTCGTCGTTCCAACGCTCCATGCTATATAGTTTCTTCATTTTTAGCGTAAGAACTATTATAGCGACAAAAAAACAAGCCTAACGCTCCAGCTTAGATTCAGGCGGTTTTGATATTTGAAATTTGAATATCAACTAGAAGCTCCAAGCAACGGTGCATATTTAATACACAAATTAATTTATCGATTAGTGGAACTTTGCCATCAAGCTAGGTCCCGTCGAGTCGGTGTCTTGAGTTGGTTTTATTCATAATTCGCAATGGTGTGCAGTCTGCAAACCCATGTTGGTGTGGTAAGACCATCCTATGTTGAGCTTGACTCTTAACCACACGTGGCAACATCTCGTCTCCAACATCGTGTGTGGGAAGATGGCGCCATCAACTTCGTGATTGGTGGAGTGGCACATTTGCACAACAAAGACGATGTGAAGATGGCCATTTCGAACATTCGTCGGACTACGCTAGAGATGCGATTGCAAGCTCGATGAAGATTGAAGGAGGTCGAGTCATCAAAGCTGCCGCTGTGACGACTAGACCCGAAGCAGGCCACACATTTGCAGCACTGGTGGTGCCTCCTATCATGGGCGTACACAACGGGTGGGCTGGAGGAGGGGGCGTGTCCAACCTACAGTTTATGGAAAAAAAATCAATACCCCTTACTTTTTGGGCTAGAAGAGCTCAATTAGGTGTTCCTTCGGTGCGTAACCGAGTTCGTCCCGACCATAGCGCCATGCCGCTGCCGCATGCTCGCATCGAGCAGCCGATGAGAGACCCCCCCCCCCTCGCTAGCCACCGCCGCCCCTCAACCTCTGCTACCGCTTGGCCCTCGGCTCACCATCCGTTGAGGTGCTGCCCGGCTATCATTGTCCCCTCCGCCTCTGTTAAGTGTGCTCCCGCTCGGCGGTCAAGCAGAATTGAAGAAGCAGCCAGTGCTCACCTACTCGAGCTTGGTCGCCACGGCACCGCCCGACCGCCGCATGTATCAGCTATCACCCGCTACTCCTGCCATACGTCGCTGCCTCCTCTGGACTCTCGTCCTCTGCTGGTATGCTCCTAGTCCCCTCAATTTCTAAAAATTTAGTCGGATGTGAAGCCCTATTTTTTTTTTGAGGGAATGTGAAGCCCTATTATGTGTGCAACTGTGTTAGTGTTAAAATTGTTCATACGTTACTGCTAAAATTTCTCATGTTCTGCTGCCAAAATGGCATTTCCATTGATTTAATGGTAATTTGGCACTTGTAGAAAATGAATAGGAATATATGCCACTTATATGTTTGAGTGTTTCTATGGTGTAGAAATGAAGATAGATAGCCAAATCGTGGCAATTTTTTTTTGTCAAGCTTCAATGTTGACAATGGATTGGCAATATATAATATTTTACATTTGGCAAACTTCTATCCTAATTGGGATAGCGCATTTTTTTCCAAGGTGTGACCACCCTCTAATTTTGTCCTGCGTCCCTATAGTCCTATTATAGAGAGAATGATAAAAATAGAGATTAGTATTGATGGCAACCGATGAACACGGAAGGTAAAAAGATCAACAAGTATTGCTCGACTTGATTACATTGGGTTCTAGTTCAGTATATCTCACCTAATCACTCCGGTAATTGCTCCTCCATCCTCCCGTCGCTCCGTTAACTTTTGCATGCATGCATTCATTATTAGGAGTGGAGGAGGCCACGCTAGTAGAGCCTTTAATTGCGTGAGAGAAAATTGGGGGCAGTTAACAAACATACTCCCTCCGTCCCGGTTCACAGGGCCTAATCTGAAAAAATATTTGTCCCATAATACCTTTATACTAAGGCCTGCATGCATTTAATTAGAAGTAGTAACCTCCTACTCCACATCTATTTCTCCCTTTGCATGCAGGCCTATGCATGCCCGCGTATGCATGCCCGTGGGGTGGAAAACCAAAGTGAATGAAAAATGGCCTATGCATGCCCGCCTGGCTCACGGAAGATTGGATTCCACTAGTCTTTTAGCATTCCTATTAAATAGAGAGTACATCTGATTGGGAAGAGGCAAGCCCTTGAAAAACTTTTAGTACCCAATCAAATACTGCCTTGGTTCGGATGCAATATTTTGTGAGCCCTGTGAACTGGGACGGAGGGAGTATACAGATATACTACGCCCATCCCCTTGATCCCTAGTATCTCTCTTCCTCTCGAGACCGTGGCGGCGCACTTTCGCCTTTCTTGCGCAGCCACGACGCGCCGGCCGCCAGCCCCGCTCCTCCTCGGAGCCGCTCAGGCGCCATCTCCCCGCTCGATTCCATTGATACGCCTCAATTCCAGCCTCCATTCATGCTGCGGCGTGGAAACCCTAACAACCGCCGTCGAGGACGAACCAGCTCGACCACAAGCGGCTTCTCTTGGTTGTCGCCGACCTCCTCTGCGTCATAGTTGGCTCTACACTCGCTCACCCGGAAGAAGGACCTCCAGATGCGCCTCCGCCGCGACGGACACCACGACGACCGAACCTCCTCCACTTCCACACGCCGCTGATGAGTACGCCTCCTAGCTTCACCTCGCGTCCTCCCTAACCCTCCTGCTGATGCTGACGCGTTCATCTGAATCTAGAGTAGCAGCTTGTGATGGTTGGTGGTCGTGGTACAGCCTCAGGGTGCTGCTGCATGCGGAGAGGCCACCAAGACGAGAGTACAAGGAGATGGCCGCCAAGTTCTCTGGGAATTGTTTGTATTAGCTGGAAGAAATAATAAACAATACTATGAATTGTTTGTATTTTATTTGCTAGCTATTCCTGTGCATTTCTCTGGGAAACAATTCACATTTCACGCTTACTGTATACTCTTATTATTTCCAAGTTTTGAGATGTCGAGAAAGAGTAGCAACGTCATTAAAAATTGATGACAAGGTAATGTCTGCAAAGGACCAATGCATCGACGTTGATGTCTGTAAGCAAGACAAGCTGGGAGACAAGGTAATTCCTTGAGGTTTCTTCCTGATATTATCCCTTTTGAATGGGTTCCGGGAGTTGTTTGTAAGGGACCTCTGAAGTAAGCAAGAAATTTAGTTTAGCATTGTGTAGTGTGGTACTGAAATTTTCTGTTTGATTTCACTGATGCTCTTTTTTATCACTCACCGAGGTACCAAGACTTTCGCTTCTTATAGTGAGCTTATATTAATGTAGGTGCAAGACAGCCAGTAGTATGGTGCTTGATGAATGAATGAATGAATTTTCGGTACTATTGATAAGTACTGGTCTGATTAACTATGAGTTTTTAATATCGTATTGTGTAGGTACTTAAGGGTATACCTACCTTTCGAATACATATATATATTGAAGGAACCATAGATGACTCTTTTATTACATTGCGTGGAGTGAAACCAACACTAAAACATAAATTGTTATTTTCTTGTTCCTATGTACAATTAGCATTTTGAATTTGCAGGCAAAAAGTTTGCCTTGTGTGAGCTATAAGCTAGGTACTAGTTTGTTGAGCTGGAAGTACACTAGTAGAAAAACGCTCATCTGTACCGGTTTCATAGGGGCATTAGTACCGGTTGAGCAACCGGTACTAATTATCCGGCACTAAAGGCCCCTTTCGTACGGTTGCTTACGAACCGGTACTAAAGGTGCCTCCACGTGGGCACGGAGGATCGGAGACCTTTGTACCGGTTCGTAACACGAACGTTAAAGCCTATTTCGTTAAAAAAAAATTTTCCATTTTTTCTAATTATTTTTCACACCCTTTTTTCACGGCCTCTTTTTTTTTATTTTCAGAATTACTAGTATTTCCGTTAGTCTCTAACTACACTTAATCTCTAGTCAAATTACTTACCCGTAGTCAAACTTCCCGGTTGGTCACCCATCCTCACACTACTCCCGCACTAGCATGCTTAACTTCCAAGTTCCATCCCGTTCCACTTCCAAGTGCTTCGCGCGCATGTATGTGATAATAGTATCATATCAATCCTATTAACATATTGGTCGATGTCACACTTTTTATCGTTTGAATTCCAAATAATTGTTTTAATAAATAAAAGTAATGATGTAATAATAATGTTGAATAAATAAATAAAATTAACTTTTTTAATTTTTATTATTTTTAATTATTTTTAAAAAATTAATATTTTTTGCAAAACCTAAAACTTGAAAAATTGAAAATCTTATAATTTGATAAAAGTAATAGTAATATGTTAGGACTCAAAAAATCTTACAATTAATATTTTAATTTAAAAAAATAAAAATATATAAAATTTTAAATTTCTGGAAAAAACTAAAATCTTCCTGCTTTCATATTTTCATTTGGAATTTTGAGAATCTAAAAATTGGCTAACCTGGTGAACCCGGATGTAACTTTTTCCCAGGAATTTCATTTGGAATTCGGATGTAACTTTTTCCCAGGATTTTTTTGATATATTATACATTTTTTCGACGTCGTATGCAAAAGTTATTGCGGTTTTACCATTTTTCAAAACTTTTTGCAAAAAAAGTGAAAATTCGAATTTCTTAATTTTTCCTAATAGTAGGTTGCATAACATAGAAGAATGTGAAAACATTTTATTTTTGAATTTTCTATCATTTTCTTTTCTATTTTACAGTGTCAAAAAGGCGATCCACGGGGGGGTGGAGCTGCGTGGGGAGCGAAAAACCTTTAGTAGTTCGTGTCACGAACCGGTACTAAATTTTTAAAATTTAGTACCGGTTCGTGTCACGAACCGGTATTAAAGGTCCTTACGAACCGGTACTAAAGGTCTGAGCAGTGCAACCGGTACTAATACACCCTTTAGTACCGGTTTGTAAGGGAACCGGTATTTATGGCTTAGATGGATGAGAGGTTTTCTACTAGTGGTACATAGTGATTTTGTGCATGATCTGGTTATTTACGACCCAACATGCTATCTCTTAACTATATGATTTGGAAAACTACTCAAATTTTGAATCATCATCTGCAAAGAAAATAGCAGCATAGCCATTTTAGTTGAGAACTAGCGACATACCTCGTGTTGACATCTGGTAAACAATATTCTCTAGATGTTTATTCATTTACCTACTTGCTCTTCTGCATATGCAGGGAATGGGGGATCCATTAAACAACTAGGGCCGTTTGGTTGAAGTAGTCCAAGTCTTGACAAGTTCTCCCTTTCTTTTATCACCCAAAAGAGTTGTTGTATCTACTATAAGAAGACCATAATAATTCGCTCGTTTGCACGTTGAGATGTCACTCTTAATATGATTTTTTGATGATAATTATTTTTTAGTAGCTAATCCATATTGAACACTTCAAATGATTTTCTGAATGGGCTATTACCAACCATGTTTTGTAATAAACAACACACTGTGAATTTATGTCAAATATGTAAGGTTGTACATGTGCTCTATGTGGCCGTTTTCCATTTCAGCATTCTAGTATTATTTTGTTGTTCGAATATGGCTTTCACTTCTTCTAGTCTTTACCCCGTTGACTTATTGCAGTTTAGCATTGTTCATATCTTTCTATCTGGTGAAGACTTTTCTATAATGATTTTTTGAGGGCTTTGTAATTTTTCTTATGCATCATTAAGTTTTCATCTTGATATCAGACTGAATCTGGTCATAACTTTGCTCTCCTAATCATTGACGGGCTATGAGCCTGATACCATTCAATCCTATTTTCTCGCCGAGCAATTTGAGGTCATTTAGTGAGCAGAACATGAAGAAGTCCCAGAAAGTCCTGTGAGGCATCTACATCAAAATTAGATGTTTATATTTCGTTCACATCTGGATTCTGTGTACTATATATTATTATTGAGGCGTCTCATACGACACATATGATTACAGCCTTGGGTTGTTCGCTTACTATGGTAAAGTCATGGAAGGCATGTTTCTGCCATGATTCTCATTTTCAAATGGATCAAAAGATGAGCTAATGTATATGTGGAATAACTTGTGTCTATTATGTTCAGCCAAGATAATTATGGACTGGAACTGGAAGGTACTGGAAGGTCAAGGGGTCCTGCTGTGTGACCTACAGTTTGGTGAAGGAGGCCAAAGCTGCAATTACTGGAGCGAATGGGAAGGTGTGTCACATTTTAAATGTCAAACCTTTTGCAATCTGCATGACATATGATGATGGAACTTACGTGTGGATTATTTTATCATCCATTTCTTCTCATGGATTTGTAGTCATGTAGGAACAAAATATTTTATGTATGTTGTGTGAGGCGTAATTGCTTGGAAGCTACACTGATTGCTAAAGATGAGATGATCTGAATTTTATGCCTTTCTCAATTATGGACAAAATATGATGTTCGGTTTCTAGACTGAACTTTATACAAGTCAAAAAAATCTGCACTTCTATTTTGAGATATATATTGGTGTATGTAGAACAAATACTACTCTTGTTTGCGCTTTGGCCTCAGAGTTTTATGCTCTAATTCATTTCTAAAGTTTCAAGCGTTGCATTTTCTTTGGAATATGCTTGTTGGTGATGCGTTGCTCTTGCAGATGGGAGCACTAGAGGAGGAATGTATGTGCTGGGCATTGTCCCATCCATCCGCAACCTGGATGTATGTCGCCTCTGTTGCGCAAACCGGAGGCAGGTTGCCTCTCTTGCTTGACCTGGTGGTAGGTGGCAACATCACACCACCACATCTCTGGCAATTATCCTTCTTGGTCACACTGGATTCTAGTTCTTAGTTCTTGAATCTGGGTAACTTACTGCTTGATGTCTGTTTGTATTCATTATGAAATTCTGGAATACTTTAATCAGGATATACTGCAAATGGCAACCATGCTGACTCCAGAGCTTTAGGAAGTAACCACGTAACCCAGATTTTCTTAATTCCTTATAATTTATGCGGTAGTAGATAAGAATGCAGGTTTGGTTTGCATGTTGTTTGATTGGTCAGTGTACATAAAGCTTTGTTGCCATTTTGTGTGGTGAGCACTTGTTAAAGCAACCGTCATTCATTATAGCCTGTTAAGCAAAGTTATCATTTTTTCCTTTGTTGTTTTCCTTTGCTTGTGGACATACAGATATGGGTTCGGATTTTTGCACAACATGTTCACTTTAAAAGTTCTGAGGTCCTTAACCACCTTTTACGAATATTACGATTTGGTCATGGTACAGATAAGTAGTGTTGGTATGATGTGCAAGTGAGTTTCTTATCTTCCTTTACGAATTTGGGTAAGATCTCTATACATATGTCCGTAGTCAATTTTTGGTTGTATTCCTCTGCAGTGGGATATATGGTGCTTTCTTTTTATATGCAGATGTTCCTCCCATTATATGAGGCAGCTTGTCTTTTCGTTTCCTACAGAATTGATGTATCTTGCAGTATCCAAGACAGAGAATTGAAGTCTCTTGGTTTCATTGTTCTGTGTGGTAGTGTCATAGCTGTGCATGGAATGCCTTTTCAGACTTTAGTTATTGGGGTGGTCATGTTATTCTTCTCAAGTTAGCTTTTGTTAGCGAAGCTGTTGTTTGCAGAGAATTAGTGAAGCTCATTTAAACATGGTTCTGCAATGGGGTTAAGATGAGAAGAAGTATTGTGTTGTATATACAAAGGGGTAATGACTGAAGCTTGCATGGATGGGTTCCTTGCTCACGTAGTCATGTTCATGGATCTTGTTGTGTGTGGATAGGTTTTACTTATGTGTTGGATTTCTCTTCATGGATCTCCTCCCATGCCTTTTTTAATTATTAGTTGTTCCCGCATCTGGAAGGTAATTTCATGGATGGATGAGGGTGTGTTATATTTTTTTGTTTGCCTTTTCTCCTTCATGAGAGTTATATTAAATTTCGTCCGTTGTTGGTACAGATGAACATATTGTTTTGTACTCCCTCCGTTCTTTTTTAATGGACTCAAATTTAGTACAAAGTTGTACTAAATCTGAGTCAATTAAAAGAGAACGGAGGGAGTACAGATCAGAAATTCAATTCCACGGTGTTCGTGTATTTTTGGAAGTTAGAATAGCTGCTTATGTGAGCAGAATCTCATAGTGTATTCCCAAAATCCCCCAACCGTGTGAATTCTTAAACTAATTCGATAGATGTGTACTTTTTTTATTGCTTTTAGGTTATGTCAAACTCACTCACGATTTCTGGGTGGCAACACACTCATGATTATGGCATGTACGTGACAACTACAGTGCATGTTGTATTATGCATATGATACATAAGCTATCTATTATCACAAGTTATCGGCACCCATAGTGCAGTTTATGTAGCGGCTCGTTGCCACGTCAGCTGGTGTAGAGCCATGCGTGTGATTGGTGCGGTTTCTTCCTTGTTATGCAAGGTTTCTAACCACTATCAGTATATTTACTGCTCAAGTTCCTCCTTTTCTACTATTTTTGTTTTTCTTGCCCCACCAGTTCATGTCTTGTTTGATTAAGGCATATAGCATGAACCTTTTCCGCGAATTTGTTTGCCAAGTAGTAATTATTTGTAGCATTGATCTATTAAAATTGATAGCACACTGGATTTGAATAGTCAGAAGGACTTGTATCCATATTTCGTAGGGGATATTATTTATAATCCCGGTTTCCGCTGCCGCTGGAGAATACTTATTTGCACATCCGATTTATATACGAGAATTGATTGAGTGCCATATATACTAGATAGAGCATCAGCATGATGCACTTAACATTATATTGTGGTACCTAAACTATCTGTAAAACTTATCCATGTAAAATCAATTTTGGTATTAATATAGGTCACTTGTTTGGATAAATAACTACACCAGATCAGATCCTCCTTTTATTATCTTTTGACCTAAATGATGCAGTTTGCATGTACAATAATGTTTATCACTCAATACATGCAGTTTATGATTTGGAGGAATTATAATGTTTATCCCCTTTTCCCAATTGAAACTTGTCGTAATATGCATGTATTGCTTGATATATTATCACCCTTAAAGTCTGTGAGTCAATGGTTAATTTCTAGATGGTGTTATAGTCCACCAAGTTGTATTAAATAATGGATCTTTGACTAGTAACTGATACTGCATATTTTGCCCGGTGTGACCCGGCTATCCCACTCCAGCGGTGCTGTTGCTTGCCTGGTTGTGCCTCCTATGGCTTGCACGCGGTTGTGGGTATGGCAGGCTCTGCTTCGACTACCTCTCCAACTTTGGCTACAATTCTCTTAGGTGATTCCTCGGGGTCCCCTTTGATCTCCAGGTTTTCTCATGGTCTCGGACTTTCCTCGTGCTGTGTCTTGCATATTTGGCCATCGACTCAATGCCTTCTGTCCATCCATTGTGATGGTGAACTTTTAGGAATTTGTGGCGCTTTTCTAGTACTTGAATGTGCTATTGGTAATGTAGTTCACTTTGTGCTAGCTGTTTATCTGGTCCAGATTTTGTGGAAAAGATTTATGTGTTGTTTTGGTTTTCTATATGTTCAAAAATCCTAAAATGATATGATCCTTCCATTTGTTTGTTTACACATGTGGGACTTGATCTATCATGTCAATAGCTCTAGAAAATAATCAAGAAAATAGTTCCAGAAACTAACCGACAACAAAAGCTGCAGGAAGTATTAAGTTAATTTTTAGTAAGCATTAAACACTGGTTTTAAAATTTTCCATTAGAAACACTCATATCATGTCAATATGTCTAGGATTTTGATCAAAATATTCTGTGCATTGTTGCAGTACTGCAATATTGAGGTCCTGAATAGCACGAGTTATACATAATTAGAGGTCTTGGATCTGGTAGCTAGCTCCATTTTATATTTTCTTCACCTGGGTGCTCTAGCTAGTTATCTACACTTACATATTGATAGCTGGTATTATTGTCTTTGTGTTCCTATTCCTTTTTGGTATAGATATATGTTGTTGGTGATGTTTAGAGTTTGCTACTATATCTTCTGCAGTGCACATTCTTTGTCTTGGTAGAAACATCTTGAATTCCCAATTTGCTACTTATTCCTGATTCTTGGCTGAACATACATATTTTTTCTCTTAGTCTAATGTTATGTACAATTTATTTGGGTTTTCAACTCATTTGAGTCTTGCCATATTGCCATTGAACTTTCAATTATTTGTGGTTCTTTTCTTTTACTGGAATGTGCGCTATCAGCGATGTAGTTTATATGGTGCACAATATTTGATGTCTTCAATTTTGTTTGATCCAAAGATGTACATCTGCAACCTTGGCTTCCTCTAAAAAAATGCAATATTGTCGCTTAAGTGAGTGTTGTCGGTTTTAAAAAAGTACTCCGGTAGATCCTATCACTTATCTAGTATTGTCTATAGTGTGCTTTAATGATTGCCAGTGCTAGCCTATATATGAGATTAATGACAATAAAATTAAAGTGTCTAGGGGCTTGGCTACTTGCCTTAACTTTGTTTTATGTGCAGTACCATTTTTGGTACACTGACATGGATATCTTCTCGAGTTTCACTGCAAATTAGTTTTAAGACATGCGAGAGTAATATCTTCTCGAGTTTCGGGTCTCGAGGACGTCATTGCGTGCGACTAGTTCATCGTTCCGCAACTGCATTGAAGATGATGCTCGAGCTTGCTCAGCCTCGGCTACAATTTCTATGGTAAGCTGCTTATTTACCCTTTGTATCTCTAGTTCCGATCTGCTCTATGATGGCCCTTATATGTATTATGGTGATCATGATTGTCTGGTCATCTATTTTCTAAGCAAAGAGCCAGACATATGGGCCTGTTTACTGTCCTGGTGCTAGTATTTATAGTAATAGATGAATTTGTGTTTTAGGCCTGACCTGCTGTCATTTAGTTGTGAATACCACTGGTTTATTTTGTGGTGTTGATATTTGATTGATGTAGATCACTATATTGTTGGCTTGCTGATGATCGCACTATCGATGTGAATAGTCAGAAGGACTCAAATGCAGATTTCTTAGGGATTTTTTAATCCCTCTTGTCGCTGCAACCGCTGAATACTTATTTGCACGTCCAATTTATATATGAGAATTCATAGAGCGCCATACACTAGATAGATAATTGTCATGCTGCACTTAACCTTATACTACCTCCGTTTCAAGGAATAAGGCGCACGCGTATTCCAAGACGAACTTTGACCATACAAATTGAGCAACAAAATCTTGATTATATTATATGTATATAGTATCGTTGGATTCGTATTGAAAAGCACTTTTAATGATACTAATTTCATACAAAAAATATTTATCTATTTGAAATAATTCTTGGTCAAACAAAAAGCTCGTAAAACGAGGGCGCCTTATTCCTTGAAACGGAGGTAGTATTGTGGTAGATACATGTTCTGTAAAAGTTATCCATGTCAAATAAATGTTGGTATTATTATAGGTCACTTGTTTGCATAAATAAATACACCACTTCAGATCCTCTTTTTGATTATTATCTTTTGATCTGCATGATGCAGTTTGCATTGAGAACAAGCAAGTACGTCTATGGTTGGTCTATCTCAGAGCGCTCCATGATACATCCGTGGCGTGAGCGGGCTGGGCAAGAAAATAAAGAAACGCAAACCTCCTCCTCAATAGGTCAGCACGCAACCGCCTCCTACTCCACAGTTCCCCCAAATCTCTTTCCCAAGCGCAGGTGGCGGCGGTGGAGGTCGGAGCCTCGGAGGAGAAGGGAGCTGGTGGCGATGGAGGTCAGAGGAGAAAGGATCTGGGAGGCGCTCGCGGATGGAGGTGGGGGCAAGCAATGGTGGAGGTCGGAAATATGGGAGATGGGGGAAGGTAGTGGTGTAGGTCAGAGATGGGTGGATGTGGGGGCATGCGCGGTGGAGGTCGGAGAGGATACGAGGAGGGTGGCGTGGGATCGAGGAGGCTGTGGAGGAGGGCAGCAACAATTACGAGGAGGTGGGAGGAGAGCGGCAACTGTGGAGGTGAGCGGAGAAGACAAGTGGGGAAAATTTATGCGGCTCCACCTCTTTCTTTCCCTCGCCGACGTTCATCACAACGAGCAGATGAGATGAGTATAAGATTGGTACGCCCTTTCACCTGCCATCGATCTACCATAATTTCTCAAGAATTTAAGGTATATGTTTCATTGTCTTCCAGTCCGTATCAAGCATGCTCTCTCCGTGTTGTTCTCCATAGAAATTTCGTAATAATCTGTAGCATCTGGATATGCATAAACAGCCGTGTTCGACCTGGGTAATTATTTATGTGTATTAGTTTTGTTGATGGATGGTTTATGGGTTTATGCAGTCAATTGGACCTTGATGCTCTTAGCAGAGCTACCAGACTGAGTTGCTTGACTTTGGAAGGAGAGTGAGAGCAACTTCCAGTCATCACATGGAAACATTGCTGGGCCCTTTGATTCAATGGCGACGACAATGGATGTGCAGCTGCAAGGTATGATATCTTTGTTTGCCCTTCACGCGCTTACTGTTTTTTTCCTTCCCTCTGTTTGTTTCGGGTTCAGAAATGAAGGATGGCATGTTCTTTTAAATCTTAGGCTAATGACATGGTCGTAATGACTAAGAAGGCATGAAATTCATTTATTTGAGCGGTAAGAGAAGGATTCACGTGAGGAGACAAATAGTGGGTGTCGAGGCCAGCAACCTCGCCGTCTCCACACCATCCCCAGGTATGCTGGTTCCTTACCAATACGTTTTTGCTCTACTATTGTGGTGTATGATAAATAAATATTGTGAGTTAGGATGCACACTGATATATACTGTGATCCCTAATTTTGCTAATTTTGCTTTTACTGATTTGTTTTTATGGTTTAGGTTGCACGCCCGCAACTCACCTTGGATTATTAAGGTGAGTTTCCCTCTCCGATGCATTTCCACTTTATGCTTTATGTGATTTCATAATGAATTTTGGGTTCATGGGTTTCAAAAAAAAATTGGGTTCATGTTTACGTTATACCGATGGCACGCCATTTATCATGCAAATGAACAGGTTATACTATCCTATAGTATTATTGCCCCGTGATGATTAATTACGAGAACAACGATAAATATGATGCACCTGTTTTTTCTAATAATAATGATTGGATGCCACCCTTGTTCTTGCCATCAGAAATTTATAGTTTCATGTTTTTTCTTGCTATGGTAAATTCTGGGCTGTGATTTCTTCGTCGCATGAAGATAGTAGAAAATTCTGAAGCGTCTTTCTCTTTTGTCTTTGCAATAGTACATTGGAGGCTCATGAGCGAGCTAGCGAGACTGCTCAACGAACATATTTGCTTGCTACGGTTCATAAATTTTGATGGGTATATTAGGTTACACTTAGATCTGGATGTACTAATTTTTCTTATCTTTATTTATACTGGAGGATATAAAACTATTTACTATTGTGTTATCTGATATGAAAATCTTTCTTTGATATGCGGGTTTACTACTATTTTACATTTTGGGTTCATTTTGATCCAACCTAACTGACCAAATGGATTTGACGTGTCATTCATGTCAGGGTGTGTCTTTATTTGTGGCAAACCACAAATAATTGATTTGTATAAATAGAGTCCTAGCTGATAACCTTATTCCTCATGTCGCTCAAGACTGCTGTTATTTTATTTTGGCTGCAATAAGGTGTTCATGATTTCCCCGACTATTATTTTTTTGCATTATCTACTAATAACTTTTCTTGTAGGAGATTATTAAAAATAATCATTGTACAAACGGATTAGTGGTTTACTGCAAGGCTATCATTCCTAAACTGAAATCACCTTGGCTTCAAAGCTTAATAACTTTTCTTGTTATCTTCTTCACTAACAGGTGCCCTTGGAGATAAGGAGTTTCTTATTTACTATTCTGGGACGGAGAAGGAGCTCCAGTCTCAGGATGCATACGAAGTGATTATCCACCAGGTAGATTTCACTCGCGCGAGGAGCTCCATATGACAGGTCAAGGCATCACCCATCATGTATATATTGCTTGTGCATAAGCTTCAACAAGTTTTATCTACAATTGTCTTTAATTTCTCACAATGTATTGTTCTCCCACCGTGCACATTTTGTCTCCAATATATCTTATTTGCTGGCTACGAAGTACCAGTTGACATATAACTTGTATTACTTTCCAGATTGTCAGGCTGCCAAATCCACAATTTTCGCTCTAGGGACATGTCAAGGCATCATCCGCCATGTATATTTTGCTTCTGCGTAAGCTTCCATCAGTTTTATCTACATTTATCTTCATTTTCTCACTAGATATTTTTCTTCTAGCGTACACATTTCCTCTGCAATTTAGTTCATTTGTTGGTTACGAAGTATCAACTGATATATCACTTGTATTACTTTCCAGATCATCTGACAGGCTGCCAAATCTACTTTTTTTTTCTCTAGGGGGTCTATTCAGCCACAATGGACTTTGATTGTTGAATACTCGAAAACTTCTTGCATTCATCAGAGACCGAGCTCCAAACAAGAGAGGTAATCACACATATCATACCTTGTCGATATCATTATTTTATGGAAATACATGAAAGTTAGTGGTAATGCTTGATGTGTGAGTGCATTTCCTAATACTTGTATCATGGAATTAATCATTCTTTGATGTGCTTTATGCTATTTGGTTGATCTTTCTCCAAACAAAATAGATAAAAAATGTCTATCTTGGAGCCAGAGAGTTATTTGAGAATCTCTTTTTGGGAGCACCTATTTGATGAAAAAGAAGTTCTGTGGTTTGTTTCTCCACTTTTACAGTCTTATATACAGTTTAATTCATCGTCGAAATAATTCGTCATGGCTCATTTGTACACACTATTAGTACTACTTTTAGTTTCTGAACAAATACTACTCTCTTGTTGCTTAAACGCTTTAGTGATCATCTTAATATCAATTACTGCCGATGAGCTGCTGTGCAAATAATCAATAACTTCACCTGTTATGGTAAGTTCGCTGATCCCAGATATTCCTAAACGCTAAATCATTTGTTTGGTTGATGTAGATTTCAGTTTTTGTTGTCCATATTTATAATAGTAATAGAATTATTAAACTTTCTTCCAAAACTCAATCATACTCTCTTCTGAAGTTCAAGGTTTACCGACGATGGTTCTTTTTGAAGTGACACCCGTGCATCTGGAGGTCTGTTGTCATTATAATTTCTCAAGCTCTTCGCCAAGTGTGCCTCACTTTTGTAGCTATTTTCAATCTATGCGGCAAAATGCTGCAAAATGTAAATATGGACATATTCTTTTGTAATACGGTATGGTTGCTTCGCGCTCATGATATGTTTGTTCCAGAGTTTATTTTGAGTTCTGTGTGAACGTAAGCATAGCGAGGGCTCACAATTCAGCAGTGGCCGGTAGTACAAATTGATCGCCTTTCGATGTGCTAAGCTAAACTTGAATACAAGCTGAGCAGCTGATCCCATATTTGTCACTGAGCAATGTCACTAGGAAGCTGATCCATAGTTGTCACAGATTGGATTGCACAGCACCGGTGAGGAGGAGCCCCAGGGGGCGCCCCAACCACTAGTGTACAATAATGTTTATTACACATTCCATGCGGTTTATGATGTGGATGAATGGTAATGTTTATATCCTTTTGCCAACTGCAATTTGTAGCAGTATGCATGTATTGCTTGATATATTTTCATCCTTAAAGTTTGTGTGTCAATGGTTAATTTGTAGATGGTGTTATAGACCTTCTAGTTTATTTATTGCTCTTTGACTAGTAATTGTTAGTGTAGATTTTGTCCGGTGTGACCCGGCTGTCCCGACTCTAGTAGTGCTGCTGTTGCTGGGTTGGTTGTGCCTTGTATGACTCGCGCATTGTTGCAGGTATGGTTGGCTCTGCTTTGACCACCTCTCAAGCTCTGGCTAAATTTCTCTCGGGAGGTTACCCTTCGATCTCCGGGTTTGCCCATGGTATCTTGCCTTCCTCGTGTCATGTCTTGCCATATTGCCATTGAACTTCTAATTATTTGTGGTGCTTTTCTTGTACTGGAATATGTTTTTCATTATGTAGTTTATATGGTGCACAATATTTGAAGTCTTAAATTTTGCTGTAACCAAAGATGTGCAACTGCAACATTAGCTTTCTCGAAAAATGCAATATTGACACTTACGAGAGTGTTGTCAGTTTTAACATAGTAGATCTTATCACTTATGTGCCAAAGCTCTATTATCGGTTTGTGCTTTAATGATTGGCCGTGCTAGCCTATAGATGAGATTAATTGACAATGAAATTAAATTGTTTATTTTCCTATCTCTTTGTCTTAATTTTTTATTTATATGAAATGTGTCTAGATACAACCAACTCAGTGACAACTAATATGGAACGAAGGGAGTACCATTTTTTCTACACTTAAATGCATGGTATTTCGCTGCATATTAGTTTTCAGACACACGAGAGTATTTGTTGTTGAAGAGTTTCTCTTCTTGAGCTTCGGGATTCGAGGTCGTCAATGTGTGCGACTAGTTCATCATGCCGCAACCACAGTGTTGATGATGCTCGGCCTCGGCTACAACTAATACAATGGGCTACTTGTTTACCCTTTGTATCTCTTGTTCCCATCTGCTCTGTGATGGACTCTATTTGAATTATGCTGATCATGTTCATCTGGTCACCTCCTTTCTAAGCTAAGACGTTGATGTCCAGACCTGGTTATTGTCCTGCTTCAAGTATTTCTAGTAATAGACGATTTTGTGTTATAGGATTGAACCTACTGTTATTTAATTGTGGATGCCATTGCATGGTGTTGATATTTGGTTGATTTAGATTAGTGTACAATTTGCTTGCTGCAACTTTCTTCCATTTTGGACGAGAGTTAATTGTTTATACACATGAGTTTGCATTTTCTCCAGACCACACATGAATTTAGCTAATTTATTGTATATCTTCTCATGGTGATCACGCAGTCCTTTGTTTATTCCTGATTTTTCGTTGGGAAACAGATAGTTTATCTCATATTCTGATGTCATGTACAATTCGTTTGTGTTTTGCATTTTCTCCAGACCACACATGAATTTAGCTAATTTATTGTAGATCTTCTCATGGTGATCACGCAGTCCTTTGTTTATTCCTGATTTTTCGTTGGGAAACAGATAGTTTATCTCATATTCTGATGTCATGTACAATTCGTTTGTGTTTTTACTCATTTGTTTCTAGCCATATTGTCGTTGAACTTTTAATTATTTGTGGTAATTCTTGGACTGGAATGGGCAGGGAATGTCAAAGTAGTAGTTTAGTCCATTTTATGCATATGTAGATCTTGCTTTATCCTAGACATTTGATACACATGGTTTATATCTTGTGTACCGCGTGGGGGGTGGGGGGAGTTAAGATCACACATGTACTTCTATTCACTTACGCATACAACTTTATGAAGAAATGTTATTGGTTTAATGTTTCTTAGCAGTAAACATTTGATTAAAGAACCTATATTGCCTTATTCATCTTTCAAGGAAACCGGTAAGTACATAAAATTGGCTTATAACTATGTACCCATGTCCCAGGACAACACCGACTATTCTGTCTTGATTTAAGTAGCATTCTAAGTAGCAGTGGCCTTTTATCTGACATATGTCTGAATCTCATAATCTCATTTGGTCTGTTACCGTCATCGTGAACTTCTCTGATGTTTTGCATCTCGGATGTAGAAAATGATAATAATGTATTTGATTTGCGTATGTATGTTGCCGAGCTATTTCATTTCTTTTGGTAAATGGGAGTGTTCACTAATAGAACTTGTGGTGGTGATGATCATCTAGTCGCCTATTTTCTAAGCTAATAAGTCGACATTTGTCCCTGATTATTAGAGTCCTGGTGCTATTACTAGCTAATTGATGAGTTTCTGTTATATACCTACTAGCTATCCAATTACATTTCATAATAGTTTTCTAATTGTGTATTAGAATTATGTATAAGCTTGAGTTGCTTATAGCGCGTTTGACAAGGAATTTGCCATGTTCACCATATGGTGATGAGTCTGTTTTCTAAATATTTTCCTGATGATTAGGTAGCTTTTGCATCATCTGTTGCTACTGTATCTCTATGGTAGCAATCATCCTAGCTGAATTTGAACTTGTCAAAAAATGTTCATCAGAATCTGTACCGGTTTTTTATGTTTCATTTGAGTCTTATACGGACTGTACATGCTTTTTTGTGTCTTCAAATGATGTTGTAGTAAGTTAGGTGCTAGTGAACAATAGACCAAATGGTGGTGCCAAATTGTCTGCAACAAATCGAGTAATGACCGAAACTATTTATATTGGTTACTCCGCTTTGGTTAATGAATGGCATGAATTTGTTGCTATCTAGTAGCAATTATACATTATCTGCTTACCAAATATGTTGCAGTCAATATTTGTATTACCTAGTTGGTAATGAAGCCAATGTATAGCTGATGTGGTTGTCCGTAGGGAAAATAATATATGTTGTAGACATTTAAAACCCTGATATCGCTTTACTTTGTTTTAATTACGAAATATAGCGGAAACTTTCATGTAATTGTTTCACTAGTACTAGTTGCGGGTTGATGTATTGCTAGAGTCCGCCGTTTGCACTCCCCATACATTACTATCTGCTAGGTGGTCCAGCTTTTTCTTTGGTACTTGTTTATCTTTGTTTGACTATTTCCAGTATCTATTTTTTGTAGAGACGAAGGCCATCATACTAAGGAATAGAACAAGTAGAAGGCATGATATTTTGCATGGTGAGCAGGAAGATGAAGAAGGTGCTCTTCTTCTTCTTCTTTAGGAGGGAGACGAGGGCGGGACTCAACGTTGTCGCAACACTAACTGGCTCTGATGGCCGTCGTGCTACACTAGCAGTTGATCTTGTTGTAGTATTGTCACTGTAAAAGTTAACCTTTTAAATTATTGGGTTCAACATTACTATTCCGATTGTGAAGAACCTTATGTCTTCTCTACAGTAATTTTGAAGATAGCGGTCATGTGGATCATTTTATAGAATGGCAGTGCTGCTGCTGGGTTGGCTGTGGCCTCCCGGTGGTAGGTTTGGCTACCCCTAGCCTCCACAACTACGGTCGTGGCGTTAGCCTCGGCTACAACTCTCTGGTGAGCTCCTTGTTTCCTTCCCCTCTTCTTCACCTTGTAGTAGAAATTATATATTATCTGCTTGCAAAATATGCTGCAGTCAATATTTGTATTGCCTAGTTGATAAAGAAGCCTATATATGCATGATGTGGTTGTTTGTAGGGATAATATTAAATATTTATTGAAATACTCCATCCGGTCTCTTTTAATTGACTCGGATTTAGTATAACTTTATAATAAATTCGAGTCCATTAAAAAAGACCGGAGGGAGTATATTTCAAGCCCTGCTATGGCTTTGCTCTATTTTAGTTACAGCACATCGAAAAATCTTTCATTTCATTCGTTCCACTAGTACTAGTTGCAGGCTGATGCATTGCTGGAGTCGATACCATTTGCACTCCCCATACATTACTAATCTTTGTTTGAATCACGTCGGTATCTATTTTTTCTAGAGAAGGCCATCATACTAAGGAATAGCATGAGTAGAAGGCATGATGCTGCGCATGGTGAGGAGGACAATGAAGCAGGTGCTCTTCTTAAGGGAGGGAGCTGAGTGCAGGACTCTGATGTTGATGCATCACTAGAAGCTGGCTCTTGATAGCTGACGTGTAGCACTGGCGGTTGACCTTGTTGTAACTTTTATCATCGGAAATGTTTATGTTGGTTACTCTGTTTAGATTTGATTGAATGGCAGGATGAGCCTATTGATATCCGAGGAGATGGGAGCTAGCATCTGGCTCCATTATATTCTTCTGTTTTGAACTTCAGCGTAGTTGACAGTCATGTTGTGATACATGAACAGTAGGGAGAGACAAATACTAACTGTCCAACCAATAGATCAGGCAACATCGGCAATACATATATGTAATAATACAGATCCTTCCGTATACTGCTTGATGTGACTTTCCTTACACTAATATTTCTCATATAGGCAACCTCTTTATATTATCAAAATATTCCTTATACTAGTATCACAGTACAAGCTTTGATCAGCGTGAAACAATGTTATACGAAAAGATGATGAAAGAATACGTGGGCTGCAAATAGCTTTGTTACCTCCAAAGAGAGCTGAATATCTAGCACCAATCGAGAAAATAAAGGAAAGGATATGTAGAGACACCTCGTACGGTGCGTGTGTTTAGGATCCGGAATGCTAATCGGTCCTGCAATTAACTGGCCGCTTTGATTGACTACGATATTAAAGGGGACATGCATGCCTTGTTTACGCGCCCACGACTACGGCGTCATCGGTCTGTGGCACGAGGCATCGTGCCCATCAACAAGAAGCAAAAAAAGGGGGCGAGAGATGTAACATCATGTACAAGCTGATAAATGTTGTTAGTGTTGGACTAACTAATTTCGACGACAATGCAGCCGCGGCTGAGAAATTAAAGGAAAGGAAAGGCAAGAATAGGGAGAGATACCTGGATGGTGCGTGTATTTAGGATATTGAATGAGAACAGGTCCTGCATGCATGCCCGAATTAACTGGCCGGTTTAACTAACTACGACATGCCTTGTTTACGCTTCCAGATCATCATCGATCTGTGACACCAGGCACCATCAAGACTCCGAACAAAAAGAAAAAAAGAGGGAGAGAATTGAAGCACCGAATTATCAAACATATCATCTCCTTCCCGCTCTTTCCCACGAAATTCAAACCTCTCACTAGATCTATAAATACGAGCCCACCCCCGCACAGCCGCGTGTCGGCTATCGCGTGACTTGTGACTTCGGACTTTGGCGAGGAGAGGAGAGGAGAGGAGAGGAGAGGAGAGGAGAGGAGAGGAGAGGAGACGATGGCCGGCCGACGACGAGATCTTCTCTTCCTGGTGATCGAGCAATCCTCCTTTGTTTGTTTGTAAACTTTGGAGAGGAGAGGAGAGCAGACTAGCTTGGTTCAGGGAATAACCCCATTCTGATCAAGCGCCATTCATCTTTTATTCTTTTCTCTTGCAGATTCAGTTTGGGACATAATAGATCGGATCTGAATTAAGTTTTCTATGTACTGCTTCATGATGGCTTTCACGGCGGCGCGGATGGATGCCTAGGTAAGTATTGTATAGGAACAGAAGTACTAGGCGTGGTTAATTAGATCCATCAGTGATCCCTCATGTCGGTCGCGCACGATCCCTCAAGATCTAAGTTTCTTCTTTTTGTTTTGTCGCATGGCAGGAACGTCGGGACGATGGAGTGAGAGGAGATCGATCGATCAATTACTAGGCCGGCGCGGACGGAAGTATACGATGGGTGGCCTGAGGAGAGGCAGCCAGGTAATGGTTTACTTTCTTGTTTTGGTGACAGCGTAAGTACAGGTTGAAACGAATTCTTCTCTACTCTCTCTTTACAATAATGGAGACATAGCTTTCTCTAAAAAATGAACTATGAACTTAATATTTTCGCAAAAAAAAACTATGAACTTAATAGCTAGGTATGAATATCTCCGCGGATGCCGGTGGGGCGAGCCGCCATGGTCGACGCGAAGCGACGGAGCAGCACGCGTGCCTCCGGCAAGGGCGTCGGAAGGGCGGCCGAAGGCGCCGTGTCCTCGGCCTTCTCCTCATCCGGCCATGAGGGCGGCAGGGTAGTCGGCTCGTCCTGATGCGTCCTAGAGGGGACGGTTGGAATTTATGTCGGGGCAGCGGCGGGGCCCGGATGAGTTGGTGTGATGTTCGTGGTCTGCGGCCGGCTACTTTGGGTAGCTTGGGCTACGTGTTGCTGGTTCGTGCGGTATTGGATCTCGAGTGTGAGTGACGGTATGTCGGGACGGCAGGCCCGAAAGGTGGTTGTCTCGGTTGACCGCACAGATTTAAAGATATTATTATTCCATATTAAATAAAAAGAAAAAAATAAATCATTTTATTGTCCATTTGAATTCAAGATTAATATACTTATTCTTATAGTTTATGTAGGTAATTGTTTGGAATTCAAAAAATAATGATGTGCAACATCAAGTAATAAGGGTTCTAAACACTTCTAAACACAAACCGTCGCACATACACTTCTTGCCGGTTCTCATGCCTACATCGCCGTTTCTGGAAACAAATCTTTGCATAAGAGAAACGGAACGCATTTCAGCTTCATTCTATTTTGTTTGCATCGCAGTACTTCAATATACGCACTATGTTAGAGACGACGACTTAGACCTGCCTTCCTACTTTTTTTTTAAAGAGAAGGCTCGAAAGCCTAGCTTTAAATTAACAAAACCATCAACCAGTGAGGAGTTACAACAGGACACCACACCACACACGCACACCACGGCAGGAAAGATACACGGGTACATACAGAACGAATTACAACACTGCACTACGAGCGAGGACAAGCTTGCAGGAGTGCAGACCGCCGCTGTTCGACACCAAGGACACCGACCGGAGGCACGGCGAGGCACTGCCCGGAGCAGAATTGTAGTCTTGATTCCGAGGAGAACAACCAGAACTCCGAGCACCAGAAGCACCAACCTGTTCTCATGCCGAAGAGGGCCCCTGCCCTCTCGCCTGGTTCGAAGGCGTCAAACCATCGGACATGAGAGAGGCTCACCCGAGAGCCGCAGAGGTGTTGAGCTCCGGACCCGACGCCACCCTGGAGAGACTACCTTGACAAGGATCACACCATACCGGCCGCACTGCCGAGCACTTGGACATCCACCAACGACGAGAAATCCGCCGGGAGCACCTGCAGGAGGATGGGGCAGACTGCCGTCGACGCACGCATACGGGCTAGAGATCACCGCAGCTGCTCAAGGACCGACATTGCCCAAAGCTGCAACCTTCAGCTCCGCCAACCTACCGAAACCTCCCCAGGCGGCGCCTCCAAGAAGGTCACGGCGCAGCAGCGCGTCGCCGCCGCCCAACCAACAAGATTTTGGACTTTCGTCCGGGAGGTGGGGGGAAGATGAGCAGGAGCCCAGGACAGCAGCTACTACCTCAGAACCGACGTGAACCGTAGCTCCACGCCGCAGACGCCACCCGCCGCCGCCTCACATCCCGAGGAGACGAGGACGCCGGACCGAGGCACCCACCACGATGCCCGCCGTAGGACATCGGGGGAGACGAACCAGCGCCCTCGCAGCTCGCCGACCAGACGCATCGAGGCCGCCCACCCGAGGCAGCCCTGATGAGGCCCAGACCTAGGCCCGCTGGCCCAGATCTGGGCCCGCCGCTGCCACCCATGGCCATTGCGCGCCGTCGCAGGGCCGCGCCAGCCGGCCAGAAGCCAGAAGCTGCGCCGCCACCCCGCCGGAGAAGCGCCTTCACCGCACCATGGTCAGGCCACCGCGCCACCGCGCCAGACGAGAAGCACAGCGCCCCCGCCGACCGCGCCAGCCCGCGCCACCACAACCACGCGGGGGAGAGAGAAGCCCCGCCGGCGCCGGCGCCCCGAGGCTTTGCCCGGCGACGCCCTCTGGCAGCGGCGAGGGAGGGACGGGGGGAGGAGGGGCTGGAGTTGGGGAAGGCAAGGGTTTCGCCCTGCGCTCGCGGGAGCGGCAGGACGAAACGGTGTCTGGCCTGCCTTCCTACTTCGACTGATAAGATTGAATTCAAAATTTTGTCTACCATGCTCTCAATTTTCTCGCTGGTAGCATCTTCGGCGAGTTTCCTCCTCTTGTTTCGCTCCTCGTCGTCATGGTAATAGTGAGCCCATTTGGCGCCGATTCCGGTACCGACCACATGGTCATGTGTTGGCCCTGGTGCAGCGGCTTGCCCAGAGTATTGTTTATCACCCGATTTAAAGGTTGATCCCATGGGAGGTCAGCAAATTCCTCAATTTGTGTAAGCTGCAGAAGGAACATAGATATTTAGAAATGCGACTAGTAGAATGTAATCGACTTGATTAGAAGTTAAACTTGTAAATTAACAACTAGCTTCTTGACAAGCTCCTCCGTCATAGTATATGTGACATATTCTCTGGTTTTCTTGTTTTTATAGTACCGAGCCCAGATAAACTCACGGGCCCGCTGGTCGTGGAATTCTTCCTAGAGCTTGGTTTTATCAACCGCTAAAGGGGCAGCGTCCTCCTTTTCCCACTTGAGCCTCTTGCGAAGGTATGTTCTTGTCCTGCATGCCCAATTTTTTGTGCCTCCAGCGAATGCGGCTACACCATCTACGACAACTACAATATGGACTACGACTACATCGATTAAAGCTACATTATGTTTGGCTATCTCGACATCGACATCAACGACAACGTCTACAAATACACATTGGCAACAACTCCAGTCAATAGCTTCCACATCACCACTTGCATCCACAACACTCCCGTTGTGACTACGGGAAGGAAGAGAGGAGACATTAATGATGACAAGGTGGAGAAGGCAACAGAAGCGCAGGACATCAAATCCAGTCGCAGTCATCCGCTTCACTCCCGCTACGACTGAGGGGGGGGGGGGGGGGGGGGTGTTAGAATACACACTACTAGGAAAACAACTAGCCACAATATCGCTAGCAGTGGCGCATGGTGATAATGGTGCGTCACTGTTACCACGTGCGCCACTGCTAGCTCATTACCAATGGCGACTAGAGTTAGAGGTGGGCTATTGCTATTCATGGATCTAGTGGACCCTATAGCATAGTAGTGGCGCACGTAGGTGTCTAGGAGGTGGGAATTTTGGCCCTCCCATGGATCACCTTTTATGTTATTTTTAATAAAATAACATGATAGAAATTTCAAAAATTCCTTCGAGATGGCCATGTGTTATTTGTTGTAGTTGATAGAAAAATTAACAAACATGAATTTTGACTATTTTTTTTTTTGTAAAAATGGCACCATCTTTCGGTAAAACGGCTTTTCTGATTGCATGCGACCTTTGATGAAAAAAAAATTTATATTGAAAATACATCTACGGAAAAAGTTACATTTGATTTCAAACGGCCTATGGTCGTTTACCGATTTTTTAGATTCAAAATCAAAGCGGAAATAGTAGTTTTTGGAGGTTTTAGATTTCTAGCAATGGCACACCATGTCTTGGTGCTCCACTACTAACCTTCCCTCATTCGAAATTCAAAACCTCCGGCCACCTACCCCCACTCTTCTTATCCACCTCCCTCCTCCCTCCTCCACACATTCCTCGGGTCCTCCTCTCCTCCTCCTTCTCCACCCCTCCATTCTCTCATTCTCTTCTCTATCCTTCCTCCTCCCCTCTTCCTCTTCCTCCTCCTCCTCCTCCTCCTCCTCCTCCTCCTCCTCCTCCTCCTCCTTCCTCTCCGGCCTCCTCTCCTCCAACCACTCCGTTGCCCCTATCTCCTCTCCGGCGGTCCGCTCCCCATCATCTCTTATCCCCCATCCTCTCCTCTCCTTCATCCTTCATCCTCTCATCTCCTCCATCATCTCCTCTCCTCCATCCTCTCCTCTCTTCTCCGACCTAGTCTCCTACAACCTCTCCCATGGTCCACCTAATTTGGAGAACAAAAACAAGCAAAAAGAATGGTGCTAGATGAACGGGACAAATAATTCAGAAAACAAAAATGAGCAAAAAAGGAGTAACAAAAAAATCGCAAAAAATGGTGCTATATCCAGTGGCGCACCCGTTCTAGTACCGCTCCAGTTCTAGTACCAGTGGCGCACTAAGGGGGAGTAGCAGTGGAGCACAATACAGCTAGCAGAAGCGCACCACCGGTACATGGGTTACGAGTGGCGCACCAACACTACTAACACTTAGCAGTGTTAGTTAAAATTGGTGGGCCACTTAAAGCCTTTATCCTAGTAGTGACATGTACATACGTAGAGTTAGACTTGTATTCTAGACCTAGCTTCTTGTACTACAAGTCCACCTATCTCCATTTACCTTTATATATACCTAATGAGGGTGACCATAATACAATGAAATAATTCTAGGGTTCATCTACTTTGATAGATACATCCAAAGTCAAAATGATTAGCCCAGCTCAACCATAACAAGGTACAAAGCCAGACAGCTAATAGATGCATAACCAAAGCTCAATTGACCCATGAGTCACCTCCGGGACAAAATTACAGTAGCAAAGGTACCAGTAAGTACAATGAAAGATAATAAGGACGAATAGAACGTTAGTAGATTTCTCTTGTTAATGAAATTGCACGGAAAGAGGCATCGGATCAAAGTGGACCGAAATCGACTTCCGCAAAATCCAGCAGCCTGCACGTCCGCGCAGCAATTGGGAGATGAATTGCGGTCGGTCCTCATAGTCTGGTCGAGGTTTCTCGGTTTCACGTTGGTTGGGCCTTGGCATCCAGTGGCTCGCTTGTGCGCATGGCCGCTGCTGAAAGCTCAGTTCCGCTGCTCAAAACTAATTTCCAGTGTGTGCTCATATATATATGTTGCCTAGGTGGGTTATCTTGGGTCGTCCTTTGATCTGTTATGATCTGATCCGAATGAAGTGCCGGCATGCACTCCAATAGGCAGATGGGGATAATTGGCCAATTTCAATGGAGTGATATTTGTTCGATCGTCCCCTCCACCGGTAGCTTCAAATAAGATTTGTTTGGTTTGCTCGAATATCTCATGAGGCTATAAGAGGTCTCTCTCTATGTATACTTGTATAGGCAACAAAAAAAAAGAAAAAAAAAGTTATAACCATTCTCAGCTATCACTCGACAAGACATGATATTATGGCTGCTTGCCACACTATTTATAGTTACAGGGTGAGCGCTGGGTTCCAACCTAACCATTGGCCCATTCACTTTTATTTTTGCCTATTGTCATGCCTACATTACCATTCCTGGAGGCGAATCATTGCATAGGAAATGTGTAACGTATTTCAGCTTCATTCGATTTGTTTTGGTCATCAGTCAGCTACAGTAACACTGATCACACCCGGAGAGAGCCAGGCATAGATAATCCGTTAGGCTGGCTGACAAAGGCCATATGGTCACTAACATCGACAAAAAAAAGGTGAAAACCAGAGCACCAATCATAGTTTTCTGGCAACCCAAGCTGGTTCTATATGCAAATTCATGATTTCTGAGGACATATGTTAGTTGAAACTTAGTACCTCTTCGTTACGAATGGGCGGATTAGTCTACTTTAAGCTATGGGTAATTAACCAGACCTCCACAGTTCATGAGACTCTTCTGGGATCTTCAGTCGCTGCTGCCTCCTCAAAATGTCTTCTCATACATCCTCATGTCTCCGTTGTTGAGATGGGCACCTTTGTCTCTCCTCTAAAATCCCAGCACCAAATTGCATTGCTTGGTTTGATGCTAGGGCGGCGGTGGTGCTGCCGCCGAGGTCGAAGATGATGTTGGCCATCACGGTCTGAGATCCAAAACACAGAACTCCTACCTGGTCCGCCAACTCTGCAGTTATTTTACGATGATTTTTTTGGAGGGGTCTCGCTCGATCGGACAGCATAATGGTAGACACTAGAGACAAAGATTTATACAGATTCAGGCCCGGACGTATACAACGTCCGGTAAAAACCCTACTTCCTGTGTGTGGGGGGTGATTTAATTATATGTAGTGTTCTTGGGCAATTACGAGGTTTGATTCAATCTCACCTATGGTGGATGAAGGTAGAAGATGATGGTAGGTGGATATGGTGTGTGCAAATGTTAACTTCTAGCACCCACTTCTTCTGCGGCCCATATTCCCCATTGTATGGATGGTGGGAATTAGGGTTATAAGAAGCAGAAGGTTTTACAAGTAATGGCGCCTAACAGAATTGCTAACAGGACATCTTGATCCGATCTACGTCGGCTGGCTTATATGAGAATCCCATAGAATCTGCGGTCGGCGGACATAGCTTGATTTGTGCTCTAAGTTGTCACGCGAACCCCCATCTGGGATCCGAGCCTTTGTTCTTGTGGTTTGATCCTCGGGATGGGCCGCATTGCTCCTACGGGGCCCACCTGGTAGCAATATCCTCGTCACATAAGCATATGATCTTTCCTCGGCAATCTTATGTATGATGTGTACAACTTTACCAGTCTAGATTTTTAGAATAGGCACGATTGATAAGCTATTTTTTTCCTTTCGTGTTCTAACTTCCTTCCTTTTAACATATACATATTTGTAAATATAAAAATATATAAACACTATTTTTTGAAACGGATGCAAAAACTTTGCCTCATTCATTCTATTAATTAAGAAGGAGTTTTACAAGAGTGTAAACAAGAAATTACATGGTCGGACTATTCGGGAAAAATATGAACATTAGGAGGAATCCTACTTTTTTCCGTAAAAACATCCGCAACACTGTTCATGAATAACGTCGGGAAAACGAGAAACTAGGGGTGCGGCTAGGCCGAATGCCATCCGGATGAAAAAAAAGGTTACCGGAGACCTCGTCGGGAAGACGGCTGGAGGTGCTCTAAGGGTCGGTGATGTTTAGGTAGCCGGACTCGTAGTGGTACCGCGGAGGGCTCAGACGGTGACTCCGGCTCCGGCCCCTCGTGTCGCCAAGAGTGGAAAACAGTGGTAGCAGAATAACGGCGACCGAGATCGTGAGCAAAGCCAGCTTCCTCGCCGACCCCATGTGTACTAGTGAATTCCTTCTTCCGATAGCAGAGATGCACAGAAGGCCACTGCTTTTCAGATCGGTTCTGCTCCAGCTGGTATATATGGTTCGGTGAACTTGGCCGAGTCCAAATGTGATTACGAATTGGAATCGGTCATCGGTTGCACGCACGCAGGACCAAAAAGAAACCAAGTCTATGCGAGTCGGAAAGAAGAACCACGTGAACCATTCACATGGTTCGTTGCGCTTATAAAAAAAATAAAGAGAAAAGTTGAATGGAGCAGGGGCACCTCCACATTTTTTACTTTGTCTTGTTTATCTTCCAAATAATGTAATATTTTGATTTAATTTTTTGCAAGTCACTTAAAAATAACAAATAGAATGGAGGAAAGCTAGTTCAGAATTTTTTTGTGCAAATTTAAAATTTAAATTATTTAACATTTTAAATAAATTCTTGAAATATATATATATATATATATATATAGACAATGGCATAAAAAACCAAAATATTTTCCCACATTCTAATTGTTATATCTAAGTGATCTGCAAATTTTCGAGTTCAAACAATGTGTGGTGTGAGAGATACAAAAATGAGAAGTTGTTTGAGAGGGGATCAAAAAAACTTGCACGGATCTTGATGCAATATAAACGGTATGGATATGGGTGCGCACCAAGCACCTGCTCTGAAAGTCCACTCTCATAAATAAAAGTCTTAGCAGTGAGCTCCGAGAGTTTACTTCTGCATGACAGCATGAGAAGAGTGCCAAAACTTGATAAGCTATACCCATGACTCCATGAGAATGGTGCATCTATATATATGAAGCCACCTTGCCATCCCATTGATCACTTCTCATGCACATCAAAGAGTTATGTTATAGAAATGTTTGGTGTAGATCTTTCAAGTGGGTGAGATATTGGAGTAGGCCCAATAAACAAGTTACTCGTTTGACAATCTAGGTAGGTCCGAACAGTGCGATGTTGTTGGCAGCGGAGGCTGGAGGAGGAAGCTGCACCGCCGCGTTGTTGTTGGCGGCGTGCCAAGGAGTAGTAGGCCGTGACTTCACATTGTTGGTGGCGTGCAGGCTCGGAGGAGGCATTGGCCCCGCCTCGTTGTGTCGCAGTTGGGAAGCAGATGACGTTGAGATGTAGTGAGACCGGCAGTTTTCTCGTCTCATTCAAGACGCGTATCATTCTGACAAGGTGGTAGCGAGAAGTGGCATACTATTGGTGAAACGTATTATTTTCCTTTTTAGTATGTATAATACATGTGTATAAAACCTAGGAGTAATAACATCACTTTTTCTTCTTGTAAACATAGATTTAGAAAAAACTTTGCATGTATCATCCATTTACCGATCTCCCATTCCGTGTTTGATCGTTGTCGTCTCTATGACTTGCTGGTGATTTGAAAATGTGCACAGAAACTTTGGAAGCACATGTTGAAGTGAATGGCCATCCCAGGTTCACGTCCGGTGGCCATTGAGTACTCATTTAGGAATATTTATTTATTCTCGTTTTTATGAATGATACTTACTTAAAAAGATGGAGATATTACATTGCACATCAGGAAAAGAGCTCACACTCGGTCAAGCACTACTGCAACAAGCCACCATACACAATTGACACTTCTCCTATTTTGTTTGTACAGTTGGAAAAAAAATTGTAACTATATGCAGTAGGAAGTCCTAGTGTTCTTCCTAAAAAACACTGCATCAATCAGTTTCACAGCAAGCCTAAACATCAAGCCGGAGAAATAAATAAGCCTCCAGACATCATTTAACATAACAGTCTAGGTAGTCATTAGGCTCAATTACAGCAGAGTGCAAACAATTAAACCACACGCCATGACCAAATTAACGGTCTTACAGCTAATTCAGTTACACCAGACAAACAGAGATTACCCACTCACTTGAACGCTGCCGTTACCAGAAACAAAGTCCAGTTGCATACCCAAGAACTCCACTTGTCTCGAAGATAAATGCTGGTTAGGAGCATACTGGATATAGATACACACAGTTAGAGTGCCTTGTACATATCCAGCACTCAACATACTATAGCACTATCTGAAATTTTGACTTCCACCAACAGAGGATGGTTCAACCTTCATATCCGCATTCTCTTTCAGATAGAGACATGCATAGGGCATATGCAGAAGCTTCAGAACAAAATTAGATGCAAAAGCTTCAGAGGCTGGAGATGTGCAAACACTGGATTTGTAGTTTACAGGAAGCCGCTGGATGCAAAAGCTTCCTTCTACTATGGCCATTTCTCTGATGCCTCGATCGGGACTGGTGTTGTGAACCGTCGCAACAGCGAGGAAAGGAAAGAACACAGTTTCTATCGTCTGATCAACGACAGCTCCATCCGTGAAGCCAAGGGGCAGATCGTCAGCGCCCACGGCGAGCACTGTCGCCTCATATAAAGGTATCCACATGGTCCGACCCGCATCGGCCCCATGTAAGCGTCGGCGATGTAGAGGTAACCAGACTCATAGTGGAACCGCGGAGGGCGCAGACGGTGGCTCCGGCCAGCTCCGCCGTCGGCCCTCGTCTCGCCACCGAGAGTGGAAAGCAGTGCAAGCAGCACAACGGACAGCGAGATCGTGAGCAACGTCAGCTTCCTCGCCCACCCCATGGTGTTGCGAATACGTTCTTCCGTAAGCAGAGGTGCACAAAAGGCATCTGCTTTATTGATGGATCGCTTCTGCTCCCGTTGGTATATATGGCTTGGTGAAGTAGGCCGAGTCGGAATGTGATTACGGATTGGAATCGTTCATCAGTTGCATGCATGACCAGAAAGAAATCAAAGCATATTACGAGTCGGAAAAAAGAACCACGTGAACCATTCACAGGTTTCGTCGCTCTATAAAAGGCTTAGCAGTTAGCTCCGAGAGTTCACTTCTGCATGACAGCATGAGGAGAGTGGCAAAACTTGATGAGCTACACTAGCTCATGACTCCATACGAATGTTGCAGCAATATATATGAAGACGCCTTGCCGTCCCATTGATGACTTCTCCTGCATGTCAAAGAGTTATGTTGTAGAAATGTTTGGTGTAGATCTTTCAAGTATTATGTCGTGGTGAGATATTGGAGTAGGCCAAATAAACAAGATACTCGTATGACAATCTAGGTAGGTCCGGACGGCGCGATGTTATTGACAGCGGGGGCTGGAGGTGGAAGCTGCACCGCCGCGTTGTTGTTTGCAGCGTGCCAAGGAAGACTAGGCCGTGCCGCCACATTGTTCGTAACGCGCAGGCTTGGAGGAGGAATCAGCACCGCCTCGTTGTTGTGGCAGTTGCGAAGCGGCTGCACAATTTTTGCTGTTGGGATTCATTGACGCGGAGCAGATAACGTCGAGAGGTAGTATGACCAGCAGTTGTTCTCGTCTTGTTCAAGACGCATATCATTCTGAGAAGGAGATAGCGAGAACTGACAAGAACCGTAATCTTTTCCTTTTTAGTATGTATAATACTTGTGTATAAAACCTGGGAGAGTAATAATATCACTTTTTCTTCTTGTAAAAAAAGATTTAGAAAAAGCTTTGCATGTACAATCCATTTACCGATCTCCCATCCCATGTTTGATCGTTGTCATCTCTCTGACTTGGTGAAATGGTGATTTGAAAATGTGCACATAAAACTTTGGTAACACAAGTTGAAGTGAATGGCCATCCGAGGTTCAGGTCCGCTGGCCATTGAGTACTCTTTCAGGATTATTTATTTAGTTCTCATTTTTATTAATGATATTTTCTTAAAAAGATGGAGATATTACATTGCACATCAGGAAAAGAGCTCACACTCGGTCAAGCACTACTGCAACAAGCCACCATACACAATTGACACTTCTCCTGCCAACCTGGACCAATTCATGAACAGCCATGTTGCAATCTCTCTGAATTTCTGCACCTGCATGCATCTGGTAGAAGCTGCATAGCATCAGTAATTTACCAACATACACATAGCATGAGCTTGTCCTATTTTATTTGTACAGTTGGTAAAAAAATTGTAACTATATGCAGTAGGAAGTCCTAGTGTTCTGCCTAAAAAACACTGCATCAATCAGTTTCACAGCAAGCCTAAACATCAAGCCGGACAAATAAATAAGCCTCCAGACATCATTTAACATAACAGTCTAGGTAGTCATTTGGCTCAATTACAGCAGAGTGCAAACAATTAAACCACATGCCATGACCAAATTAACGGTCTTACAGTTAATTCAGTTACACGAGACAAACAGAGATTATCCACTCACTTGAACGCTGCCGTTACCTGAAACAAAGTCCAGTTGCATACCCAAAAACTCCAGTTGTCATGAAGATAAAGACTGGTTAGGAGCATACTGGATATAGATACACACAGTTAGAGTGCTTTGTACATATCCAGCACTCAACATACTATAGCACTATCTGAAACTTTGACTTCCACCAACAGAGGATGGTTCAACCTTCGTGACTACATTCTCTTTCGGACAGGGACATGCATAGGGCATATGCAGAACCTTCAGAACATAATTAGATATCAGAACGGTTAGACCAACAAAACAGAAACCTAGTCAGGTTAAGTACCCAAAAAGTCAAAATGTCTGGCGAAAACTTACCAGTTGCAAACCTAGTACTGGATATAGATACACGTAGGAAGATCACATTGAACATATCTTAATAGTAGTCACTACAATCATCTACGATTTTCAACAGGTTATAGCAGGCTATAAAATGTTGACTGGCATCATAGTATGGTCCAACCTTCAAGTGTGCACTTTCTTTCAGAATTAAGATATGCATAGGCGTCAGGACCAAATTGGAATTCAGAACCTTGCATCCATGCCTAATCTTACCAACAACCGAAGAAAAGTCCACCAAAATGGCAGCCAGGTCATGGTGATGAGCTCGCATGTTCAAGGCAGTGGTGCTTTATGCCCATAGAATGATCTGAAAAGATAGAATACACACACACATATGAGATGGCAAATCTTCCAATATCTCTATAATAAAATTCTTGAGGACAGGAACAATATATCTATACTTTCATATCGAGGCTAACTGAAACAAAGTAGTTGCAATCTGACTAAAATTAGTTACTACTGAAACAAACCTAGATTAGGTGTAGGTGTTTGAAACAGGTAGGTACAAGATCAGTTATCAGTACCTAGAGTGTAGAAGCTGGAGTAGGGGACGATTTTGTCAGTGAATCTCAAGTTGGTTAACTTCCTGACTCGTCCAGAAGCAATGTCAACGGTGTATGATCCAGCATGTGTGCTGAGGAAGACGACGCCGTCTGCGGATCCAACCAGTAGGCCACCCGACACGCCATCCCAATCGGGCGTGCGGGAGCAGCCAGGACGTGGCACCAGCACGTCGAGATGGACGACCCTGCGCTGCGCCCACTCCACAGCGCCGTCTTCGCCGGCCTCCCTTGACCACACGTGGAGGGCTGAATCCTCCAAGCCGGCAAACACAAGCACGCCGTCGTCTTCGGCCGCGACGAGGACAGCGTGCCACTGGTAGTACTCGTGGAACTGGGTGTCGATCACCGACAGCCGTTTTTCCGCAATGCTGTACTCGAGGATTCTGTTGCTCATATTGCAAGGGAAGTAGACGGTGTTCCCGTGGAGAAGAGTGAAGCCCAGGCCGCTGTCCATGAACCTCGTGAACTCCATGCCGGGGTACTGGTCCATTGCGGCATCTGGGTAGTTGGTGAAGACGGTGTCGGGATGGTGGACGGAGAGCGACGAGTAGACGGAAGCCAAGGCGTGGCTGTGGAGGCCCGCGAAGAGCACGAGGAAGGGGCCGCCGTGGTTGCAGCCGTCCGTGGCGCAGAGCAGGGTGGCGGTCCAGGAGGCGTGGGTGAAGTCGGGCAGGAGGAGTCGGCACTGCTGGTCCGTGATGGGGTCCCAGCTAGACGACGAAGTGGATGTCCGGCTTGGGCGGCGGGAAGCTGTAGAGGAGGACGCGCGCCGCCGTGGCGGGAGTCGATCGAGCACGATCCAGTTGCCGGGCGGGCGGAAGGAGGTGGTGGGCAGCAGGACGCATTGGTGCGGCTTCTCCGCGCGCGCTGCCCTTGTTGTGGACGAATCCGAGCAAGGGCTGCGTCCGGCGGTGGAGCTGGCGGTAGGTGCGGCAGAAGATGGGATCCGTCGCCACGGCTTGCAGCAGAGGGAGGCGCGGACGAGGAGATAAACGGCCCTGCTTTCGTTAACAGTAATGCTACACTTACGGGATAATTTTTACGGGATTGACTTACGGGATGACGTGCCTAATTTTGGTTTGTTGAGAATCAGTTACCTCCCGTCATTTTAGGCCCATGATGGATCGACAAATCCCCACATCAGCCCGTAAGATGTTTGCGTAAGAAGGAAAGAAAGCGAGTCACGCGAGAGAAAGAAAGCGACCCGCCGATTCGTCGCCTCGTGGCTCGTGCGCGCGGGATGTGTTGATTAATTAGCCCGGTCATTCGTGCACCTCACCCTCCTCGTGTTGCCGGTCGCATGCAGGAGGGAGTAATTAATTCTCTCTCACGCGACCGCGGCGTGACTTGATTGGTCGGTCGATTTTTAGCCTAGGCGGGCGCAGCCGGGCGCCAGAACCAACATGTAATTCGTTCGCTGTCTCGCGGGCGACCGAGTACTACTGTAGCAAATTCCGCTACTCAAGTCACGCCGTGCACACAAACTCGTGGGCGACGGATCGACTACTTAAAAAAAAACACTTAATTGGTAAGCGTGCGTGACACCCAGCTAGCGCGCGAGCACTATTAATTAACACCTACCTACACGCCGGCCGGGCCGGGAGATTATTTCTAATCGATCGGATTCTATCGCACACCTTCATCCATTGATCCAAACTTCCACACGCGCGTCACACGTACTCACATCCATCATTTTTATTCTCTCCATCCTTCCGCTACTCATGCGGAGGATGACCATGCTCGGAACATTTTTTACACCTAGCAATATCATCGGTTTGCACTCCCGCTCTTCTTTCTTTTACTAGAAAAACAACCTGGATATCTGCCTACACACTTTTCTTTGTTGCCATATCACACCCCACCATTTCTGGCGCACGTTTTTCGCATGGGAGCACGAGCATTGCCGCGCGACGAAGGAAGTCAATGACTTCCAGCCCGGCGAGGACTACGACGACATCATCATGGTCACCGACGATGACAATGACAAGGACATCGCACCTCCAGCGATGAAGCTGGAGGTACATTCCTTCCATGCCACGATGAGGACGAAGCCACTACACGCACCCTCGCCATGTCGAAGGATGAGGACGAAGCCACTACACGCACCCTCGCCATGTCGAAGGATGAGGACGAGGGCCGGTGGAGCTGGGAGCCATCGATGGACGACGTCCTCCGGCTAAGCACGTTTGTGGCGCTGCACCAAGCGGAGTTTCCGCAAGTGGCCACCACATGCGGAGTGGCTCAGCCAGATGGTCCTGCCGCCACAACAGCAGCAACCAAAAGGCACCACCGGCGCCAAATACCCGGAGTATCCTGCCTGGCCGCAGCAGGGCCCGTGGACGCCATCCCTGCTCGTCGACCTCACCCAAGACGAAGACGAGCAACAGGCGGAGACGCCATCACCACTTGCAAATGGCGCGCCGACACCCGTAATTTAGGCTGTTTTTTTTATCCCCCAATATATATTATCTTTCAATGAATGTAAATTCTGAAAATTTCGCGCCTTTTAAATTTTTGGATTTCTAGTTTTATTTTCGGTCCCCAAACGCGCAACAAGTCCACCAACCATATTTAAAAAAAATCAATGACGCACATTTGGGTCGAGCCACTTGGGTTACGCCACTGATGTAGTGATGTGTGCACATGCCCAATACGCCACGGGTTAAATACTACCAATGATGTGATACCGGTGGGCGGTGGCGCATGGTTGTGCGCCACTGGCAGCATAACTTAGTGTCCCACGGGTAGGGCTTCTCTTACTAGTGATTGTAAGTCTAGCAAGCAAGAGGCTTTACATTACTTGATCCGGAGAAGCAAATTAACATGATACGTACTACCTTGCATATACTAAGAGGAAATTTAATAGTAGAGGCAAGGGTTGGTTATAATCCATTATCATGTTATCTGTAGCTAGCTTATAGCCAACATTTATAATAACTAGTATATGTTCAAAATAAAGAATGTACTCCCTCCGTTAGGAACCGGCACGTATCCCTAGGTCATAGATTTGACTAACTTAACATGAATTATACATCACACAAGTTATATTATTAAAAAGTAGAACATCTAAACTTTCTAATGATATATAGTTTGTACTTAACATATATCTTATATTATGTTGGTCAAATTTACGACCTAGATATACGCACCGGCCTTCCAAAGGTGAGGCCTGGACTTAGGGTTAGGGGTGCTGGAGTAGACGAGGTGTTGTCCGGTGACAATTTAGGGTTGTGGCGTCGGTGTGGAGGAGCTTTCCAGAGATTTAGAGGGAGAGCCGGTGAGGGGCCGACGAGCAGAGGTGGTGGTCCGAGCGAGACGGCGAGATAGCGAGGAAGCGCCTCCGGCCACTGGGGCCGGGAGCAGGAGGGCGCCTCTAGGAGCAGGCGGTTCAGCCGAGGTTGCACCGAAGTTGGGAATGATGAAGTTGGAGATGCTAGAAGCCGAGGATGATAAAGGGGTGAAGATGAACGCAGACACTGACTGGTTCAATGCTGAAGGCGTTGAAAATACCTCCCCTCCCCCTCATTCACAATCAAGAGTTCGCGAACCACACCTATCTACCATATTGGGGTACTAGTGTTAGAGCATGTAGCTTAGTAACCATGATGTCACGCTTACCTCAACGTCGTTTTTTGCCTGAGAATCCATGCAACACCATACGATGTATATGCTGGCCTTGCACTTCCACGTGACGGCTAGCTAGCATGCATAGTCCATCCATGTGACCTTGTGAGTTGTAATATATTTTTACATATTATATCTATCTATCTATAATCGACCCTTTTTTGCAAATCTTATCTTCAATGTGCACACTCATTTTTCTGTATTTTACATGGCAATATAATATGCAGTTAGAAAATCGTGTGTGTTGTCATGCAGAAGTTGCGTGTTCTCCAGGCGATACAATCCACTCGCATACATGTTGTCGTGACCTTCCGTCGATCCAACGCTCCATGCTATATAGTTTCTTCGGTGTAAGAACTATTATAGCTTAGATTCCGGCGGTTTTGATAATTAAAATTTAAATACCAACTAGAAGTTCAAAGCGACGGTGCATACTTAATACACACATTATTTTATCGATTAGTGGAACCTCAGCATCGAGCTAGGTCTCGTCGAGTCGGTGTGTTGAGTTGTTTTTCTTCATAATTGGCAAGGTGTGCAGTCTGCTGCACTTGCTCCTTTTTTTCACATAATCTTTGCAAACCCATGTTGATGTGGTAAGATCATCATGTGTTGATCTTGACTCTTAACGACATGAAGACCACAGACGGCAACATCTCCTCTCTGAAATCGTGTGTGGGAAGATGGCTCCACCAGCTTCGTGATTGGTGGAGTGGCACATTTGCACAACAAAGACAATGTGAAGATGGCCATGTCGAACATATTCGTTGGGCTATGCTAGATATGTGATTGCAAGCTCGATGAAGATTGAAGGAGGTCGACTCATCGAAGTTGCTGCCGGGACGACTAGACCCGAAGAAGGTCATACATTTTTGGCACTGGTGGTGCCTCCTATCATGGCCGGGGAGGCGTGGCCCACCTAGAATTTCTGGAAGAAAATCAATACCCCTTACTTTTTGGGCCAGAAGAACTCAATTTGGATGTCCGTTCGGTGCATGACCGAGTTCATACCGACCACAACGCCATGCCGCTACCGGATGCTCGCATCGAGGAGTCGACAAGAGACTTGCACCCCACCAGCCGCCGCCGCCCATCACCCTCTGCTACTGCTTGGACCTCGGCTCGCCATCCGCTGCGGTGTTACCGGCCGCTGTTGCCCCCTCTCCCTCTGTTAAACGTGCTCCCGCTCGGCGCTTATGCAGAATTGCAGAAGTCGTCAGTGCTTGGGCTCGGCTGCCACGACGCCGCCCGCCACCTGTGTCAGCTTTCACCCGCTACTCCCGCCAGCCGCCGCCGCCTCCTTTGGACTCTGGTCCTCTGCTGGTCTGCTCCTGGTCGCCACAATTTCTCAAAATCTAGCCGGATGTGAAGCCCTATTCTGTGTGTAACTGTGTTACTGTTAAAATTGCTCATGTGTTATTGCTAAAATTGCTCATGTTCTTCTATCAAAATGGCATTTCCATGGATTCAATTGGTAGTTTGACACTTGTAGAAATGAATAGGAATATATGCCACTTATATGTTTGAATGTTTCTATGGTGTAAAAATGAAGATAGATAGCCAAATTGTGGCAATTTTTTTTTGTGAAGCTTCAAGGATTGGCAATATATATTTTACATTTTGGCAAACTTTTATCCTAATTGGGAGAGGGCAATTTCTTTTTTCAAGTTGTGAGTGTGTGACAACCCTCCAATTTTTTTTCCTGCGTCCCTATAGTCCCATTAGATATAGAGAATGAGAGAGAAAAAAGAGAAATTAGTATTGATGGTCACCGATAGATGGACACGGAAGATAAAAGATCAACAAATTGCTCAACTTGATTACATTGAGTTCTAGTTTATCTCACCGTATTACTCCTATGATGCTCCTCCATCCTCCCGTCGTTCCGTTTACTTTTGCATGCATGCATTATTACTATGAGGGGAGGAGGCCACGCTGAGCCTTTAATTGCGTGAGAGAAGAGAGAAAATTGGGGGCAGTTAACAAACATATTACTACGACGGACGCGCATAGTACGCCATCGACGCCTATCCCCTTAATCCCTACTATCTCTCTTCCTCTCGAGACCGTGGCGGCGCACTTTTGCCTTCCTTGTGCAGCCACGACGCGCCGGCCGCCAGCCCCTCTGCTCGTCGGAGCCGCACAGGCGCCATCTCCCCGCTCGATTCCATCGATACGCCTCAATTCCAGCCTCCATTCATGCTGCGGCGTGGAAACCCTAACAGCCGCCGTCGAGGACGAACCAGCTCGACCACAAGCGGCTTCTCTTGGTTGTCGCCGACCTCCTCTGCCTCATAGTTGGCGCTACACGCGCTCACCCGGGAGAAGGACCTCCAGATGCGCCTCCGCCGCGACGGACACCTCCTCCACTGATGAGTACGCCTCCTCGCTTCACCTCGCGTCCTCCCTTACCCTCCTAATGATGCATCGGAATCTAGAGTAGCATCTTGCGATGGTTGGTGGTCGTGCAACAGCCTCATGATGCTGCTGCATGCGGAGAGGCCACCAAGACGAGAGTACAAGGAGATGGCCGCCAAGTTCCACCCCTTCCACCATCAGCAGCGCATCCAAAAACGGCATGCTCGCCAGGAGCACCTAGCCACGACGACTAGGGAGATGTCGACACCATACAAAAGGAATTACTTTTTCTGTAACAAAGCAGAGCAATTTCTTCGCTCTCTATACATGAGTCCATCACAAGCAGATATGCCCTGCGAAATCTGACACTAGTAAGACATGAGTGTAAATTCTGCAGCTAAATTAAGCCATTATGTCCCCAACAACCCCACTACTACCAATTTAGCATGTGCCACAGAAACAAAAATGAAACAATTCGTGTCAAAACTGATGTCCGTCCAACTTATCTACTTAAACAGCGAAGAGAAAAAACTTTGTATACTGCAACAAGCAGTGGGAAAAACTTTGTGTTCATGTTGGCGGCGGCCTAGTATTGTAGGTATCTTTTCGATCCAAGAAACAGCGAGTAGTCTACTTTCCCGCTGCTTTGCTTAGCCTAGTTAGTGTCCCATGATTGATCCTGTCGTTAATCTGCTGTGCTCTACAGTTAGCATGCATTTGATCCCCTATGCTCGTTTGTTTCTGCAGGAGGACTTCTTTACTGTACTACATGACATATTGTGGCAAACATATGAAGTGACTCATCTGCAACCTCTACCTGACACACATGTCCCTGTTATGAAATTTAAATTCACTGGGATATAAATTGACCTTATGTACGCCACTGTTACTCTCTTTAGTAGTACATCTGTAAGTTTATACTATGCAAATTATGTGCATGCATTTGTTTGTTTCTCAATGCGTACAAAGCTCTTGTTTGTATGAAACATGGTATATGTGGTATCTGAACTCGTATGTCATATTATTTCCCAAGGAAAAATATGAACCACTGACTTTTCTTATTTTCTTGTTTTAGTATGTCTATGGATTACCTTTTGACGTTGGTGTAATAATTTGATGATTTTAATAGATGACCCCATTTTGACCTTGGTGTGATAGTGTACAATGGGTATAAAGTAGGTCTTTTTCGCTATCCATGTGTGATCTACTAGGTGAATGCTTGCTTACTTTGTATTGAAAGCTCTTTTCTAGCACATAATTAATTTAGCTATCTAGCTGTCCTCTATATTTTTTGTTCATGGTTTATGAGAAAACTAATAATTAGCTGGAAGAAATAATAAACAATACTATGAATTGTTTGTATTTTTTTGTTAGCTATTCCTGTGCATTTCTCTGGAAACAATTCACATTTCACGCTTACTGTATACTCTTATTATTTTCAAGTTTTGAGATGTCGAGAAAGAGTAGCGACGTCATAAAAAATTGATGACAAGGTTAATGTCTGCAAAGGACCAATGCATCGACGTTGATGTCTGTAAGCAAGACAAGCTGGGAGACAAGGTAATTCCTTGAGGTTTCTTCCTGATATTATCCCTTTTGAATGGGTTCCGGGAGTTGTTTGTAAGGGACCTCTGAAGTAAGCAAGAAATTTAGTTTAGCATTGTGTAGTGTGGTACTGAAATTTTCTGTTTGATTTCATTGATGCTCCTTTTTATCACTCACCAAGGTACCAAGACTTTCGCTTCTTATAGTAAGCTTATATTAATGTAGGTGCAAGACAGCCAGTAGTATGGTGCTTGATGAATGAATGATTGTTCGGTACTATTGATAAGTACCGGTCTGATTAACAATGAGTTTTTAATATCGTATTGTGTAGGTACTTACGGGTATACCTTCAGATACCTTTCGGACACAGATATATATTGAAGTAACCATTAGAGATGACTCTTTTATTACATTGTGTGGAGTGAAACCAACACGAATGTTATTTTCTTGTTCCTATGTACAATTAGCATTTTGAATTCGCAGCCAGGTTTGCCTTGTGTGAGCTATAAGCTAGGTACTAGATTGATGAGCTGGAAGTACACAGTGATTTTGTGCATGATCTGGTTTATTTACGACCCAACATGCTAGCTCTTAACTATATGATTTGGAAAACTACTCAAATTTTGAATCATCATCTGCAAAGAAAATAGCAGCATAGCCATTTTAGTTGAGAACTAGCGACATACCTTGTGTTGACATCTGGTAAACAATATGCTCTAGATGTTTATTCATTTACCCACTTGCTCTTCTGCATATGCATACGCAGGGAATGGGGTATCCATTAAACAACTAGGGCCATTTGGTTGAAGTAGTCCAAGTCTTGACAAGTTCTCCCTTTCTTTTTTCACCCAAAAGAGTTGTTGTATCTACTATAAGAAGACCATAATAAGTCGCTCGTTTGCACGTTGAGATGTTTCTTAATATGATTTTTTGATGATAATCATTTTCTAGTAGCTAATCCATATTGAACACCACACACCGTGAATTTACGTCAAATATGTAAGGTTGTACATGTGTTCTGTGTGGCCGTCTCCCATTTCAGCATTCTAGTATTATTTTGTTGTTCGAATATGGCTTTCACTGCTTCTAGTCTCTACCCCGTTGACTTATTGCAGTTTAGCATTGTTCATATCTTTCTATCTGGTGAAGACTTTTCTATAATGATTTTTTGAGGGCTTTGTGATTTTTATTATGCATCATTAAGTGTTCATCTTGATAACAGACTGAATCTGGTCATAACTTTGTTCTCCTAATCATTTACAGGCTATTAGCCTGATACCATTCAATCCTATTTTCTCATCGAGCAATTTGAGTTCATTTAGTGAGCAGAACATGAGGAAGGTCCAGAAGGTCCTTTGAGGCATCTAGATCAACAAAACCACGTAACTCCAAAATTAGATGTCTATCTTTTGTTCGCATCTGGATTCCGTGTACTATATATTATTCCTAAGGCGTCTCATACGATACGTATGGTCAAAGCCTTGGGTTGTTCGCTTACTATGGTCAAGTCATGGAAGGCATGTTTCTGCCCTGATTCTCATTTTCAAATGGATCAAAAGATGAGCTCATGTATATGTGGAATAATTTGTGTCTATTATGTTCAGCCAAGATAATTATGGACTGGAACTGGAAGGGCAAGGGGTCCTGCTGTTTGACCTACAGTTTGGTGAATGTGCATGTATTGCTTGATATACTATCACCCATAAAGTTTGTGAGTCAATGGCTAATTTCTAGATGGCGTTGTATTAAATAATGGCTCTTTGACTAGTAATTGATACTGCATATTTTGCAAGGTGTGACCTGGCTGTCCCACTCCAGCGGTGCTGTTGGTTGGCTGGTTGTGCCTCCTATGGCTTGTGCGTTGTTGTGGGTATGGCAGGCTCTGCTTCGACTACCTCTCCAACTTTGGCTACAATTATCTTAGGTGATTCATCGGGGTCCCCTTCGACCTCCAGATTCTCTCATGGTCTCGGACTATCCTCGTGCCGTGTCTTGCATATTTGGCCATCGACTCAATGCCTTCTGTCCATCCATTGTGGTGGTGAACTTTTAGGAATTTGTGGCACTTTTCTAGTACTTGAATGTGCTATTGGTAATGTAGTTCATTTGGTGCTAGCTGTTGATCTGGTCCAGATTTTGTCGAAAAGGTTTATGTGTTGTTCTGGTTTTCTATATGTTCAAAAATCCTAAACCGATAGGATCCTTCCATTTGTTTATTTACACATGTGGACTTGATCTATCATGTCAATAGTTCTAGAAAATAATCAAGAAAATAGTTCCAGAAACTAACCGACCACAAAAGCTGCCGGAAGTATTAAGTTAATTTTTATTAAGCATTAAACACTGGTTTTAAAAGTTTCCATTAGAAACACTCATATCATGTCAATATGTCTAGGATTTTGATCAAATTATTCTGTGCATTTTTGCAGTATTGCAATATTGAGGTCCTGAATAGCACGAGTTATACATAATTAGAGGTCTTGGATCCGGGAGCAGCTCCATTTTATATTTTCTTCACCTGGGCTCTCTAGCTAGTTATCTACACTTACATATTGATAGCTTGTATTATTGTCTTAGAGTTCCTATTGCTTTTTGGTATAGATATATGTTGTTGGTGATGTTTAGAGTTTGCTACTATATCTTCTGCAGTGCACACTCTTTGTCCTGGTAGAAACATGTTGAATTCCTAATTTGCTACTTATTCTTGATTCTTGGCTGGAAAATACATAGTTTTTCTCTTAGTCTAATGTTATGTACAATTTATTCGGGTTTTCAACTCACTTTAGTCTGGCCATATTGCCATTGAACTTTCAATTATTTGCGGTTCTTTTCTTTTACTGGAATGTGCTATGCTATCGGCGATGTAGTTTATATGGTGCACAATATTTGATGCATTCAATTTTGTTTGAACCAAAGATGTGCATCTGCAACCTTAGCTTCCTCTAAAAAAATGTAATATTGTCGCTTAAGTGAGTTTTGTCGGTTTTAACAAAGTAGATCATATCACTTATCTAGTATTTTCTATAGTGTGCTTTAATGATTGCCAGTGCAAGCCTATATATGAGATTAATGACAATAAAATTGAAGTGTCTAGGGCTTGGCTACTTGCCTTAACTTTGTTTTATGTGCAGTACCAATTTTGCTACACTGACATGGATGGTATTTCACTGCAAATTAGTTTTAAGACATGCGAGAGTATTTTTTGTCGATATCTTATCGAGCTTGGGGATTCGAGGACGTCATTGCGTGCGACTAGTTCATCGTTCCGCAACCGCATAGAAGATGATGCTCGAGCTTGCTCAGCCTCGGTTACAACTTCTATGGTGAGCTGCTTATTTATCCTTTGTATCTCTGGTTCCGATCTAATCTGTGATGTCCCTTATATGTATTATGGTGATCATGATTGTCTGGTCATCTCTTTTGTAAGCAAAGAGCTCAACATCTGGGTCCTAGTATTTCTGGTAATAGATGAATTTGTGTTATAGGCTTGAACCTGCTGTCATTCAGTTGTGAATACCATTCGTTGATTTTGTGGTGTTGATATTTGATTGATGTAGATCACTGTATTGTTGGCTTGTTGTAACTTTCTTCCATTTGAGACGAGATTATTGTTGTGTACACGCATGAGTTTGCTTTTTCTCCATATCACACTTGAATTTGGCAAGAAATGTCCCCTAATTTTATATTAGCATTATGTGCCAGCTTGATTTGCTTATAGTCGTTTGACAAGTAATTTGCCACTCATCACCAGTGATGAGTCTTTTTTCTGTATATTTCCATGATGATTCGGTAGCTTTTGAAACATCTGTTGCTACTATATCTCTGTGGTAGAAATCATCCTAGCTGCATATGAACTCGTCCAAATATGTTGATCACAATCTGTACTTTTTTTATGTTTCATTTGAGTACTATATGAAGTGGACATGCTTTTTTTTGTGGCAACCGATGTTGTAGTAAGTGAGGTGCTAGTGAGCAATAGGCCAAACGTTGTGGTGTATGGCTTAGAGCATCATCTCTTATCTAATTGCCACCGTAGTTATACTTTTGTGCTGTTGCCAAATGGTTTGCAACAAATTGTGTAATCACCAAAACTATTTATATTTGATACACCTTTTTGGTTAATGAATGACTTGAGATTGTTGGTATCTAGGAGCCGAGAGATAGCATTTTTCTCCCATCTTGTGTGTTGAGTCATGAAGTAATTATTGTATATATTGTGGACTGATGACCCACAAGTATAGGGGGTGTATCGTAGTATCTTCGATAAGTAAGAATGTCGATCCCAACGAGGAGCAGAAGGTGTTGGCAGCAGTTTCGATGGAGGATTCACTGTAAATGCTCAGACAAGTATTCAGGGGGTTTTGATATTGCAGATAAATAAAGTACAAGTAAATAAAATGCGAGAGAAATAATTGCAGCAAGTGGCCCAATCCTTTTTAGCACAAAGGACAAGCCGGTTTGATTACTTATAATGACCAAACGTTCTGAGGACACATGGGGATTTTAGTCTAGTACTTTCGCTTCAAGTGGCTAAATAATCTTCATTGTTTTGATAAGTGTTGTGTGGGTGAACCTATGCTAATGCACCGCCCTTCCTAGGACTAATACATACTTGTGATTATACCCCTTGCAAGCATCCGCAACTACAAGAAAGTAATTAAGATAAATCTAACCACAGCCTTAAACTCGAGATCCCGCGATCTCTCGCATCGATATACTAACGGGGGCTCAGGTTTCTGTCACTCCGGCAACCCCGCAATTAGCAACCGAATACAAGATGCACTCCCCTAGGCCCATAAATGGTGAAGTGTCGTGTAGTCGACGTTCACACGACACCACTAGAAGAATGACACCACAACTTAAATATCATAACATTGAATATTACTCAACCATAATTCACTACTAGCATTTAGACTTCACCCATGTCCTCAAGAACTAAACGAACTACTCACGAGACATCATATGGAATACAATCAGAGGTGATATGATGATGAATAACAATCTGAACATAAACCTTGGTTCAATGGTTTCACTCAATAGCATCTACAACAAGTATAGAATAACACCGGGAGAGTTTCCCCTATCAAGATTTAACCCGAATTGCTACAGCGGTGACGAGGTGCTGCGGTGGTGATGGCGGTGTAGATGATGGAGATGATGATGATGATGATGGAGATGATGTCCCGCTCGATGACGATGGCGATGGCGTCGATTTCCCCCTCGGAGGGAATTTCCCGGCGGATTCCGCGCCGGAGAGCTCTTTCTCTCTGGTGCTCTCCGCCGCAGAGGCGGCTGTAACCCTTCGTGAGGTCCTCTCTGTGGCTTAGGTTTTCGGAAGGAGTACGCGAAGAAAAGGAGGCGAAAGGGTCGTGGGCCCCCGAGCATAGGGTGGCGCGGCCAGGCCATGGGCGCGCCGCCCTATGGTGGCCCTGTGGCCCCTCTCTTCTTCCCCTTCGGCTCCATCCGTCATCGGAAAAATAGGAATTTACGTGAAATTCCCTTCCACGTTGATCTTCCGAAATATTGCGTTGACGGTGCTTTTTCAAGAATCCTGGCTCCGGTGCTTGATCCTCCAATGATGATGAAACATGCAAAATAGATGAAATAACATAAGTATTGTGTCCCAATATGAAATATATCAATGAATAACAGCAAATTATGATACAAAATAGTGATGCAAATTGGACGTATCAACTCCCCCCAAGCTTAGACCTCGCTTGTCCCCAAGCGAAACTGAGCTCGATAAACAAGACCACATGTTTATGGAGTGAAGAGTCGATAAATAAAATACGGACAAGAAGCATCATATTCATTCACACAAGACATTCTAGTAAACAACTTCCTCATATAACTCATCTCGAAATAAGTAAAGAGAAATCACAAGTAAAGGTGCATAAGAAATCATAATTGGTGATGGCAAACTTTGTTCTTGGTCAGAGAACTACTAACGGATTGTACTTTTAAGCAAAGCTTTCATATTAGATTTTATAGCTGAGCTTTCATATTTAAGCATAACAATCTCCTCATAATCATTGATAACTTCAAAGTCATATTCATTCACATAAAATTGGTACTAAACAAGAAAGTATAAAAGACATGATTAACTGGATCACACATAAATGATTGGTTCACAACAACTCAATTGCTTGCTTGAGATAGAGGGAAATAGGTTTACTGACTCAGCATAAAAGTAAAAGATAGGCCCTTCGCAGAGGAAGCAGGGATTAAATCATGTGCTAGAGCTTTTCAAGTTTTGAAATCATATAAAGAGAGTAAAAGTAATATTTTGAGAAGTGTTTGTTGTTGTCAACGAATGGTAGCGGGCACTCTAACCCCCTTGCCAAACGAACCTTCAAAGAGCGGCTCCCATGAGGGACGGCATCTCTACCAGCAAGGTAGATCATCCCCTTCTCTTTTGTTTACACATGTATTTTAGTTTTATTATGGGTGACACTCCCCCAACCTTGGCTTTCTCAATCCATGGCTAACCGAATCCTCGGGTGCCTTCCAACATTCACATACCATGGAGGAGTGTCTATTGCAAAATTAAGTTGCTTACTGATAAATCAGAGCAAAATATGTGAAGAGAATTATTAATGAAAGTTATTAATTGGGGCTGGGAACTGCCAGCTCTTATTGCAAAGTTATTGGATAAGCGGATGTGCCGCTAGTCCATTGGTGAATGAAAGATGAAAAGATGAAACACATACTTTACCTTAGAACAAGAACACAAAAAGGAGTAGTATAGTTTGAATTATTTAAAGGTAGCACATGAAGTATTTACTTGGAATGCAGAAAATACCATGTAGTAGGTAGGAAATGGCATAGGTTTGGTTGGTTATATGTTAGAAGCATTCCCTCTCGATACAGGTCTTTGGCTAGCAAGGTTTGATAGCAAGCATAAAGGTTGAGGGAAACAAACAAATATACATATGATAGAACAATCATGCATCTTTCTCATAAGCACAAGCAATTTTAACTTAAGAATACTAAGCATAGAGATAATAGAGTAATGTATCTAAGTGTATTTCTCTCTTCTAATGTTGTTGCTATTGACCAATGCTAAGTTTGCCAAAACCAAATAGATTTACTCGATGCTCCCAAAGTGATATCAATACTCATGTCAAGAGTAATCATATAATGGAGATTGCAAACTAAAATAAGGTGTGCAAAAAGTAAATGATAAGACTTCTCATTAATATTCCATAACGATAACTCACACCAACGGATACATAGATAACTAACTAAGAGAGATACTTCCACATTGCATACTATTCCATATAATAACTTCCCTACTCATGATATGACGCTACTTGATAGTAAAAGATAAAGGTGGTGGTGATGTGATACCGCGGCACTCCCCAAGCTTGGAACAAACCAAGGGGATGCCAATACCGATGATGAATTACTCCTTCGGTGATGATGGTGAATCTTTGTCGTCATCAGACTTCCATGGAGAGGCCCTCCATCAACAAAAGACATCTTGGTTTCGGAAACCTGAAACTAGCAGCATGACTTATGCGCTTAAACCTGTTTTCATACTCACAGTTCTGATTATGGACATCATAGAGTTGAGCTTGGAGTTTGTTGGTGGTGTCGTGAAGTGAGAAGATATCGCCCCACAGCTTTGCAGTCTCCTTCTTGTGTCCATCAATGAGTTCAGACACAATCTTCTGAAAGATATCCACTTCACGCTCAGCCATCTTCTTGTAGTTGAAAACTTCTTGTTCCAGCTTCTCCATCCTGTCTTCCAAGCTCCCTTCTCCTTAGGACCCTGGACATCTTTGATCTGCAACTCCCCATCTACGAGCTGCAACTCTTTGGGGTGCATCTTCAGCTCGTTCATGTACGGGTTGACGACGTCCTCAAAGAAGCTGTCCTTCGAGTTCCCAACGAAGACATGATGGATCTAGATCCGAAGCAGATCTGGCAGAAAACAGCTCGAAACAAAACACGAGAAAACGATATTACGGACCTCCAGGGGGGGAATTATATAGCAAATATTTTTACGACAAAAGGAAGGTTCCAGTCGAAAACGAGTCGGAAAGGGGCAACGAGGCGGCCAGACCATAGGTCGGCGCGGCCAGGGTGGGGCCCGCGCCGGCCTATGGTGGCACGCCCTCGCGCGTCTTTTCCACTCCGTTTCGATTCCGTAATTTTCATATTTTCCAAACAGCAGAAATAATGTTCGGAAAGGTAAACGCGGACTTTTTATTACCTATACTGTTACCTATTCAAAGTCCAGTTCTGGCGGATCAATTTGTCCTTTGATGAAAGCCTCGGTGTTTCCACTTGAATAATATCAACATCAACATTATAAGAATCGCCCGAGATATAATGCTTGAGTCTTTGTCCATTCACCACTTGTGTGGCATTGCCCTGGAGAGAGCTAATTTTAATTGCTCCTGAACGATACACCTCCTCAACAACATATGGTCCTTCCCATTTCGAGAGTAATTTCCCTGCAAAGAATCTGAGACGAGACCGATACAATAGAACTTGATCTCCAACATTAAATTCTCTTTTAATGATCCTTCTATCATGCCACTTCTTAACTTTTTCTTTAAAGAGTTTAGCATTTTCATAAGCTTCACTTCTCCATTCATCTAGAGAACTTAATTGCAACAACCTCTTATTACCGGCTAATTTAGGATCTTTATTTAGTTCTCTAACAGCCCAATAAGCTTTGTGCTCTAGTTCTAGAGGTAAATGACAAGCTTTTCCATAAACCATTTTATAAGGTGACATTCCCATAGGATTTTTATAAGCAGTTCTATAAGCCCATAGTGCTTCTTTCAATTTGCTAGGCCAATTCTTTCTAGATTTATTAACGGTCTTACCTAAGATAGCTTTAATCTCTCTATTTGATAATTCTACTTGACCACAAGTTTGAGGGTGATAAGCAGAAGCAATTCTATGATTAATACCATACTTAGCAAGAGTTTTTCTAAAACCTCCATGAATGAAATGAGAACCTCCATCAGTCATAATATATCTAGGTACTCCAAATCTAGGAAATATAATATCTACAAGCATTTTTATAGAGGTCTCACCATCAGCACTTTTTGTAGGTATAGCTTCTACCCATTTAGTAACATAATCAACGACAAGTATATGAGTGTTACCGTCTGAAGAAGGGAAAGGTCCCATGAAGTCGAATCCCCAACAATCGAATGGTTCAATAACAAGAGTATAATTCATAGGCATCTCATTGCTTCTAGAGATATTACCAACTCTTTGACATTCATCACAAGATAAAATAAATTTCCTTGCATCTTTGAAGAGTGTTGGCCAATAAAAACCTGATTGTAGAACCTTCTGCGCGGTCCTATCTCCAGCGTGGTGTCCTCCATAAACACTTCCATGACATTTATTCAATATCTCCTGTTGTTCATATTCAGGAACACATCTTCGCATAATACCATCCACTCCTTCTTTATATAAGTGTGGGTCATCCCAAAAATAATGCCTCAAGTCATAAAAGAATTTCCTCCTTTGCTGAAAAGGTTGGAGGCAAATACTTGAAACAATAAAGTTAGCATAATCGCATACCAAGGGCTCTCGCGAGCTCACCTTTATTACAGCCAATTGTTCATTTGGAAAACTATCATTAACAGGAACAGGATCATAAGCAATATTTTCCAATCTAGACAAATTATCAGCAACAGGATTATCAGCACCTTTCCTATCTATAATATGTAAATCAAATTCTTGAAGTACCCATCTAATAAGCCTTGGCTTAGCATCTTTCTTTGTCATAAGGTATCTAATTGCAGCATGATCAGTATGAATTGTAACTTTTGAATCAACAATATAAGGTCTAAACTTATCACAAGCAAAGACTACAGCTAACAATTCCTTTTCAGTTGTAGCATAATTTCTTTGAGCAGCATCAAGAGTCTTACTAGCATAATGAATAACATTTAATTTTTTATCTACCCGCTGTCCAAGAACAGCGCCTACAATAAAATCACTAGCATCACACATAATTTCAAAAGGCAAATTCCAATCAGGAGGTTCGACTACAGGAGCAATTGTTAAGGCTTTCTTTAGAGTTTCAAAAGCTTCCTTACAATCATCATCAAAAACAAAAGGTACATCTTTTTGAAGAAGATTAGTAAGAGGCTTTGAAATTTTAGAGAAATCTTTAATAAATCTCCTATAAAACCCAGCATGACCAAGAACACTACGAATACCTTTAACATCCCTCGGATAGGGCATCTTCTCAATCGCTTCAACTTTAGCTCTATCAACTTCAATACCTCTCTCGGAAATTTTATGTCCCAATACAATTCCTTCATTAACCATAAAGTGGCATTTCTCCCAATTAAGAACAAGGTTAGTTTCTTCACATCTCTGCAAAACTTTATCGAGATTTCGCAGCAATTATCAAAAGAATTTCCATAGACAAAATCATCCATGAACACCTCTACAATACTTTCGCAAAAACCATGAAAAATAGCAGACATGCATCTTTGAAAAGTAGCAGGAGCATTACATAAACCAAAAGGCATACGCCTATAAGCATAAGTTCCATAAGGACAAGTGAAAGTGGTTTTCTCTTGATCTTTAGCTTTAACAGCAATTTGTGAAAACCCAGAATATCCATCAAGAAAGCAAAAATGAGTATTTTTAGACAACCTCTCTAACATTTGATCAATAAAGGGTAAAGGGTAATGATCTTTCTTAGTAACTTTATTAACTTTTCGAAAATCAATGCACATTCTATAACCTACAACTATTCTTTGAGGAATGAGCTCATCATTATCATTAGGCACAACAGTCATTCCTCCTTTCTTAGGAACACAATGAACAGGACTAACCCATCTACTATCAATAGGATATATAATACCAGCTTCAAGGAGTTTCAATACCTCGTTCCTTACCACTTCCTTCATTTCGGAATTAGACGACGTTGATGTTCAACAACAGGCTTTGCATCATCTTCCATATTAATAGCATGTTGGCAAATAGAAGGAGAAATCCCTTTCAAATCATCAAGAGTATAGCCAATAGCTCCTCGGTGTTTCTTCAATATTTCCAATAACCTTTCTTCCTCGATCTCTGAAAGCTTAGAACTAATAATAACAGGATATATTTTCTTATCATCAATATGAGCATATTTAAGATTGTCAGGTAAAGGCTTTAAATCAAAAACAGGATCTTCCTTTGGTGGCGGTGTTGTACCCAAGTCTTCCACCGGTAAATCATGCTTGAGAATAGGTTGGCGACGAAAAATTTCCTCAAGCTCATCTCTTTCTTTCCTAAAAGCTTCACTTTCACTATTCTCCAAATGTTGCTGCAAAGGATTATTAGGAACAAGAACAATAGATGCACACTGCTCCATTTTAAAATCATTACTAGGCAAGTCTTTATAAGGAGTTTTGGTAAATTTAGAAAAGTTAAATTCATAAGGTTCACCAGCAAATCTAGTCAAAAATTTCTCTTTCTTACAATCTATAATAGCGTCACAAGTATTTAGAAAAGGTCTACCAAAAATGATAGGACAATGATCACTAGCAGCAGAACCAAGTACCAAAAAGTCAGCAGGATATTTAATCTTACCACATAGAACTTCCACATCCCGAACAATACCAATTGGAGAAATAGTTTCTCTATTAGCCGATGAATAACCACATCAATATCTTCAAGTTCACAAGAACCAATTTCGTGCATAATCTCCGTGTAAAGCTCATAAGGTATAGCACTAACACTTGCACCAATATCACATAAACCATAATAGCAATGATCACCAATTCTAACAGATAGCATAGGAACACTAACTTGTTTGGATTTATTAGGATGTGAAACAATATTAGAAGCATCTTCACAGAAAATAATATGACCATCCTCCACATTTTCAGTCACAAGATCTTTAACTATAGCAACAACAGGTTCAATTTTAATTTGTTCTTCAGGTTCTTTAGATTTCTTTTCACTTTTATTAACGCACTAGATATGACAGTACTCCTTCATTTTAGCAGGAAAGGAGTTTTTTCAATATAAGCTTCAGGAATAACATTATCAACAGTTTCAACCACTACACATTTGTTTACGGATGAATCAATTTTATCTTTATACGGTTCATGATACTTATCAAAATTCTTCTTAGGCAGTTCATAATGAGAGGCAAAAGCTTTATAAAGATTTGCAACAACTTGGGAATCAAGACCATATGTTAGCACTCATATTACGAAATTTATCAGTATCCATAAAAGCTTCAATACATTTATAATCATAAGTTATACCTGATTCTCTATCTTTGTCGTTCTCCCATCCTTCAGTATTTTCTTGGATCCGATCAAGAAGGTCCCTTTTAAACTCTTCATTCTTGCGTGTAAATGATCCAGAACAAGAAGTATCCAGCAAGGTCTTGTCTTGAAAAGAAAGTCTTGCATAGAAATTATCAATAATAACATTACCAGGAAGCTCATGAATGGGGCATTTGAGCATTAAAGACTTCAATCTCCCCAAGCTTGGGCGATACTCTCTCCATCATGAGGCCAGAAATTATATATGCGGTTCCGATCTTTGTGAATTTCACTTGGAGGATAAAATTTGGAATAAAATAAAGGCACAATGTCCTCCCAATCAATAGAATCACCATTCTTCAGCAATTTATACCTGCGCCGCTTTACCAGACAGCGATATAGTGAATAGTTTCTTCCTAACTTCATTCATAGAAATACGCACATTTGAATAACCCGCATAATTCATGCAAAAACAGTAAATGATCACCAGGATGGACAGTTCCATCCCCTTCATAGCGGTTATCCATAACACGTTCAATAATTTTCATAGGTATTTTATATGGTACTACTTCCTCACCTGGCGCTTCATCCACTACCGTTGCAGTAGTAGTAGATTTCCCAAATAGAAATTGAAGAGAGGATCTCTCCATAATGATTTATAGCAGCAGGCAGAAATAAAATCAGCACAAACAAGAAATTTCCTTACCAATTCCGCTTACCAATAGCGCTTCACTCCCCGACAACGGCGCGAGAAAATGGTCTTGATGACCCACAAGTATAGGGGGTGTATCGTAGTATCTTCGATAAGTAAGAATGTCGATCCCGAGGAGCAGAAGGTGTTGGCAGCGGTTTCGATGGAGGATTCACTGTAAATGCTCTCAGACAAGTATTCAGGGGGTTTTGATATTGCAGATAAATAAAGTACAAGTAAATAAAATGCGAGAGAAATAATTGCAGCAAGTGTCCCAATCCTTTTTAGCACAAAGGACAAGCCGGTTTGATTACTTATAATGACCAAACGTTCCTGAGGACACATGGGGATTTTAGTCTAGTACTTTCGCTTCAAGTGGCTAAATAATCTTCATTGTTTTGATAAGTGTTGTGTGGGTGAACCTATGCTAATGCACCGCCCTTCCTAGGACTAATACATACTTGTGATTATACCCCTTGCAAGCATCCGCAACTACAAGAAAGTAATTAAGATAAATCTAATCACAGCCTTAAACTCGAGATCCTGCGATCCCTCCTGCATCGATATACTAACGGGGGCTCAGGTTTCTGTCACTCCGGCAACCCCGCAATTAGCAACCGAATACAAGATGCACTCCCCTAGGCCCATAAATGGTGAAGTGTCGTGTAGTCGACGTTCACACGACACCACTAGAAGAATGACACCACAACTTAAATATCATAACATTGAATATTACTCAACCATAATTCACTACTAGCATTTAGACTTCACCCATGTCCTCAAGAACTAAACGAACTACTCACGAGACATCATATGGAATACAATCAGAGGTGATATGATGATGAATAACAATCTGAACATAAACCTTGGTTCAATGGTTTCACTCAATAGCATCTACAACAAGTATAGAATAACACCGGGAGAGTTTCCCCTATCAAACAATCAAGATTTAACCCGAATTGCTACAGCGGTGACGAGGTGCTGCGGTGGTGATGGCGGTGTAGATGATGGAGATGATGATGATGATGATGGAGATGATGTCCCGCTCGATGACGATGGCGATGGCGTCGATTTCCCTCGGAGGGAAGCGGACTGCCCGCCGGAGAGCTCTTTCTCTCTGGTGCTCTCCCCCGGGCAGGCCCTTCGTGAGGTCCTCTCGTGGCTTAGGTTTTCGGGACGAAGAGTACGCAAAGAAAAGGAGGCGAAAGGGTCGTGGGCCCCCCAGAGCATAGGGTGGCGCGGCAGGCCATGGGCGCGCCGCCTATGGTCTGGGCCACTGCCCCCTCTCTTCTTCCCCTTCGCTCCATCCGTCATCTGGAAAAATAGGAATTTACGTGAAATTCCCTTCCACGTTGATCTTCCGAAATATTGCGTTCGACGGTGCTTTTTCCAAGAATCCTGGCTCCGGTGCTTGATCCTCCAATGATGATGAAACATGCAAAATAGATGAAATAACATAAGTATTGTGTCCCAATATGAAATATATCAATGAATAACAGCAAATTATGATACAAAATAGTGATGCAAATTGGACGTATCATGGACATGTAAATTCTCTTAGTTGCAGTATCACCTGATTTGACTCTGTTTAATACATTGGGTTTAACATTACTATTTGGATTGTTTAGAACCTTTTGTCTCGCCTAGAGTAAATTTTAAGATATCGTTCACGTGGATCATTTTATAAACAGGCGGTGCTGCTGCTGCTGGGCTGGCTGTGGCCTCCCGCGCCATGGTAGGCTCGGCTGCCCCTAGCCTCGGCAACTGTGGTGGTGACGTTAGCATTGCCTAAAACTCTCTAGTGAGCTCTTTGGTTCAATATTTGTATTTCCTATTTGGTGAGGAAGACAATATATAGCGGATGTGGTCGTCCATAGGAAAAATATTATTTATTAATTGAAGTACATTTCAAGACCTGCTAGGTTAGCTCAAACTGACTCACGATTCATGGGTGGCAACACACTCATGATTATGCCATGTGACAACTCCGCCAGTCTTACTATGTTATTTAAGATCCTTACCGTGCCTTGTTTATTTTGTCTCTGTTAATGGCAAATTACACAAACTGGAACGCATGTTGTCTTATGTATAAGATACATAAACAGTCCATTATTGCAGGTTATCGACACATGAACATCCTACTGTTGTTTATGCATGGGACAACCGATTGCAAGATCAGAGGGTGCACCAGCTTGCCCGTGATTGGTGCGGTTTTTCCTTGGTTTGCAGGTATCTGTATACTGCTCAAATCTCCTTTTCTTCTATTTTTTTAGTTCCTCCATTTATCCATGTCTTTTTTATCTAGGCATATAACATTAACTTTTTCTGTGTTTTTGTTTACCAAGTAGTAGTTGTTTGTGATATCTGATCTATTAGAATTGATCGCACTATGGATGTGAATAGTCAGAAGGACTCGAATGCAGATTAGGAGATTTTTTTAATCCCTCTTGTTGCTGCAACCGCTGAATACTTATTTGCACATCCAATTTATATATGATAATTCATAGAGCACCATACACTAGATAGATAATTGTTATGCTGCATTTAACCTTATATTGTGGTAGATACATGTTCTGTAAAAGTTATCTATGTCAAATAAATGTTGGTATTATTATAAGTCACTTGTTTGCATAAATAAATACACCAGTTCACATCCTCTTTTTGATTAGGATCTTTTGATCTGCATGATGCAGTTTGCATGTACAATAATGTTTGTCACACAGTCCATGCAATTTATGATTTGGACGAATGGTAATGTTTATATCCTTTTGCCAACTGCAATTTTTAGCAGTATGCATTTGATATATTTTCATCCTTAAAGATTGTGTGAATTGTTAATTTGTAGATGGTGTTATAGACCTTCTACTTTATTTATTGCTCTTTGACTAGTAATTATTACTGTAGATTTTGTCCGGTGCGACCCGGTTGTCCCGGCTCTAGTAGTGTTGCTGTTGCTGGGTTGGTTGTGCCTCGTATGACTCGCGCATTGTTGCAGGTATGGCTGGCTCTGCTTTGACCACCTCTCAAACTCTGTCTACATTTCTCTCAGGAGGTTACCCTTCGATCTCCGGGTTTGCACATGGTATCTGGCCTTCCTCGTGTCATGTCTCGCCATATTGCCATTGAACTTCAAATTATTTGTGGTGCATTTCTTGTACTGGAATATGTTTTTCGTTATGTAGTTTATATGGTGCACAATATTTGAAGTCTTAACTTTTGTTGTAACCAAAGATGTGCAACTGCAACATTAGCTTTCTCGAAAAATGCAATATTGTCACTTATGAGAGTGTTGTCGGTTTTAACATAGTAGATCTGGTCACTTATGTGCTGAAGCTCTATTATCGGTGTGTGCTTTAATGATTGGCAGTGCTAGCCTATAGATGAGATTAATAGACAATGAAATTAAATTGTTTATTGTCTTGTCTCTTGGTCTTAATTTTTTATTTATATAAAATATGTCTAGATACAACCAAATCAGTGACAACTAATATGGACCGAAGGGAGTACCATTTTTTCTACACTTAAATGGACGGTATTTTTGTGCATATTAGTTTTCAGAGACACGAGAGTATTTGTTGTTGAAGAGTTTCTCTTCCTGAGCTTCGGGATTCGAGGTCGTCAATGTGTGCGACTAGTTCATCATGCCGCAACCACGATGGCGATGATGCTCGGCCTCGGCTACAACTAATACAATGGGCTACTTGTTTACCCTTTGTATCTCCTGTTCTCATCTGCTCTGTGATGGACTCTATTTGAATTATGCCGATCATGTTCATCTGGTCACCTCTTTTCTAACTAAGAGGTTGATGTCTAGACCTGGTTATTGTCCTGCTGTAAGTATTTCTAGTAATGGACGATTTTGTGCTATAGGCTTGAACCTACTATCATTTAATTGTGGAAGCCACTGGATGTTACTGCATGGTGTTGATATTTGGTTGATTTAGATTAGTGTACAGATTGCTTGCTGCAACTTTCTTCCATTTTGGACGAGAGGTTATTGTTTATACACATGAGTTTGCATTTTCTCCGGACCACACATGAATTTAGCTAATTTATTGTAGATCTTCTCATGGTGATCGCGCAGTCCTCTGTTTTTTCCTGATTTTTGGTTGGGAAACACATAGATTATCTCTTATTCTGATGTCATGTACAATTCGTTTGTGTTTTTATCTCATTTGTTTTTAGCCATATTGTCATTGAACTTTTAATTATTTGTGGTAATTTTCTTGGACTGGAATGTGGTGTCGGTGATGTATTCGTATGGTGCACAATATTTGAGGTCTTCAATTCTGTTTGAGACTAAGATGTGTAGTTGCAACATTAGCTTGCTCTAAAAAAATGTAGTATTGTCGCTTACCTGAGTGTTGTTGGTTTTAACATAGTATATCTGGTCACTGTGCTGAAGATCTATTGTTGGTTCTTGGTAGTGCGAGCCTACAGATGAGATTAATGACAATAAAATTAAAGTGTTTAGGGGCCTGACTCTTTGTCTTAACTTGGTTTGATATATAGTATGGACCATTTTTACTACACTGACGTGGATGACATTCCACTTCAGATTTGTTATGACACATGCGAGAGTATTTGTTGTCGAAGAGTTTCTCTTCTCGAGCTTCAGGATTCGAGGCTATAAATGTGTGCAACTAGTTCATCGTTCCACAATCGCATTGGCGATGATGCGTGGCCTTGGGTACAACTTCTACGGTGAGCTACTTGTTTACCCTTTGTATCTCTAGTCCCATCTGCTATTTGATGTCCCCTATTTGAATTATGATGATCATAATCATATGGTCACCTATTTTCTAAGCTAGAGGTTGACATCTGAGCCTGGTTATTATCCTGGTGCTAGTATTTCTGGTAATAGATGATTTTGTGTTTTCTGAACGTACTGTAATTTAGTTGTGAACACATCTGTGTAGTGTTGATATTTGATTGATTTAGATCAATGTATAGTTGGCTTGCTGCAACTTTCTTCCATTTTCGACGAGAGCATTTTTGCGTATATGCATGAGTTTGTTTGTTATCCTGACCACACTTGAAATTAGCAGGGAATGCCAAAGTAGTAGTTTAGTCCATTTTATGCATATGTAGATCTTGCTTTCTCCTAGACATTTGATACACATGGTTTATATCTTGTGTACCGTGTGGGGGGTGGGGAGAGTTAAGATCACACATGTACTTCTGTTCACTTACACATACAACTTTATGAAGCAATGTTGTCGGTATATTTTTCTTAGCAGTAAACATTTGATTAAAGAACCTATATTGCCTTATTCATCTTTCAAGGAAACCAGTAAGTACATAAAATTGGCTTATAACTATATACCCATGTCCTGGGATAACACCGACTATTATGTCTTGATTGAAGTAGCGATCTAAGTAGCAGTGGCTTTTTATCTGACATGTGTCTGAATCTCATAATCTCATTTGGTCTGTTACTGTCATCGTGAACTTCTCTGATGTTTTGCATCTTGAATGTAGAAAATGATAATAATGTATTTGATTTGCATCTGTATGTTGCCGAACTATTTCATTCCTTTTGGTAAATGGGAGTGCTCATTAATAGAACTTGTGGTGATGATGATCATCTAGTCGCCTATTTTCTAAGCTAATAAGTCGACATTTGTCCCTGATTATTAGAGTCCTGGTGCTATTACTAGTTAATTGATGAGTTTGTGTTATATACCTACTAGCTATCCAATTACATTTCATATTAGTTTTCTAGTTGTATATTAGAATTATCTATAAGCTTGAGTTGCTTATAGTGCATTTGACAAGGAATTTGCCATGTTCACCGTATGGTGATGAGTCTATTTTCTAAATATTTTCCTGATGATTAGGTAGCTTTTGCAACATCTGTTGCTATTGTATCTCTGTGGTAGCAATCATCCTAGCTGAATTTGAACTTGTTGAAAAATATTCATCAGAATCTGTACCTGTTTTTTATGTTTCATTTGAGTGTTATACGGACTGTACATGCTTTTTTGTGTCTTCAAATGATGTTGTAGTAAGTTAGGTGCTAGTGAACAATAGGCCAAATGGTGGAGGGTCTGGCCTAGAGCATCATCTCTTATTGAATTACCACTGCAGTTATGCTCGTGTGCTGGTGCCAAACGGTCTGCAACAAATCGAGTAATGACCGAAACTGTTTATATTGGTTACTCCGTTTTGGTTAATGAATGGCATGAATTTGTTGCTATCTAGAAGCCGAGAACTAGCATTTAGCTCCCTTAGTGTGTGTTGAATCATGAAGTAATTATTGGATATATTGTCGACTTATAATTCCTTAGCTGCAGTACCACCTGATTTGACTCTGTTTAATACATTGGGTTTAACATACTATTCCGATTGTTAAGAACCTTTTGTCTTCTCTAAAGTAAATTTGAAGATATGCGTCCAAGTGGAACATTATAAACTAGTGGTGCTGTTGTTGGGCTGGCTGTGGCCTCCTGCGCCTCTGCGCGCGGTGGTCACATTAGCCTCGGCTACAACTCTCTGGTAAGCTCCTTGTTTCCTTCCCCAGTTCTCCGCCCCACAGTAGCAATTATACATTATCTGCTTATCAAATATGTTGCAGTCAATATTTGTATTGCCTAGTTGGTAATGAAGCCAATGTATAGCTGATGTGGTTGTCCGTAGGGAAAATAATATATGTGTAGACATTTAAAACCCTGCTATCGCTTTGCTTTGTTTTAATTACGAAATATTGCAGAAACTTTCATGTAATTGTTTCACTAGTAATAGTTGTCGGTTGATGTATTGCTGGAGTCCGCCGTTTGCACTCCCATACATTACTATCTGCTAGGTGGTCCAGCTTTTTCTTTGGCACTTGTTTATCTTTGTTTGACTATTTCCAATATATATTTTTTCTAGAGACGAAGGCCATCATACTAAGGAATAGCACAAGTAGAAGGCATGATATTTTGCATGGTGAGGAGGAAGATGAAGAAGGTGCTCTTCTTCTTCTTTAGGGAGGAAGACGAGGGCGTGGGACTCGGCGTTGTCGCAACACTAGCTGGCTCTAATGGCCGGCGTGCAACACTAGCAGTTGATCTTGTAGTATTGTCACTGTAAAAGTTAACCTGTTAAATTATTGGGTTCAACATTACTATTCCGATTGTGAAGAACCTTTTGTCTTCTCTACAGTAAATTTGAAGATAGCGATCATGTGGATCATTTTGTAGAATGGTGGTGGTGCTGCTGGGTTGGCTGTGGCCTCCCACGCCTCTGCGTGCGGTGGTAGGCTCGGCTACCCCTAGCCTCCACAACTACGGTCGTGGCGTTAGCCTCGGCTACAATACAACTCTCTGGTGAGCTCCTTGTTTCCTTCCCCTCTTCAACTAATAGTAGAAATATGCTGCAGTCAATATTGTATTGCCTAGTTGATAAAGAAGCCTATATATGCATCATGTGGTTATTTGTAGGGAAAATATTATGTATTTATTGAAATCCTCCGTCCGGTCTCTTTTAATTCACTCGGATTTAGTACAACTTTATACTAAATTCGAGTCAATTAAAAAAGACCGGGGGGAGTACATTTCAAGCCCTGCTATGGCTTTGCTTTGTTTTAGTTACAACACATCGAAAAATCTTTCATTTCATTCGTTGCCCTAGTACTAGTTGCAGGCTGATGCATTGCTGGAGTCGATGCCATTTGCACTCCTCATACATTACTCATCTGCCAGGTGGTCCAGTTTTTTCTCCAGGACTTGTATTATACATCTTTGTTTGAATCACGTCGGTATCTATTTTTTCTACAGAAGGCCATCATACTATGGAATAGCATGAGTAGAAGGCATGATGTTGCTCATGGTGAGGAGGACAATGAAGCAGGTGCTCTTCTTAAGGGAGGGAGCTGAGTGCAGGACTCTGATGCTGCTACATCACTAATTGCTGGCTCTTGATAGTTGACGTGTAGCACTGATAGTTTCCCTTGTTGTGATTTTTTATCATTGGAAAAGTTTATGTTTGTTACTCTGTTTAGATTTGATTGAATGGCATGATGAGCTTATTGATATCCCAGGAGATGGGAGCTAGCATCTAGCTCCATTCTATTCTTCGCTTTTGAACTTCAGCGTAGTTGACAGTCATCTTGTGATACATGAACAGTAGGGAGAGACAAATACTAACTGTCCAACCAATAGATGAGGCAATTAATATATTTATAATACATGTTGATCAAGGAGTGGTATTTTTCCACCAAAGAGCAAACTCGGTAGATGAAGGAGAAAAAGAAAGGCACCCTATGCGAACTGCGGATCAGATCCAATACAACATCAGCAATACATATATCTAACAATACAGATCATTTCGGAAAAAAAATCTAATAATACAGATCCTTCCGTATGCTAGCTTGATGTGATTTTCCTTGCACTACTGTTTTCTCATATAGGCAACCTCTTTATATTATCAAAATATTCCTTATACTAGTATATCATAGTACAAGCTTTGAGCAGCGCGAAACAATGTCATATGAAAAGATGATGAAAGAATACGTAGGCTGCAAATAGCTTTTGTTATCTCCAACGAGACCAGAATATATGAGAAAATAAAGGAAAGGATATGTAGAGACACCTCGTACGGTGCGTGTGTTTAGGATCCGGAATGCTAATTGGTTCTGCAATTAACTGGCCGCTTTGATTGACTACGATATTAAAGGAGAAATGCATGCCTTGTTTACGCGCCCACGACGATGGCGTCATCGGTCTGTGGCACGAGGCATCGTTCCCATCAACAAGGAGCAAAAAAAGGAGTACAAGCTGATAAATGTTGTTGGTGTTGGACTAACTAATTTAGACGACAATGCAGCCGCGGCTGAGAAATTAAAGGAAAGGAAAGGCAAGAATAGGGAGAGATACCTGGATGGTGCGTGTATTTAGGATCTTGAATGCGAACAGGTCCATGTCCTCCATGCATGCCTGAATTAACTGGCCGGTTTAACTGACTGCAACTTGCCTCGTTACGCTTCCCGATCATCATCGATGTGTGACACGAGGCATCATGGCCATCCATCCTAGACACCGAACAAGAAGCAAAAAAAAGGAGGGAGAGAATTGAAGCACCGAATTATCAAACATATCATCTCCTTCCCGCTCTTCCCCACGAAATTCAAACCTCTCACTACATCTATAAATACGAGCCCACCGCCGCACAGCCGCGTGTCGGCTATCGCGTGACTTGTGACTTTGGACTTTGGCGAGGAGAGGAGAGGAGAGGAGAGGAGAGCGGAGCAGACGATGGCCGGCCGACGGCGAGATCTTCTCTTCCTGTCGTGATGGGATCTGTTCGTGGGTGGAAGGCAAGTGGGAAGGGAGGGAGGGACGCGCCGCCGATGCGGTGGTCGGAGGATCTCAGGCTGCTGATACCATTTGTCAGGTCCTTGGTGGAGGATCCCTGAAGAAGTTGTGGAGGAAGAAGGAGAACAGAGCACTCGGGCTCAGCAAGGTCGGGACCTGCGGCCAAGGAAGGAAACTAAAAGGAAATAAAATAGAATTTGTTTATTGCTTGATCCTCCCTTCCACCCCACCTGCCTCTTATAACCGTGAGACAGGCTCAAGCATTAGTTAACCATACAGAGTAGATTGTGCACTTAAACAACTAGACTAGTATTAAGACTAATTAAGGTAGGAGGAGTGGCTCTATCCAGGCCGTTGGTAGTCTGTAGGTTGCAAGGTCCTGACACTTCCTAGTGATCGAGCAATCCTTCTTTGTTTGTAAACTTTCTTTAGCTTGGTTCGTGGAATAACCCCGTTCTGATCAAGCGTCATTCATCTTTTATTTTTCTCTCTTTTGCAGATTCAGTTGGGACATAATAGATCGGATCTGAATTAAGTTTTCTATGTACTGCTACATGATGGGTTTCACGGCGGCGCGGATGGATGCCTAGGTAAGTATTGTATAGGGACGGAAGTACTAGGCGTGGTTAATTAGATCGATCAGTGGTTCCTCATGTCAGTGGCGCACAATCTCTCATAATCTAAGTTTCTTCTTTTTGTTTTGTCGCACGGCAGGAACGTCGGGACGATGGAGCGAGAGGAGATCGATCGATCAAGTACTAGGCCGGCGCGGACGGAAGTACACGATAGGTGGCCTGAGGCGAGGCAGCCAGGTACGAACGGTTTACTTTCTTGTTTTCTGTTGGACGGTAAGCCGGAGTAGCACGTCGTAGATTTCTCTTGTTAGACTACCCACAATGGGAGTATCATAGGTAGTATCATGCATTCCATGCATGCAAAATGCTGATGTGGCAGTGCAATTAAGGATGAGAGAGAGTGTACTAGTATCATAGGTAGATACTGTATCATAGCACATACTACTAGAAAAAATAATGTCAAGTAAATCTTGTACACATATTTGCATTGAGATTTTACAAAACAATTAATATATGAAGACTATGATACTAATATATGATACCATGCATTGTGGAGATAGTAACATATAGTAGTATCATACCGCATGATACTTCTATATGATACTATGCATTGTGACTAGTCTTAGTGAAATTTTACTACAAGATGCAAGCCGACACAAGGGCGATACACTCGCCAAGGGCGATACGGAGCAAAAAAATGCAACGCACTTATTTATCTACTTCAGTGACGCTCAGTTCGAGAGCCTCTGATGGCTATCTATTACCAAACTGTCTTGCTTTTGTCCAGGATTTATATAGTCTAGGACAAACAACACTGCCAAATTTTTGACAGGAAAAGGTATGATTCATATCGTGCATATTTATATACTTTGAATTTACAAAATGTACAAGAAACGGTATTTGATAAAACTTTGCAACTATCATCTTCCGTGGCGGATGGGGTACCGGCCGCGGCAGAATGATGTAGAAGTGTTTGGTGTATACTTGTATGACAGTCTTACACCATAGTGATTTATCATTTCGCGAGAAACTATAGTAAGTAGGCTGGGGAGACGCGATGTTGTGGGTGGCACGGGCCGGAGGAGGAAGTGGTGCCGCAGCGGCACCGTTTGTGGCGGGGCCTGGAGGAGTAGGCGGTGACGCCACACTTTTGGTGACGCGCAGGCTCGGAGGAGGAAGCGCTCCGTAAACTTCCTTCACAGGGTTCGTCGCGCTTATGAAAAAATAAAGAGAAAAGTTGAATGGAGCAGGGCACCTGCACATTTTTGACTTTGTCTTTTTTTATCTTCCAAATAATGTAATATTTTGATTTAATTTTTTTTGCAACTCACTTAAAAATAACAAATAGAATGGAGGAAAGCTAGTTCAGAATTGTTTTGTGCAAATCTAAATTTTAAATTATTTAACATTTAAAATAAATTCTTGAAATATATATATATATATATATATATAGGATAAATACTTCCTACCCCTGGGTGTAACTACACCCATGTCTAATATACTACCATATTGAAGTATGTACGATACTTTATCTATTTGAGTATGTTCATACAACATATCTAAGATACTCCAAATCAAGTTTGGTGAAAAAAATGTATTTGAACATGTAGTTTGCACTACATATCCGAAATACATGCATATGTACACGTAAAAAATGAGTCGACGTAAAAAAATGTACATACTGCATACAAAGTATTATATATACTACCAAAATAGTCTTATATACTTCATACTACATGTACATAATTCCCGGTATGATAGATACTCTCTAGATTATGAGAAACACGCGTGGGTGTAACTACACCCGGGTGTAGTATGAATATGTCCTATATAGGATATCCAAAATATTTTCCCACATTCTAATCGTTATATCTAAGTGATCTGCAAATTTTTGAGTTCCGCACGTAGAAGAACGACATCTGTCCATTCTTCACCGAATCCACCGTTGGGATCCACAGCTGGCACGTCTCCAACGCCGGCTTCGCCGTGCCGCCGTCGCAGGACCGCATACGCGAGCCCTCGCGAGGGAACGACGGAACCTAATGACGCCGGCGGAGAGGAACTTGCTGGACAACGCGGTCGACAGCCCGGCCTGGCAGCGGCGTTTCGAAGATAAGCGCGCCATCGAGCTCGCGCAGGCGGCCGACCGCTCGCGCGGCCGCTTCAACACCGTCTGCCGCCGTCCCTGGTGGTACGGCCGTGACGTCGACACCACGCTTTGCTAGTACGGCTTCCGCCTTTCGCGTCCGCGACGATAGGCCACGCGACCTGATGTACATCCCGCATGCGGCGTGCATGGCGCCGACGGCGCCGACTCTGCAGAGGGTGCCGGAAATGACCACGGCGTCCGGAAGCTCGCGCACCGGATCATCGTCAGTCGTGTCTCGCACATGCTCGGCCGCGCCCGTGCCTCCTTTCGGAGGTGTCATTTTCCACGACGAGGCGAGGCGCCCGTCATCTGCTCCGGCCCGTCGGACGACGGGGTCGGGCCGCCGCCGCCGCGTCAAGGAGAAGGACGCCGCGGCCTCGCCACCACTTCCGCCGGCAAAGAAGAAACAATGGTGGGAGAAGGAGGTGGAGGCGCAGGCAGCTCTCCATGGTGACGATGACGAGGAGGAATTCCCCGGCCTAAACTTCATGGTCGGCTGCTCCGTCGACGAGGACTACCGGCAGATTACGCTGGAACCGCGGCAGGCGGCGGTGTGGTCTGCCAGAGACCACTGCGCCAACTTCGTCGACCTCGCCGGATCATCAGAGCTTCCAGCGCCAAAGGAGGAGAAGGCCGACGAGGACGACAGCTGGTCCTTCGGGGCATCTAGCGACGACGGCGACGACGGCGACTTCAGCGCCTTCGACTCCCAGCATTGCTAGATTTTGTTTAGTTTTTTATTTTAAATTCACGTTAAATTTGTACAAATTTCATTCTAATTTTGTATGAATATCATTTTGAAATTTTGATTTTAACTTATAAAATCTATCGGAGCCGCCGGTTTGGGGGCGCCGGTGTGGGAGCAGCATCCCAAATAGAGGATGCTCTACCAGCGGCCCCATACGGTAGTGCTGGCGCCCCTGTCGGCGTCTATTTGGGAGCCGCCGGTGGAGATGCTCTTACATCTTTTGCTCTCTGCATCTGAAAATTTGCACATGTCGTCGCTTTCCTTGTTGAAGGTGTTGTTTTGATACGCGGGGCTTCGGTAGGCTAGGTGTGTGTTGGAACCACTCGGAGGGCGAGTAATCTTCGTTCTTGTCGAGCTGCTAGCGTCGGCATTGTTTTCTCTTTTCTTTCTCCTTTGTTCCTTTGGACTTGCTTGTGCTGCGGTCCCAGCATGTCTGATTGTATCGGTTGGTTGCTATATTAATATAGCGGGGCGAAAGCCTATTTCGAGGAAGCGTGAGTATTACAAAGCATGAGCGATAAGTGACTCAGCTCTAAGAATATGGAGTAGAAAGAAATACAACTCCACACAGACTGCCGGACGAAGCCTCCTATACAGTCGATCGATGTAACTCGTCGGCGCAGAGAGGCATGCCATTGTTTGTGCATCCAGCCTCGGAAGCTTTTGCTGATAAACCGATGTAAACTACAAATCCAGTGTTTGCACTTTGCACATGTCCAGCCTCGGAAGCTTTTGCATCCAGCGGCTTCCTGATAAACTACGTACAAATCCGATGTGCTGGATCTAGTATGAAGTCCGTCTATTATGGCCATTTCTCTGTTGCCTCGATCGGGACTGGTGTTGTGAACCGTCGCAATGGCGAGGATAGGAAAGAACACAACGTCTATCCTCTGATCAACGATAGCTCCATCCGTGAAGCCAAGGGGCAGATCGTCAGCGCCCACGGCGAGCACTGTCGCCTCGTGTAAAGATATCCACCTGGTCCGACCCGCATCGGCCCCATGTAAGCGTCGGCGATGTAGAGGTAACCAGACTCATAGTGGAACCGCGGAGGGCGCAGACGCTGGCTCCGGCCAGCGCCGCCGTCGGCCCTCGTCTCGGCACCAAGAGTGGAAAGCAGTGCAATGAGCACAACGGACAGCGAGATCGTGAGCAACGTTAGCTTCCTCGCCCACCCCATGGTCTTGCGAATACGTTCTTCCGTAAGCAGAGGTGCACAAAAGGCATTTGGTTTTGTGAAGTAGGCCGAGTCGGAATGTGATTATGAATTGGAAACGGTCATCAGTTGCACGCATGACCAGAAAGAAATCAAAGCATATTACGAGGCGGAAAGAAAAACCACATGAGCCATTCACAGGTTTCGTCGCTCTATAAAAGGCTTAGCAGTTAGCTCCGAGAGTTTACTTGCATGACAGCATGAGGACAGTGGCAAAACTTGATGAGCTACACTAGCTCATGACTCCATACGAATGTTGCAGCAATATATATGAAGTCGTCTTGCCGTCCCATTGATCACTTCTCCTGCATGTCAAAGAGTTATGTTGTAGAAATGTTTGGTGTAGATCTTTCAAGTATTATGTCGTGGTGAGATATTGGAGTAGGCCAAATAAACAAGATACTCGTATGACAATCTAGGTAGGTCCGGACGGCGCGGTGTTATTGACAGCGGGGGCTGGAGGTGGAAGCTGCACCGCCGCGTTGTTGTTGGCGGCGTGCCAAGGAAGACTAGGCCGTGCCGCCATATTGTTGGTGACGTGCAGGCTTGGAGGAGGAAGCAGCGCCGCCTCATTGATGTGGCAGTTGCGAAGCGGCTGCATAATTTTTGCTGTTGGGATTCATTGACGCGGAGCTGATAACGTCAAGAGGTAGTAGACCAGCAGTTTTTCTCGTCTTGAATCATTCAAGACGCATATCATTCTGAGGAGGTAACGAGAACTGACATTTCCTTGTTTAATACTTGTGTATAAAACCTGGGAGAGTAATAACATCATTTTTTCTTCTTGTAAACAAAGATTAAGAAAAAGCTTTGCATGTATAATCCATTTACTGATCTCCCATCCCGTGTTTGGTCGTTGTCATCTCTCTGACTTGGTGAACTGGTGATTTGAAAATGTGCACAGAAAATTTTGGTAGCACATGTTGAAGTGAATGGCCATCCGAGGTTCAGGTCCGCTGGCCATTGAGTACTCTTTCAGGAATATTTATTTAGTTCTCGTGTTTATTAATGATACTTTCTTAAAAAGATGGAGACATTACATTGCACATCACGAAAAGAGCTCACACTCGGTCAAGCAGTACTGCAACAAGCCACCATACACAATTGACATTTCTCCTGCCAAATTGGACCAATTCAAGAACAGCCATGTTGCAATCTCTCTGAATTTCTGCACCTGCATGCATCTGGTAGAAGCTGCATAGCATAACTGATTCACTAACATACACATAGCATGAGCTTCTCCTATTTTGTTTGTTCAGTTGGAAAAAATTGTAACTATATGCAGTAGGAAGTCCTAGTGTTTTGCCTAAAAAACACTGCATCAATCAGTTTCACAGCAAGCCTAAACATCAAGCCGGACAAATATGCAGTAGGAAAACCTGGGAGAGTAATAATATTACTTTTTCTTCTTGTAAAAAAAGATTTAGAAAAAGCTTTGCATGTACAATCCATTTACCGATCTCCCATCCTGTGTTTGATCGTTGTCATCTCTCGGACTTGGTGAACTGGTGATTTGAAAATGTGCACAGAAAACTTTGGTAGCACAAGTTGAAGTGAATGGCCATCCGAGGTTCAGGTCTGCTGGCCATTGAGTACTCTTTCAGGAATATTCATTTAGTTCTTGTTTTTATTAATGATATTTTCTTAAAAAGATGGAGACATTACATTGCACATCAGGAAAAGAGCTCACACTCGGTCAAGCACTACTGCAACAAGCCACCATACACAATTGACATTTCTCCTGCCAACCTGGACCAATTCAAGAACAGCCATGTTGCAATCTCTCTGAATTTCTGCACCTGCATGCATCTGGTAGAAGCTGCATAGCATAAGTAATCTACCAATATACACATAGCATGAGCTTCTCCTATTTTGTTTGTACAGTTGGTAAAAAAATTGTAACTATATGCAGTAGGAAGTCCTAGTGTTCTGCCTAAAAAACATTGCATCAATCAGTTTCACAGCAAGCCTAAACATCAAGCCGGACAAATATGCAGTAGGAAGTCTCTGACTTGCTGGTGATTTGAAAATGTGCACATAAACTTTGGTAGCACATGTTGAAGTGAATGGCCATCCCAGGTTCACGTCCGGTGGCCATTAAGTACTCATTTAGGAATATTTATTTAGTTATCATTTTTATTATTGATAATTTCTTAAATAGATGGAGATATTACATTGCAAATCAGGAAAAGAGTTCACACTCGGTCAAGCACTACTGCAACAAGCCACCATACACAATTGACATTATATTTCTCCTGCCAAACTGGTCCAATTCATTAACAGCCATGTTGCAATCTCTCTGAATTTCTGCACCTGCATGCATCTGGTAGAAGCTGCATAGCATAACTGATTCACTAACATACACATAGCATGAGCTTCTCCTATTTTGTTTGTTCAGTTGGAAAAAAATTCTAACTATATGCAGTAGGAAGTCCTAGTGTTCTGTCTAAAAAACACTGCATCAATCAGTTTCACAGCAAGCCTGACAAATAAGTAAGCCTCCAGACATCATTTAACATAACAGTCTAGGTAGTCATTAGGTTCAATTACAGCAGAGTGCAAACAATTAAACCACACGCCATGACCAAATTAACGGTCTTACAGCTAATTCAGTTACACCCGAGAAACAGAGATTACCCACTCACTTGAACGCTGCTGTTACCTGAAACAAAGTCCAGTTGCATACCCAAAACTCCACTTGTTTCCAAGATAAAGGCTGGTTAGGAGCATACTGGATATAGATACACACAGTTAGAGTGCCTTGTACATATCCAGCACTCAACATACTATGGCACAGTCTGAAATTTTGACTTCCACCAACAGAGGATGGTTCAACCTTCATGTCCACATTCTCTTTCAGACAGAGACATGCATAGGGCATATACAGAACCTTCAGAACAATATTAGATATCAAAACGGTTATACCAACAAAACAGAAACGTAGCCAGATTAAGTACCCAAAAAGTCAAAATGTTTGGGGAAAACCTACCAGTTGGAAACCTAGTACTGGACATAGATACACATAGGAAGATCACATTGAACATATCTTAATAGTAGTCACTACAGTCATCCAGGATTTTCAACAGGTTATAGCATGCTATAAAATGTTGACTGGCATCATAGTATGGTCCAACCTTCTAAGTGTGCATTTTCTTTCAGAATTAAGATATGCATAGGCGTCAGGAACAAATTGGAATTCAGAACCATGCATCCATGCGTAATCTTACCAACAAACGAAGGCAAGTCCACCAAAATGGCAGCCAGGTCATGTTGATGAACTCACATGTTCAAGGCAGTGGTGCTTTATGCCCCTAGAATGATCTGAAAAGATAGAATACACACACATATGAGATGGCAAATCTTCCAATATCTTTATATTAAAATTCTTGAGGAGAGGAACACTATATCTATACTTTCATACCGAGGCTAACTGAAAGAAAGCACTTGCAATCTGACTATAATTAGTTACTACTGAAACAAACCTAGATTAGTTGTAGGTGTTTGAAACAGGTAGGTACAAGATCAGTTATCAGTACCTAGAGTGTAGAAGCTGGAGTAGGGGATGATCTTGTCAGTGAATCTCATGTTGGTTAACTTCCTGACTCGGCCAGAAGTAATGTCAACGGTGTATGATCCAGCATGTGTGCTGAGGAAGACGACGCCGTCTGCGGATCCAACCAGTAGGCCACCCGACACGCCATCCCAATCGGGCGTGCGGGAGCAGCCAGGACGGGGCACCAGCATCTCGAGATGGACGACCCTGCGCTGCGCCCACTCCACGGCGCCGTCTTCGCCGGCCTCCCTTGACCACACGTGGAGGGCTGAATCCTCCAAGCCGGCAAACAGAAGCACGCCGTCGTCTTGGACCGCGACGAGGACCGCGTGCCACTGGTAGTACTCGTGGAACTGGGTGTCGATCACCGACAGCCGCTTCTCGGCGATGCTGTACTCGAGGATTCTGTTGCTCATATTGCAAGGGAAGTAGATGGTTTTCCCGTGTAGAAGAGTGAAGCCGAGGCCGCTGTCCATGAACCTCGTGAACTCCATGCCAAGGTACTGCTCCATGGCGGTATCTGGATAGTCGACGAAGACGGTGTCGCTCCAGTCACCGGAGACCGACGAGTAGACGGAAGCGAAGGCATGCCTGTCGAGGCCCGCGAAGACCACGAGGAAGGGGCCGCCGTGGCAGTCGACGTGGTCGCAGCCGTCCGTGGCGCAGAGCACGGTGGCGCTCCAGGAGCCGTGGGTGAAGTCCGGCAGGATGAGTCTGCACTGCTCGTCCGTGATGGGGTCCCAGACGACGAACTCGATGTCCGGCTTGGGCGGGAAGCTGTAGAGGAGGACGCGGCCGTGGCGGGAGTCGAGCACGATCCAGTTGCGGCGGTGGGTGCCGCCGGGCGGGCGGAAGGAGGTGGTGGGCACCAGCACGCAGTGGTGCGGCTTCGCCGCGCTGCCCTTGTTGTGGATGAATCCGAGCAAGGGCTGCGTCCCGCGGTGGAGCTCGCGGTAGGTGCGGCAGAAGACCGGATCCGAGAGGATCCCTCGCCACGGCTTGCAGCAGAGGGAGGCGCGGACGAGGCGCCTGGGGTCGTCCGGCGGGGTGCGGAGGAGTATGTCTCGGATGGCGTCATCGGGCAGCTGCGGCGGCGGCGAGAGGCGGCGGCGCCGGCGAGACGAACTCATCCTGCTCCAGTGGGCTTTGGGTGCGGCCTGCGAATGGAGATTTTTTTCTTTGGCATTAGCATTATTATGATGAAGCAGAGCCACTTTTTGGCAAAAAAAAAAAGTGATTTGAGATTCCCGCCCCAGGGAGCCGCCCTGAATCATCGGAAATTTTCACAAATATTCGAAACGTGTTATTTCGTTTTCTCTTTTTGGAGTGATTTTTTTTGCAATATTAGTCCGTTTTGAATTATAAGATGTTTTACCTTTTTTTCTGAACCGTATGTATCTACATGTATTTCAATGTGTATGTTTAGTCTTCTTAATATGTATGTTGTCTTTTCAAAATATTTTATAATTCGGAACAGTGTGAGTATTATTTAACAAAAAGTACCGGTACATAGAGGACATCTATAAATATCAGGAAGTTAGAACATTTGAAACTTATAACTATCCCTTCTAATTTTTTTAATATGTCGCACAACATGTAACATTGGAGCAATTTATAATTACCCTCATAATATTACAATACCAACAAGCCCCGACAGGTGATTTTCTCTTGTTATCATTACAAGAAATTTATTTTATTTTCATCCTAATGACAAGATAATGATATGTTTCATTCATTTGCAGAAAGTTGCCTGGATACTTAGTATTTAGCTTCATGCTCCCATGGGATGGTAAAATATTTATTCCTCCAGTTTGCACTGTGAGTACTCTATGTTCACATTCTTACATTTTTATGTGAAGAAAATTTCATGTTAACATGATACATTGCTTGTGCAGGATGGCTACGAGTTGAGGAAGAAGTTTTTAATACACATACTCAAGTACCTTAGTAATGAAGTTGAAGACAACATTCCCGAGGTTACGCGTATCAAGAGACCATGGCTTTAAGAAAATCCGGGATAATATGTTGGTTCTTGTATTGTATACTCATTACATTGAATTATGTGAACTGCACCTTAAGATATTTTAATATTATTTGTTTTATGTACTTAAATATTGTTTACACGTGTAACATGTGTGCCACTAAATATAGGTAGGGAGCTGTGGCAGAGCATGGACATTTCACTAGTATTTTATAATTCGGAACAGTGTGAGTATTATTTAACAAAAAGTACCGGTACATAGAGGCCATCTATAAATATCAGGAAGTTAGAACTTTTGGAACTTATAATTATCCCTTCTAATTTTTCGAATATGTCGCACAACATGTAACATTGGGGCAAAAATAACGCTCTCTATGTTATGGTTGCCTCTAGGCATCGAGCGGGAAGCGATGTTGTGAGCAAGCAGAGAGTGCTTTGGATCAGCTGTATCTGGAGTGGACCAAAAAAACCTAGGATCTAAGTTGTTTAACTATTGTTGTGTGCCTCTCTTCGACTAGATATTTTTATATTTTCACAATATCATCGTCTCTATCATGTGAAAAACTAGGAAAAAATACCGTCGCAACATTTCCAACACACACGTGCACCAAAAATTTGTGTGTATGAAAAAAATCCCCATTTTGTTGCAGAAATTCACTAAGAATGAGCATCACGTGTATGCAGTATGGAGACGAATGCTTTCAACACTATGAGAAACTATTGCAACATAAACACGACATGTATAACAAACAATAGAGTCGTCACAACATCTCGCGTATGCATGTTTACATTAGAAGACACATGAGTTCGCTGCAATGTAGGTCAAATTTATGGGAATTTAATATCCGCAAATTGCTAAAATCTGTGATGAAGCACTGACCTTGCCTGCACGTCTGGTCGGTAACAAATTTGGGCTTACCGGGGACTAATCTAGGTAGCCCTAATTCATGCCTATCACACCTTGTGTTTCCTCGAGCTAGCTCTAGCAGGTGTATGCCTTCAATTTTGAAATCCAACTCGAGGCCACCATGAGGACGCCATGGCAACATGACGGACAACATCGCATGCGGCGAATAGTAGGGGCCTGGAGACCATGGGAATGGATATCGCCGGCGGTAGGGAGGAAATGGGTGGAACTGTGTAAGAGAAGAGCTTCATCTTCTTGACCAAACATGGTGAATCATATACGATTGAGATCACTTCAGGCCAATTCAGGAAGTTAACCAACACGAGACCCACAAACAAAATGATCTCCTACACAAGATTCTACACTCTAGGTATATAGGTACTAAAACTGATTGTGTACCTGTTTCAAACACCTACAATAATCTAGGTTTCTCTGAATAAGTAATTTTAGTCAGATTTCAAGTGCTTTGTTTCAGATAGCGACATGAAAGTGTATATATTGTTCGTGTTCTCAAGAATTTTATTATAAATATATTTAGTAGATTTTCCTTCTCATGTGTGTGTATTTTATCATTACAGATGTGAGTCCATGAACATGACCTGGCTGCCATTTTAGTAGACTTTCATTCATTTGTTGTAAAGATTAAGCATGGCTCAGAATTCCAATTTTTTTCTGACGGCTCTGCCTATGCAAATCATAATTTTGAAAGAAAATGCACACATGAAGGGTTGGACCATACTCTGATCGCAGTCATTTTATAGCAGGCAATAACCTATTGAAAATCTTCGATGATTGTAGTGGCTACTATTAAGATATGTTCAGTGTTATCTTCTTGGGTGTATATATATCCAGTACTAGCTTGCAACTCGTAGGTTTTCGCCTCGCTTTTTTGGGTGCTTAACCTGACTAAGTCTCTGTTTTGATGCTCTAACAGTTCTGAAATCAAATTTTGTTCTGAAGGTTTTGCCTAGGACCTATGCATGTCTCTGTCCGAAAGAGAATGCAGACATGAAGGTTGAACCGTCCTCTGTTGGGGGAATTCTAGATATCAGAGTGGTTACTTATCAGCCTGTATCTTCAAGACCGGTGAAGACTTTGTGTGTGCTACTGGACCAAGTTTCAGATAAGCGGTAGGGTTCAAGTGAGTGCGCCATCTCTGTTTGTCTGGTCTGTGGTGTAATTGAATTAGTTGTAAGACAGTTAATCTGATTCCTGTAACTGAGGCTAATGACTGTTATGGTGAATGATATCTAGAGACATGTTTATTTGTTGATTTTGATGTTCAGGCTTGCTGCAAAGTTGGTGGATCTAATATTTTTTATGCGAAACACTAGGATGTCTTACTGCATATAGTTATAAAAAAATTCCAAGTGCACAAATAAAAAAACGGAGGAGCCCTTGTTGTGTGTATGTTCGTGAATCAGTTATGCGGTGCAGCTTCTACCAGACGCATGCAGGTGCAGAAATTCAGAGAGATTGCAACATGACTGATTATGAATTGGTCCAATTTGGTAGCAGAAATATCGATTGTGTATGGTGCCTTGTTGCAGAAGCGCTTGAGTGTGAACTCTTTTCTTGATGTGCAATGTAATCTCTCCCTCTTTTTAAGAAAGTTGTACGGAGTATTATTAATAAGAAGGACATGAGGTTGTGGATTCGTTCCCCTTTTCGAAAAAATAAAAAGAAGGTCTAAATAAATATTCCTGAAAGAATACTCAACGGCAACCTAGGATCGATGGCCATTCAAATCAACGTGCTGCCAATGTTTCTGCGCACATTTTCAAATCACAAGGTCACCAAGCCAGAGACGACCGCGATCAACCACCTGTGGGAGATGGATAAAAAGATGTAATCCACTTGCAATGTTTTATCTAAACCCTTTTTTAGAAGAAAAAAAAGTAATGTTATTACTCCCAGGTAGGTTCTGTACACAAACACAGTACTAATACTACAGAAAAAGGAAAAGACTACGTAATACCCCACGGTTTGCTACACCTCCTCCTCGGAACGACACGTGCCCCGAAAATGATGAGAAAAACTGCAGGTTCAACTACCTGCAGACCTTATTCTCTCCAAGCGCCAACAAATCCCAACAAAGAAGATTGCGCCGCCGCTTCCAAGTCCGAGCCCGCGCGTCACCAGCAGCATGGCGTAGATCAATGGCCACCAACAACAACTCGACGGTGCCACTTCCTCCCATCCTCCGGCCCTGCCGCCAACAAAATCACGCCACCCGGACCTACTTATTATAGTTTCTCAAGAAACGATAAACCACCACCATGTAAGATTGTCATACAAGTAGCTTGTTTATTTGGCCTACTCCAATATCTCACGACATAAAACTTCAAAGATCTACGCCAAACCTTTCTACATAGCTCTTTGATATGTAGCAGAAGTGATCAATGCATGGGATGGCAATGTGTGTTCATATATATAGCTGCAACATTCGTATGGACTATGCAGTCATTAATGTAGCTCATCAAGTTTTGGCACTCTCCTCATGCTGTCATGCAGAAGTAAATTCTCGGAGCTAGAGCATCTCCAGTCGCGTCCCCCAAAGCGTCCCCCAAAGGGATTTGGGGCGCGTCGGACAAAAAAAAGCGTTCCAGCCGCGTCCCTCAAAGCCCATTTTTGTCCGGCGCGGCCCGATACGGTGTCCGGCGCCCTGAGCCCGTCCCCGTCCCACCGGGGACGCTCCGGGGACGTCGGACACAACGAAAAGCGAGGCGGGCTCCCACATGTCGGCGACTATTTGCATAAACCGTTGGTTCGCGCCTCTTTTCTCGTCGCTCCTTCCTTCCCGCACCTCCCACCCCACCGCCGCTGGATTTTCCGGCCGTTTGGGCGTCTGATCTCTGCGAGAGGCACCGTTGTCGCGGGGCCCCGCTGGTCGTGCCGCCGCCGCCGGCCCCGCGTCCCCGCGCGTCAAACCACCTCCACCGCACGAAGGTGCTCGACGACTTGCCGTAGGCGCGATTGGCCGTTTGTTGCGTCGTCTGCCTCGGCGCAATTTTAACCATTGATTTTGCTTTAGCCATGGACAGCGACGATGAGATGGTTGCCCTGCTGTGGAGGACGAGCAAGCGTTCGACGACGACCTGCGGGAGCATTTGCGATCATCGCGTCCCTCCAGGACATGCTTGACGCTGAGGCGGAGAAGAGGAAGAGGCCGCGCCGGGAGGATCAAGGCCGGTAAGAAGGAAGTCGAAGCCCGGCAGAGGATGGAGGGGCATGCCATGCTGCACAACGACTACTTCGCCGACGGGGCAACACATGCCGACAATTTTCGGCGCCGGTACAGGATGAGCAAGGGGCTGTTCATGAGTATCCTCCACGGCGTTCGAGAGTTCGACCCCTACTTCAAGCTCAAGCTCGACGCTGTAGGCGTTCTCGGGTTCTCGTCCATTCAGAAGTGCACCGCCGCCATGAGGATGCTTGCATACGGAGCACCTGCCGATACACAGGACGACTACCTTCGCATTAGTGAGTCTACTGCCATTGAGTGCATGTACAAGTTTTGCCGAGCTGTGGTGGGAAAGTTTGGCAAATACTACTTGAGAGGGCCAACTGAGGAAGAGACTGCAAGGATCATGGCACAAAATGCTGCCAGAGGATTTCCTGGAATGCTTGGAAGCATCGATTGCATGCACTGGGCATGGAAGAACTGCCCGTTTGCTTGGCAAGGTATATACAAAGGGCGTCATGGATATTGCAGTGTGGTGCTTGAAGCTGTGGCAGATTATGACCTGTGGATTTGGCATTCTTTCTTTGGCATGGCGGGATCACACAATGACATCAACGTGTTGCAGCGGTCTCCGGTGTTCAGCAGACTAGTGGAAGGGTATGCTCCACCATGCAACTATGAGATCAATGGCCACCAATATACCAAAGGCTATTATCTAGCCGATGGTATATATCCAAAATGGGTCACTTTTGTCAAAACAATCTCGAATCCATCAGGTCTGAAGAATTCTCACTTTGCTACACGACAGGAGGCTTGCAGGAAGGATGTCGAGCGGGCATTTGGTGTGCTTCAAGCACAATTTGCCATTGTCCGGTACCCTGCTCTAAGCTGGTCTCACGACCAAATGTGGGAGGTGATGCAGGCTTGTGTGATCATGCACAACATGATCATCGAGGATGACCGCAAGAATCATGTTAGGTCACATGTTGGTCCCTATGAGTGTCAAGGCCCTCTTGCGGAGGTTGATCATGAGTTGCCTGCAGATTTTGCTGATTTTCTCGCCATGCATGCAGAGATCCGTGACAGCAATGTGCATGAGCAACTTCAAGCTGGTCTCGTTGAGCATTTGTGGAGGATCAAAGGAAATACCGTGGCACCTTGATGTAGCATCTAGCCCTATTTATTATATTTGATTACTTGTTTTATTGTTTGTTGTAACTTAATTTGAAAACAATCCTCGCAAACATTTTTATTCATATGCTACATTTGATAAATGGTTTATGTGTTAAAAAAATATTTTAAATGTTTGGGGGCGTTTGGGGGACGCGGGGGAGCGACGGCTAAAGCTCATCAAGTTTTGGCACTCTCCTCAGCTGTCATGCAGAAGTAAATTCTCGGAGCTAGTAACTGCCAAGCCTTTTTTTTCAGAAGAGCGACGAAACCTGTGATCTGTTCACACCTGGCTCTTCTTTCCGACTCGTAATAGGTCCTGCGTGGAACGGATGACCGATTCCAACTCGTATTCACATTCCGACTCGGCCTACCACACGGAACCATATATACTAGCTAGCGGGAGCACAGCTCGTCCATCAGAAAAAAGCAGAGAGGCCTCTTGTGAACATCTGCTAACGGAAGAACGAATTCGCAAGTACATGGGGTGGGCGAGGAAGCTGACGTTGCTCACGATCTCGGCCGCCGTTGTGCTGCTAGCCCTGTTTTCCACTCTCGGCGGCGATACTAGGGCCGACGACGCCGACGCCGGCCGGAGCCACCGTCTGCGCCCTCCGCGGTTCCACTACGAGTCCGGCTACCTATACATCGCCGACGCTTACATGGGGCCAATGCGGGTCGGGGCAGGTGGATACCTGTACATGAGGCGACAGTGCTCGCCGTGGTTGCTAACGATCTGCCCCTTGGCCTCACGGATGGAACTGTCGTTGCTCAGGGGATAGGCGTCGTACTACATATTTTGCTTTCCTAGCGGCTGTGAGTTGTGACGATTCAAAACACCCGTCGAGGCATCCGGAGAGGTGGCCATAGTACTCAGAGTTCACATCAGGTTCAGATTTTACATCGGACTTGCAGATTATCGGAGGGGGAATGCGTCTCTGCCAAGCAGGTTGAACCAGGGTTACATCGATCAAATCATCGATCGATCGTATGTCTGGTCTGTAGAGAGAGTTGAAGTTGATGGGCCTTGTAGGATGTCAGTCCTTGTGGAGTTGTGTTTCTTTCTACATATTCTTACGGCTGAGATGAGTTGTTTCGGCTGACATTTTTCATGCACACTTCCTAATACTCAGTGTCGACATGCGCATTTTTTTTAGGTCCACAGAGCAAAAGATGCAACATGATTGTTTATTTACTTCAGTGACGCTCCGTCGAGAGCCTCTGATGGCTATCGATTACCAAACTGTCTTGCTTTAGTCCAGGATTCATATATATATAGTTTAGAACAAACAACATTGCCAAAGTTTTTGACATGAAACGGTATGATTCATATCGTGCATATTTATATACTTTGAATTTACAAAATGTACAAAAAAGAAAGAAAAAAAGACGTAATTAAAAATACAAAAGGAAAAAACCGACCAGGCATACCTCCCCTAAACTATTTTGAAAATGGCAGTTTCGTCCTAATTCCTTAAATCGTCGGTAAATCTGTTTGCTTCCAGCATACCTAAACGAAGTTTCTATTACACGCTAATCGTGCGTCATTATGCTTCAGAAATAGCTGAATAAAGAAGATATGGTAGGTCACTAATCAAAAATATAGGTCATGCTTCAGTACAACTTAGTTCTTGCTTTGACCATCATCAAACTGTGCTTATTTTGTCTTCCAATGTACTACAACCCAATGAAAACTTCAAAGCTCAACACAATATGTTCCAATTACTGTTATCACATGCCTTTTTTCACTGATGTAAATAAATTCACTAGCGACAGATCATATTCAGATCGAAGCAGGTTTCAGATATTTTGGAAGCAAATTGTAATATTATTGGAAGCATGATTGCTTGCAATCAAAGCATACTTACATGCCGTGGAAAAATATTAGGCTAGAGAACTAGTCTCCGAATTGGTCTCCAAAACTCAAGAACGCAAGAGAGTTTTAATCGGGGGCAACTAATTGCAAATCCCATGTAATATCGGGTGGCCTTGGGGCCTTGGAGGTGTGGCGGACCGCGGCCTCTCGCCGGCGGGAAGGTTTCAGTTCTTCGTTTAGTTCGTTTTTGGTGTCTTCTTCGGGATGGTGAGGCGATGGCTACTTCCTGAAGTCAGAATAAGGTCCTCCCCGTCCTATCCTCGCTCCGGTGGTGCATCTAGCGTCGGCGGAGGGCACGTGGAGTTGGTGTCCGGCGGATCTCCCGTGATTCGGTCGTCTTTCGTGTTCGATTGTGTGGTTTCAGGTCAGTCTCTTCCGATCTACGGTTATCATCATTGGCGATGGTTCCTGCTCTGGTGCGCTGGTCCTTTTGGGCCTTAGCACGACGACTTCCCGTCTGTCTACTACAACAAGCTCTACTACGACAAGCTTTGCATGGCTCCGGTGATGGAGGGGTGAGGACGGCGGCGCGCCTTCGGCTCGTGCTAGTGTCTGTAGTCGTCGCTAGGTGGTCCAATGATCTATTTGTAATTTTTATTACTTTTAGATATCTTTGTACTACTGTTGATGATTATTAATAGATCGGTGGAATTTTCGCAAAAAAAAAATCCCATGTAATTAACATCACAGGGTTGTTAGTTACTACGGAAGCATGCAATTGAGTCCTTGTATCACGGAAGAGTCATCCGGACCTGTTTTAAAATCTGATGTCGATCTAGTGGTGCCCTAAAGTTAATTATTTTCTACCTGTCATTTCTAGTGATAGTTACTCCCTTGCTTCATCCACAAATAAGTGTACATGCAGCTTTTTCAAGATAAATTTTGAAATGAAGTGAAAACAATATTGGAAAGATGCAAAAAAAATATCTCTCCTCTTTAGTTATTTCACATCTAATGAGCTAATTGAGTGCAGAAAACAAGGAGAACATGTGCTCAGTATTATTGGGTTCAATTTCTGTGCGACGAGAGAGAAATAATTTTTGCTACTTTAAAGTGCATTTAGAAGATATGGGTACACATTTTTGTAGACAAAATTTAGAGCTAGATGTTCACTTATTTGAGGACGGAGGGGGTAAGTGTCTGTTGCCATATTAAATACCATATGGTCACAAATCATGATCGAGACAGTTTGATTCCTCTTCGGTTAACATCTAGTAATACTCAAATGATGAGGTTCATTCTAGCTTAGGAAAATGAAGATATTAATCTAATCGCATACCAAAAATTAATTCTAGGCAGGTCAATACACTAGAGTCGAGTTATGCGTGTACAAGTTATGCTTCCTAAATCACATGAAGAAGCAAATGCTCTAAGTTGAGCAAGCATATGTACATGTCAACAAACTCATCAACAAAACGTGAAAGTACATCAATATACGCATGACAATGCGAAAGCTCATATAAATGGCCAAGGAGTCTTGTTCGCTAGGTGGCATTTTCATGAAAATCAATTCTACGTAAACATCCAAATGGTAGCTAACTATCTAAGTTCCCATTCAATTAAATTCTTGAGGACATTGGAGTAAACCAAGCAAATCCATGTACTAGTTGCCGTGAATGATGCCAATCCGTTATGTTTGTGTTGATGGTGGATTTCTATGGTTTGAGGACTTGATCGATAGAAAGCGTGTTCGTCGGGGCCGGCGAATCGAGTTATGCTAGCTTAGCTATGGTGAAAGCCATCATTGTTTGCAATGCTCGTTCAAGATATTGTAGACTCTCAAGCAGTTTGAGTAGGAAATTAAGCCTAAGAGTAACATTTTATCATAATAGTGGCCGGCTTCATGTGCTTTTTCTTTTTCTTTTTGACTCGTTAACATTATCTCTTAGTTAATGGGAGAAGCAAGTATATATTGTGGCTCCATTTAAAAATTCACTTTTGTGAAGTTAGGTGCATTTCTCATAAAAAATGAAAGTTATGTGTTGCAAGCAAACATATTGTAAGGTGCTCTAATAGTTTTCTCTGGGCCTCTGCAGTTGAAGAATGCACATATCAAAAGTTGCTAATTACACGGTTGACAATGCACTGGGTAGGAAAGCGAGCTCCAATTATACGGTTCCTCGCATGCTTTTTCTAGCCTTACCTATATAGTAACATGGTGATCTTACATCACCCATCACAAGCATGAGCATGTCGCCAACCACGAAGATGAAGACCACCGTGGCTAGGCCTGGAATTAAAACTCGAAACTCGCGAGCTAAACGAGTAACTCGTGACTCGACTCGCCTCGACTCGAACTCGGTGTATAATGAGCCAAGCCGAGTTTCATATTTTATCGATAAATGAGTTCAAGCTAAATAAGCCGAGTTTATTGAACTCACGAGTAGCTCGTTTAGCTTGGTAAAAATGAATTCGGCCCAAGCCCACCAAAATGCGCAAGTATATTTGGGGTTTCTCAACTTGGCAATCTTATGCTGATGATATATTGATTATTATGGTTTATATTTTTATGGTACCATAGTCCTAATGCTTGTTGTTCATCATTTATGCCCAAATATTTGGGAAGAATGCATTGTATATTTTACACGTTCTATTTGACTGTTTTAAACGAGCTACTCGTGAGTTACTCGCGAGTCGAGCCGAGTTTCAAATCCAGACTCAATTGTTAAACGAGTCGAGTCAAGCTAACTCGAGTGTTGACCGAGCTTTAGCGAGTCAAGCCGAGCTAGCTCGGCTCGGCTCGAATTCCAGCCCTAACCGTGGCACTGCTGGTCACGCCGATCACAAGCATCACCACGTCACCGACCACAAAGATGAAGACCACCGTGGCACCGCTGGTCACGCCGATCACAAGCATCACCACGTCACCGACCACGAAGACGAAGAACACCATGACACCGCCGGTCACGCCGGTCACGAGCATGGGCACGTCATCGACCACGAAGACGAGCACCACCATGATGCCGTTGTTCACGCCCGTCACAAGCATCACCATGTCGTTGACCATGAAGATGAACATCACCATGACACCGCCGGTCACAAGAATCACCATGTTGCCGACCACGAAGATGAATACCACCATGACACCGTCGTTCACGCCCGTCACAAACATCACCATGTCACCGACCACGAAGCTGAATACCACCATGACACCACAAGTCACGCCTGTCACAATCATCACCACGTCGCCTACCATGAAGACGAATATCACCATGCCGCCACCACCATGGATTATCACCTCTCACTTCTCACCTATCATCACCATGTCGCCGTCCATAAAGATGGCAAGTGAGAAGTTGAGCAAAAGTACTCCAAAACATACCCACACATATGTATGAATTACAATATACTAGCGAGTCATTTATCTATCCGTCTATGTCCACCGAAACAAAAACCTTTCAATATGAAAGTCATGCGAAATGGTGAGGTGAACCCGCTCAAAGAAAATTTCCAACGGTTGGGAGTGTGCGAAGTATTTGGCGAAATTTGCTCAAAACTTCATACGCGAAATTGACGATATACGACCGACGAAACTCGAAACCGATTGTGAAAATTGATTCATATCATCGACACACATCTTTTTCATGCACTGCTTATTTTATATTCGGAATATTGTTGTGTTAATTTGAAGAGAGGGCATGTGGAGTAGTTTAAGGGATAGTGAGCCTAACCGAGTCCACCTGAAGTTGCCATCCAGCAGAGGAGTGAAAAGAATGCGCGAGGTCCACTAGAATCTGCCGATTCAGGTGTTGTTCCGGGGTCTGGCTCTCGAAGTATTTTGAAAATCGATTCGTGCAACAACGTGAGTAAGGTTAGGAAACCAAACAAACCTTTTCTCTAGCCCGCCCGAGGACGCACAACCCACCTAACGCGCCCTAGGCAATTAACTGCCTGTCACCTGATTAACGACAACTCCATCCCCTAAAGCGAAAGGGCACAACGGTCTGCTTCCAAGGCCAACATTGTCGTCTCATCTAAGAGCAAGTATAATAGTGCACATTCAGCAGGCTGTAACATTTGCCATGTCATTATAGTCCTATGTGGAAGAGAGAGAAAAGAGCATAGCCGGCTCTTCTGCTGTAGCCGGCGGTAGCACAGGCTCCAAGAAAAAAGTGTTTGCATGCAACTTATGGCTGATCTAGACCCAATAGCATGCAAGCATTAAATATTTAATATTTTAGCAAAGCACACGTAAGAGAAAGAACAATAGTGTAGCCGGCAGCCAGCTATAACAATTTGCCACATCATCTATAGTCAACTTATAGCTAGCATGTACAATAGTAAATTATAAAAATGTAGTACTTTTACAATACATGGCCCACCTTTTAGTCTCACATAGTGCCTAGGAGCACGTGCTAGAGCTGGCTATTAGATAAGAGCCCACTTCTATTCTCTCTCCTCCAACTAAGCAAATTTATAATATTTTATCTCTTATAGCCAGCTGACTGTACCTTATTGTACTTGCTCTAACAGCCATTCTATAGCTAGACTATTGTATGGGTTTGGTTTTAAGCTGACTTTTGGTGACATGGCCTAGCTATAGAGCCTGCAGCCGGCCGTGTTATTGCTCTTGCTCTAAGAGAAATTACTTTGTTCTGAGACATTCCAGGCAGGAAACCACTATGTTTTACTGCGTTTTAGTATGGCTTAGATATCCAAAACATGAAGAAATTTAATTAATGGTACTTGGCAGCACAAATGTTCAAAAAAAAAGACAGTGTGAATTCAATGGCAAGTACATCGACGGGACCTCCGGATAATCACCGCTGTTGTCACGTAGAAGTACCATTAGTAGGAAAAGCCTCATCAGTGACGCATCAAAATACCTATTCTGTGGCGTATGGGTGGTGCGCCACAGAATCTTCGTCAAAAAATAAGGCATATGTGGTGCACCAGCCCATGCGCCACCGAATTAAGGGATTCTGTGGCGCACCCTTGTCTTGGTGCGCCACAGAAATAGGTGCGCCAAAGAATTAGTGTTTAGTGCGCCACAGAATTTGCTCGTATTATACATGATTTTGTACTACCTGCTATATACATACATGTTATATACATCAATATACATATATTATACATATTATATATAGAAATATGCAAATATATAATATAAATAGCATGCACATTGCACAAATATAATATAAAAATCATCATCACATTACTTAGAGCCGGATCGAGATACACTTACAGTGGCAAGTGTCAAATGATTCATATACAACTCTTAATTCATACAAAGTTCACCATAGATACAAATTGGTCTTCATCCGGTTCCTCCTCTGCTCCCTCCTCTCTCCCCACCAGGCTCGCTAGCATCGGGGTCTTCATCTGGTTCCTCCTCCGATCCCTCTCTCGAGCCAGGCTCGCTTGCACTGCCCCCGAGTGTGTAGTGACTAAAATGGAAGAAAGACCAAAATGAACGAAGAACAAAATAAACGAAGAAGGCCAACACAAATAACAGCCAACTAGGATATAATAAATAAATGACTCATACATTGTTGGTCAAAACAAATATTAACATTCAGGATGGTGTAAGTGAGGCCAAGTCCGATGCACAAGAGATTGATATTTGTGCTATCTTACCAGGCTCACTTACGCCACCCCAGAGTGTACGGTGACCAAACATTCTAATCATCGGCTCTATCTCGAAGAAAGACCAAAATAAACGAATAAGTCCAACTCAAATACGAGCCAAGTAGTATGAACAAGATAGCATGCCTCATACTTTGTTGGTCGAAACAAATATTAACATTTCGGGATGGAGTTAGTGAGCCAGGTAGGGTTGCACACGAGATTGATATTTGTGCAATCACACGAGACTCACTAGCACCGCCCCTGAGTGTATTGACCAAACGTTCTAATCATCGGCGAATTGTTTGTGGTGATGCCTCATATTTTCTTGGTCGAAACAAATATTAACATTTAGGGACGGTGTCAGCGAGGCCAGGTAGGATGCACAAGAGATTAATATTTGTGCCATCACACCAGGCTCACTGGCACCGCCCCCAAGTGTAGTGACCACAAAATTTAATTATTGGCACTAAAATGAAAGAAAGACCAAAATAAACGAATAAGTCCAACTCAAATACGAGCCAAGTAGTATCAACTAGATAGCATATGCCTCATACTTTGTTGGTCGAAACAAATATTAACATTCATGGATGGTGTAAGCAAGGCCAGGTAGGATGCACAAGAGATTGATATTTGTTCCATCACACTAGGCTCGCTTGCACTACCCTGAATGTACATGTGACCAAACATTCTAATCATCGACACTAAAATGGAAAAAAGAGCTAAGTAGTATCAACTAGATAGTATATGCCTCATACTTTGTTGCTCGAAACAAATATTAACATTCAGAGATGGAGTAAGCGAGGCCAGATAGGATGCACAAGAGATTGATATTTGTGCCATCACACCAGACTTGCTTGCTCCACTACCGAGTGTACAGGTGACCAAACATTCTAATCATCGGCACTAAAATGGAAGAAAGAGCCAAGTGGTATCAATTAGGTAGCATATGCCTCATACTTTGTTGGTCGAAACAAATATTAACATTAAGCGATGGGGTAAGTGAAGCCAAGTAGGATGCACAACAGATTAATATTTGTGCCATCACACTAGGTTCGCTCACCCCACCCCAGAGTGTAGTGACCAAACATTCTAATCATCGGCAAGTACAAATAAAATTAAAGACCAAATCATTTATAAAGAAATTATTTATAACTAGATAATGCCCATTTTATTTCTATATGCTCTACTTTCCCGAGAACCATGTACAACATATACACATATATAGCAACCAGTGAGCATGATCATTCATTTTGAACCAAACCAGTGAGCATGAGCATATAAACTGCATTCATTTTGAGCAACCAGTGAACATGATAGACATGGTATAGGATGATGTCATGGTTAGCCTTGCCAAAATAAATTTAGAGGCACACTTGATTTATTTAGCTCTGATAATAATATCAGTCATTAATAGATCAGCCATAGAGTTCAATTTAAAAGCCCACAAATAATATCAAAGCCATTAGGAAGAGGCACTTGTAAATGATCTTAGCTATAAAAAAATGGCCAGTACAGGATAAGGACAACCTGACGTTGCTTGCACAAGGAAGAAGAGAAGATCAACTTTGTAGCATACACTAGATGGCAGGAGCGCACACACACAAGTAGCTTACACCACACATACATGGCATGTGTTGTCAACCATACAACAGCAGTATAAAAGCCAAACATCAGAAGCTGTACTGGTAGTGTTTCTCACACACCAGCCGCATCACCCCTTTGTTCACAGCACCAGCAGCCATATATCAGTAGCTAGAGCAGAACTAAACCAGCAAGAACACATCATGATCCACTAGAATAACACAAGTAATATCCTGATACGTCCCAAACGTATCTATAATTTTTGATGCTCCATGCTTGTTTTGTTACAATTCTTATATGTTTTATGTGCACTTTTCCACACTTTTTAGCATTTTTTGGGACTAACCTATAAACGCAGTGCCGCAGTGCCAGTTCCTCTTTTCTAATTTTTTTTGTGTTTCAGAAAAGTTTTACACGAAAGTTTCACGGAATTGGACGAAACAAAAGCCCAGAGTCTTAGTTTTCCGGGAAGAAGATGGAGCCAGAAGGACACGCGCAGGAGAGCTGCCACGTGGCAGTACGTAGGACAGGCGTGGCCCCACCTTGGCCGCGCCTGTCCCATGTACTGGCGCCTCGTCGCCTCGTTTGCTCCGCCCTTCCGCCTATTTATTCCTCGTATCGGGAAAATCCCAGGGACGAGAGCCTCCACCCACGAAAAGTTCCGACGCCGCCGTCAACCGAAACCCTAGTTCGGGATGGTTCTGCAATCCATCCCGGCACCCTGCCGGAGAGGGAAATCACCGCCGGAGGCCTCAACATCGCCATGTCTTCATCCGCGGTGATGCGTGAGTAGTCCTCCACGGGACCATGGGTCCATAGCAGTAGCTAGATGGCTATCCTCTCCTTGTTGTGCTTCATGTATAGATCTTGTGAGCTGCCTAACATGATCAAGATCATCTCTTTGTAATTGCTACATGTTGGTTTGATGTGGATCCGATTTATAGAGAGATTGCTTTGGTTGAGATTTTGTATTATGTTACTATGATTTTGCATGCTCTCCGTTTCTAGTAGATGCTCTGGCCAAGTTGATGCTAGCGACTCCAATAGGGAGTATTTATGCTCGATAGTGGGTTTATGCCTCTATTTAACCATGGGAAGTGACCTTGTTCTCTACGGTTGTAGATGTGCTGTTGCTACTAGGGAGAAAATAGCGGTGTTCTATTGAAGGGTAGTTTCATCGTTTACTTTACACACATTGCTTAAAAAGATAGTCCATTGCTTGCAACTTAATACTAGAGGGTGTCGCTGATGCAACCCTGATGGTGGATTATTAGTCATAGATGCAGTTGGATTACGGTCTATGTATATTGTTGTAATGCCCGCATACTTTCATAGCATGTATTCTACACCAACCATTAGCGTAGAATCTCTGTTTTTCAATTGCCCATCTGTAATTTGTTTACCCAGCATATTTATTTTATTGGGGAGGCGTTGTAGGGATTCGTAGCATAGAAAACAAAAATTTTCCTACCGCAAAACGAAAACACAAGCCAAGATCTAATCTAGTAGATGGTAGCAACGAGAAGATCATGAGACTAACCCTCGAAGATTTCCAAAGCCTAACGAGATTAGATCTCGTGGTGGATGTAGTCGATCACTTGCCACTTGCAAAAAGCGCGTAGAAGATCTTGACCGCTTGCAAAAGGGCGTAGAAGAACTTGACGGTGCCACAATCGGCCAGCACCTCCGTACTCGGTCACACGTACGGTGTTGATGAAGACGACGTCCTCCTCCCCGTTCCAGCGGGCAGCGGAAGTAGTAGATCCTCCTCGGAATCCCGGCAGCACGACGGCGTGGTGGCGGTGGTGGTGGCGAACTCCGGCATGGCTTCGCCTATGCGCTGCAGGAGTTGTATGTGGAGGAGAGGTAGCTAGGGTTTGGGGAGAGGAGGGCTTGGGCGCCGGCCACAAAGGGGGCGGCCAAGGTTGTGGCTTGAAGTGGCCGGCCCCTCCCCTTGTCCCTCTTTTTATAGGTGGAAACCCCCAAGAGTTAGACTCCAAGTCTTCGAATAAGACCCCAACTCAAGAACTTGCCATAAGGTGGGAAACCTACCCAAGGGGGAATCCCACTCAAGGTGGGACTCCACCCCTTCCTTGGGAGGTTGGCCGGCCACCCTTGGGGAGTCCACCTGGGACTCCTCCCCCTTAGGGTTTGGCCGGCCATGCAAGGTGGAGTCCCTCCGGGACTCCACTTTCCATGGTGATTTCTTTCGGACTTTTCTAGAACCTTCTAGAACCCCAAATGCACCGGATCATTTCCAAACTTGGAATATGACTTCCTATATGAATCTTATTCTCCGGACCATCCGGACCTCCTCGTGATGTCCTGGATCCCATCCGAGACTCGAACAAAACTTCGAACTTCATTCCATATTCCATATCTACTTAAACGACATCAAACCTTAAGTGTGTCACCCTACGGTTCGTGAACTATGCAGACATGGTTGAGACTTCTCTCTGACCAATAACCAATAGCGGGACCTGGAGATCCATAATGGCTCCCACATACTCAACGATGACTTAGTGATCGATTGAACCATTTACATACGATACCGATTCTCTTTGTCACGCGATATTTTACTTGTCCGAGGTTTGATCATCGGTATCATGATACCTTGTTCAACCTCGTCTCTGACAAGTACTCTTTACTCGTACCATGGTATGTGATCTCTTATGAACCATTCATATGCTTGCAAGCTAATCAGATGACATTCCACCGAGAGGGCCCAGAGTATATCTATCCTTCATCGGGATGGAAAAATCCCACTCTTGATCCATATGCCTCAACTCATACTTTCTGAATACTTAATCCCACCTTTATAACCACCCATTTACGCAGTGGCGTTTGATGTAATAAAAGTACCCTTCCGATATAAGTGATTTATATGATCTCATGGTCGAAGGATTAGGTAACTATGTATCGGAAAGCTTATAGCAAGTTGAACTTAATGACGTGATCTTATGCTATGATTAATTGGGTGTGTCCATCACATCATTCACATAATGACATACCATTGTTATTAATAACATCCAATGTTCATGATCATGAAACCTTGATCATCTATTAATCAACAAGATAGTTACATGATGTCTACTCACGCTTCTTTTCATGTAGACAGTGTTGGGCCTCCAAGAGCAGAGGTTTGTAGAACAGCAGCAAGTTTTCCCTTAAGTGGATCACCCAAGGTTTATCGAACTCAGGGAGGAAGAGGTCAAAGATATCCCTCTCGAGCAACCCTGCGATCACAATGCAAGAAGTCTCTTGTGTCCCCAACACACCTAATACACTTGTCGATGTATAGGTGCACTAGTTCACGAAGAGATAGTGAAATACGGGTGGTATGAATGTATATGAGCAGTACGGCACCAGAAAATAGCTTGATGCTACAACTGGCGTGTGGTTGATGGTGGTAATATTGCAGCGATGCATAAAACAGTAAACAAGCAGCGATTTCAGTATTTAGGAACAAGGCCTAGGGATTATACTTTCACTAGTGGACACTCTCAACATTGATCACATAATGAATAGATAAATGCTATACTCTACACTCTCTTGTTGGATGATGAACACAACTAATTGTGTAGGATTACACGAACCCTCAATGCCGGAGTTAACAAGCTCCACAATATTCGATATTCATGTTTAAATAACCTTAGAGTGCACGATAGATCAACACAACTAAACGAAGTACTAACATAGCATGCACACTGTCACCATCACACTATGAAGGAGGCATAGATCACATCAATACTATCATAGCAATAGTTAACTTCATAATCTACAAGAGATCACAATCATAACCTACGCCAAGTACTACACGATGCACACACTGTCACCATTACACCGTGCAGGAGGAATAGAGTACTTTAATAACATCACTAGAGTAGCACATAGATGAATAGTGATACAAAACACATTGCAATCATAAATGGATATAAATAAGCACTTCAATATGCTATTCATAACAGTGAATAAGTATTCTGTGAAATATAGCCTAAGAGACCCACACGGTGCACACACTGTCACCTTTACACACGTGGGACAAGGAGTCTCCGGAGATCACATAAGTAAAATCCACTTGACTAGCATAATGACATCTAGATTACAAGCATCATCATATGAATCTCAATCATGTAAGGCAGCTCATGAGATTATTGTATTGAAGTACATAGAAGAGAGATTAACCACATAGCTACCGGTACAGCCCTTAGCCTCGATGGAGAACTACTCCCTCCTCATGGGAGACAGCGTTGATGGAGATGGCGGTGGTGTCGATGGAGAAGCCTTCCGGGGACTTCCGTCCCGGCGGCGTGCCGGAAGAGACTCCTGTCCCAGATCTTGGCTTCGCGATGGCGGTGGCTCGGAAGGTTTCTCACCGTGGCTTATTCCCCCGGGGTTTTAGGTCGGGAGACTTTATAGGCGAAAGGGGAGCCTCGGAGGGCCTGGTGGGGCCGGACACAGGGGCGCGCCGGGCGCGCCGCCACCATGTGTGGTGGGCCTGTGGCTCTCCTCCTGGCGCTCTCGGGTGTTGGAAGCTTCGTGGAATTTTAAGACGCGGGCGTTGATTTCGTCCAATTCCGAGAATATTTCCTTACTAGGATTTCTGAAACCAAAAACAGCAGAAAGCAGGAACTGGCACTTCGGCATCTCGTCAATAGGTTAGTTCCGGAAAATGCATCAAAACGATATAAAGTGTGAACAAAACATGTAGGTATTGTCATAAAACTAGCATGGAACATCAGAAATTATAGATACATTTGAGACGTATCATTACACAAGAGGCTTACTAGGGACTCCTTGTTATTTACACAACACACATGTATCAATGTTTCGGTTAATACAATTATAGCATGATATGTAAACAATTATCATAAACACAAAGATATAAAATAACCATTTTATTATTGCCTCTTGGGCATATCTCCAACAGTCTCCCACTTGCACTAGAGTCAATAATCTAGTTTACATTTGTAAAGATATAACACCTTGGCCTTCTGGTGCTTTATCATGTTATGCTCACGGGAGAGGTTTTAGTCAACGGATCTGACACGCTCAGAAACGTATGTATTTTGCAATTCATTTGCGTCTCAACGCATCACTCATTTTCCAAATGAGTCGGCATATATTCTTAGTCCTCTAGTGGAACCTTAATTCCGCGGTCTGAAATATGTCACTAATATTGTCATACACAATATAGCTTCAAAGTTCTGACACTATCGGAACTACACCAAGTTCTCAAAAGAACTTTTGACTTAACATCTTTAGTCATTGTCAAAATAATGACATACTCTGCCTTCGTTTGTAGAATCCGTCACAATATTTAGAACTCTTCTATATCTAGCATTGTGCTACCTTTTAAACAACACTTAGCCTAATTGAGATTTGAAATTCATTTTTATATGTGACCAAACTAATATCGGTGCAACACTTTACAACGATTTGTTTGTCATTATCCCATACAAAACTATATATAGATATATATCCTTGGTTCTTCCAAAGTACTCAAGGATATTCTTACTGTCATCCAATGATCATCACATGAATCATTCTGGTATATGCTCATAACACTTTTAGAGCACATGACATCTGATTGTGTACATATTATTTGTGATCTATAATCACTCATGTGTTTTTACTCATTGAGTGTCATATACACTCAAGTCTTGTAAAATCTTCACATGAAAAGAACACCTTCTTTATATTTTTATATTGAACTACTTCAATATTCATTCTATGTACTTTGACTTAAACTTATTATGTGTTTCAATCTATCTTCATAGATATAGACACTAAATATGTTTCAGTCCATATCCTTTCATTGAAGCTAATTCTCAATGAAACCTTTTAAACAATTATATAATTACAATATTTATAATCAACGATGTGTCAGCTACATAAAGTATTACAAATATGTCTCAGCGCTCCCACTTAATTTCTTGCAAATACAAGCATCTTCATCGTTTCTAATGAAATCAAAAACTCTTTGACTATTTCATCTGGTGAAGATTCCAACTCCGCAATACTCACTTCATCCAATTGAAGTTCATATTCCTATCTAGTATTCTACGGACTAGCAAAACTCTTGGTTGTATCTTGTATACACTTTTAATACAAACTTCTGTTAAGTAATATATTTTTCCATCCTACTAGCATATCTCATAAAAGAAATATGTAACGATTACTAGAATAATCCACATAGACTATAAGCATTGCTACGGAAGATCTAATATTATCGTAGTCAACTCTTTGAACTTTGTCGTAAACAAATTTTTGACAAGTCGTGCTTATTCAAGGATATTTCATCCAAGTCCATCAATTTCATAGATTCATTTACTTTCAAAAAGTATTCACCTATCTTAGATTTCATGGCGCATAGCCATTTCAACAGAGTCAGGGCCCATCATAACTTTTTTGTATGTAGTTAGTTTATCATTGTTCAAAATCAATCCTTTGTCCAGAAATCATTTATTTGATCACAAAGTAAACCAAACCTACAAGGTTCAATAGGTACTTCGATCTCCATGGCTAAAACACGTTGTAGTCATGGGAGCCATGATCGTCGTGGCCGCTTCCGGAACCATTTCCGATGCTGCGCTACTCTGATCACTATACTCAGGTTCATAAACTTTATCGAGTTCTATTGTCCTCCCACTCAAATACTTCGCTAGAAAACAATTTCTTGGAAATAAGAAACATTGACAAACACTTTTGTCTTTGTCTCCATAGTGGGAAGAATTCCCAATCAACTCTGGGATAACCAACAAAGACATTCATCCGATTTTGGTTGTAAACTTATTTACTTATGCTATGCATACCAAAATTTAAGAAAGGACTATTAGGGTTTATACCCATGCCATAACTCGTATGGTGTCCTTTCAACGGATCGTGATGATGCTCTATTTAGTGTAAAAGCGGTAGTCTCTAAAGCATAATCCACAAAAATATAATGGCGTTATTTTAACTCATCTTTAACCTAACAAGGTTTGGATACGTCTCTCGGATACTCCATCATCATCATGATACTCCAAGAAACGTGAATTGTAGAACAATTTCATAACTCTCTTAGATGTTCGCTAAAACTCGTAATTCAAATATTTCCACCATGATCCTATCATAGATATTTGACTTTTCTATTACGATGATTTCCACTTCATGCTGAAATTTATTTGAATCTATTCAAATGTTTCGAACTTGTTCCTTATCGAATATATCCACAAATATATACTCAATTCATTGTTGGAAGTTTTCATGAAGTAGAAGAATCTCCCGCACACAACTATGCCCGGTGAACCTGATACGTCTCAAACTTATCTATAATTTCTTATGTTCCATGCTACTTTTATGACAATATTTGCATGTTTTATACATACTTTACAGCATTATTATACATTTCCCGGCACTAACCTATTAACAAGATGCCGAAGCGCCAGTTGCTGTTTTCTCTGTTTTTGGTTTCAGAAATCCTAGTAAGAAAATATTCTCGGAATTGGACGAAATCAACGCCATGGTCCTATTTTTCCACGAAGCTTCCGGAAGACCGAAGGGACAACGAAGTGGGCGACGAGGCGCCGACACCACGGGCCGCGCGGCCTGGGTGGGGCCCGCCACCTATGGTGTGGCCCCTCGCCGCCTCTTGACCTACCCTTCCACCTACTTAAAGCCTTCGTCGCGAATACCCTGTACCGAGAGCCACGATACGGAAAACCTTCCGAGACGCCGCCACCGCCAATCCCATCTCGGGGATTCAGATCGCCCGGCACCTTGCCGGAGAGGGGAATCATCACCGGAGGTCTCTACATCATCATGCCCGCCTCCAGATTGATGCGTGAGTAGTTCATCCTTGGACTATGGGTCCATAGAAGTAGCTAGATGGTTGTCTTCTCCGCTTGTGCTATCATTGTTTAGATCTTGTGAGCTGCCTAACATGATCAAGATCATCTATTTGTAATGCAACATGTTGTGTTTGGTGGGATCCGATTTATCTAGAATACTATGTCAAGTTAATTATCAATCTATCATATATGTGTTGTTTATGTTCTTGCATGCTCTCCGTTGCTAGTAGAGGCTCTGGCCAAGTTGATACTTGTAACTCCAATAGGGAGTATTTATGCTCTATAGTGGGTTCATGCCTCCATTTTATCTGGGACAGTGACAGAAAGTTCTAAGGTTGTGGATGTTCTGTTGCTACTAGGGATAAAACATCAATGCTTTGTCTAAGGATATTTGCCCACCTGTAATTTGTTCACCCAGCATGTTAGTTATCTTATTGGAGAGACACCACTAGTGAACTGTGGACCCCGGTCCATTATTTTACATCTGAATACATTCTACCTGCAATCATTGTTCTTTACTGTTCTTTGCAAACAAACACCATCTTCCACTCGATACGCTTAATCCTTTGTTTTCAGCAAGCCGGTGAGATTGAAACCACTGTTACGTTGGGGCAAAGTATCTTGATTGTGTTGTGTGGGTTCCACGTTGGCGCCGGTTTCACCGGTGTTGCACCGCACTACACTCCTCCACCAACAACCTTCACGTGCTTCTTGGCTCCTACTGGTTCGATAACCTTGGTTTCTTTCTGAGGAAAAACTTCGCTGTGCGCATCACACCTTCCTCTTGGGGTTCCCAACGACGTGTATATTACGCGCATCAAGCTCTTTTTCGGCGCCGTTGCGGGGAGATCAAGACACGGCAGGGGAGTCTCCACATCCAATCTCTTTACTTTGTTTTTGTCTTGCTTTACTTTACTTTATTTACTGTCTTGTTTGCTTCATATTAAAAACACAAAAAATTAGTTACTTTATTTTCTATCTTGTTTATTTGCTCTATATCAAAACACAAAAAAATTAGTTTTAGTTACTTGCATTTACTTTATCTTGTTATCATGACTAGTCCTGTAGCTGTTGCTCTATCACCTGAGGAATCGATCTTTACTTTTAAACAAGGAGGTGAGGAGAGTTTTAAAGAAGCTTGGTTTAGAATTTTTGATTCTTATACGAAAACGGAACCTAAAATGCCTCTAAGTTTGCTTCTTAGTAACTTTTATTTTGGGCTTATTCTTCGCTATAGATATGCCTTAGATGCTGTAGTGGGAGGAGATTTCCTTCATTGTGATGGGGATCAAGCTTTTAATGCCATAAAAAATTGGTTACATCGTCTAGCTCAGCTAATAACTTTGATTCATCTCTTGCTAGCATTCATAATAGATTAAACACTCTCGAAACAAATATATCTTGTTTAAAAGAAGGGTACAACCAGATTCACGAATATTATGATTATGTTCCATTAAGCTTTGAACCTTCAATGTGGGTGCCTACTATTAAAGTTACCATTTGTGGTGAAATTTTTTATGCCCGCTGTGATATTATGTCTGAGTTCTGCCTTATGCCTAAAAGTATTTATGAATCTTTGACACTTTGGGAACTTAATGAAGGAGGAGAAGGAATAATTCTTGTTGATAACTCTGTTATAATTCCTAAGGGAATAGCTGAAGGCGTGTTCACAACCTTTCTTGGAAGAACGGTATCCACTGATTATCTCGTTGTTGAATGTGTAGGGACAGGACAAATGACACTTGGAAGATCCCTGCTGAAACTCATGGGAGCAATCATAGATGTGGGGAAAGGCACTCTAAATTTTACCTCTACACCCGGATGCAGTCATGTATTCCCTAAACCAAAGAGTAAGAAGGGTAGACTCAAAGCCTCTGGTAAGAATGTTAATGCATCATCTCTTGAAAATACTTGATTTGCACTTTCTGCGCCTAGCTGAAAGGCGTTAAAGAAAAGCACTTCTTGGGAGATAACCCATGTTTTATTTTACTAATGTATTGTTGAGTCTTGGAAGTTGTTTCCTAATGTAGCAACCTCTCCTTATCATGTTTTTGTGCCAAGTAAAGTCTCTATGGTAAAGTTGATGCTAGATTTGGATTGCTGCGAGAAACATGTCGTCACGAATTGCGAGAACTCTCTGTCGAAGAATCAAAAAATCTGCAAATTTACGTACGTGATCCTCAGATATGTACGCAACTTTCATTATTTTTGAGTTTTCCGTTTGAGTGTTGCAAAATTCGTCTTTACGGACTGTTCTTTTGCAGATTCTGCCTTTTATTTCGCATTGCGCTTTTGCTATGTTCAATGAGTTTCTTTGTTCCATTAACTTTCAGAAGTTTTGTGCAATGTCCAGAAGTGTTAAGAATGATTGTGTCACCTCTGAATATGTGAATTTTTTATTATGCACTAACCCTCTAATGAGTTTGCTTGAAGTTTGGTGTGGAGGAAGTTTTCAAGGGTCAAGAGAAGAGGATGATATACTATGATCAAGAAGAGTGAAAGGTCTAAGCTTGGGGATGCCCCGGTGGTTCATCCCTGCATATTTTAAGAAGACTCAAGCATCTAAGCTTGGGGATGCCCAAGGCATCCCCTTCTTCATCGACAACTTATGAGGTCACTTCTAGTGAAACTATATTTTTATTCCATCACATCTTATGTTCTTTACTTGGAGCGTCGGTTTTCTTTTATTTTTGTTTTGGTTTGAATAAAGTTGGATCCCACAATCCTTATATTGGAGATATTACGCCCCGCTTTTTCATATGGAACACTTGTGTTCTTAATTGTGCTTTAATGTTCATGGCGAAGGCTGAAATTGTTCGTTAAATTGCTATTTGGTTGGAATCAAAAAATGCTGTATATGGTTTGGAAATTTGGCAATTGTGTTGAGCTCTCATTAGATCATGTTTAAGCTCTTGCATCATGTAGTTTAATCTATTAATGTAGAATTACCGTAGAGCTTGTTAAAATTTGGTTTGCATGATTGGTCTCTCTAAGTCTAGATATTTTCTGGTAAAGTGTTTGAACAACAAAGAAGACAATGTAGAGTCTTATAATGCTTGCAATATGTTCTTGTGTAAGTTTTGCTGTACCTGTTCATACTTGTGTTTGCTTCGAACAACCTTGCTAGCCCAAACCTTGTACTGAGAGGAAATGCTTCTCGTGCATCCAAACACCTTGAGCCAAAACCCATGCCATTTGTGTCCACCATATCTACCTATTATGTGGTTTTTTTCATTCCAAAGTAAACTACTTGAGTGCTACCTTTAAAATTTCATTCCTTTATCTTTGCAATATATAGCTCATGGGACAAATAGTTTAAAAACTATTGTGGTGATGAATATGTAGTTATGTGTCTTAGTTCTTATAAGTTGCTTGTTGAGCGGTAACCATGTTTCGGGGACGCCATCAACTTTTTACCTTTGTTGGATATCATGTGAGATGCTATGCATGTTCGTCTTGTCTGAAGTAAGTGTGATTTCATGATCAAATGGTTTGAGTATGCATATGTTAGAGAAGAACATTGGGCCGCTAACTAAAGCCATGTACCATGGTGGATGTTTCAGTTTGGACATACAACCTCAATCTCTTATGAGAATATTATTTGTTGTTGAATGCTTAAGCATTAAAAGAGGAGTCCATTATCTGTTGTCTATGTTGTATGGATGTCTAAGTTGAGAATAATCAAAAGCGAGAAATCCAATGCGTGCTTTCTCCTTAGACCTTTGTACAGCGGCATAGAGGTACCCCTTTGTGACACTTGGTTGAAACATATGTCATGCAATGATAATCCGTGTTATCCGAGCTGATTAGGACAAGGTGCGAGCACTATTAGTACTCTATGCATGAGGCTTGCAACTTGTAGGAAGTATTATGCATAGCACATATAAATTATTACTACCGTTGACAAAATTGTTTCTATGTTTTCAAAATAAAAGCTCTAGCACAAAAATAGTAATCCATGCTTCCCTCTGCGAAGGGCCATTCTTTTACTTTATTGTTGAGTCAGTTTACCTACTTCTTTCTATCTTAGAAGCAAACACTTGTGTTAACTGTGCATTGATTCTTACATGTTTACTTATTGCACTGTTATATTACTCTATGTTGACAAATATCCATGAGATATACATGTTACAAGTTGAAAGCAATTGCTGAAACTTAATCATCCTTTGTGTTGCTTCAATGCATTCTACTTTGAATTTATTGCTTATGAGTTAGCTCTTATGCAAGTCTTGTTGATACTTGTCTTGAAAGTACTATTCATGAAAAGTTTTGCTATATGATTCATTTGTTTAGTCATCATCTTTTGTTAGCAATCTTTTGTTTCAGATCACTCCATCCATCTCATATGCTTTACAATAATGTTGATCTCAAGGTTATGTTGGTAGCATGTCACTTCAGAAATTATTTGTGTTATCGTTTACCTACTCGAGGTCGAGTAGGAACTAAGCTTGGGGATGCTTGATACGTCTCAAACGTATCTATAATTTCTTATGTTCCATGCTACTTTTATGACAATACTTGCATGTTTTATACATACTTTACAGCATTATTATACATTTTCCGGCACTACCCTATTAACAAGATGCCGAAGCATTTGTTTTCTATTGTTTTTGGTTTCAGAAATCTAGTAAGGAAATATTCTCGGAATTGGACGAAATCAACGCCGGTCCTACTTTTCCACGAAGCTTCCGGAAGACCGAAGGGATAACGAAGTGGGCGACGAGGCGCCGACACCACAGGCGCGAGGTGGGGCCCGCCGCCATATGGTGTGGGCCCTCGCGCTGCCTCGACCTACCCTTCCGCCTACTTAAAGCCTTCGTCGCGAATACCCCTGTACCGAGAGCCACGATACGGAAAACCTTCCAGAGACGCTGCCGCCGCCAATCCCATCTCGGGGGATTCAGGAGATCGCCACCGGAGGGCTCTACATCATCATGCCCGCCTCCGGATTGATGCGTGAGTAGTTCATCCTTTGACTATGGGTCCATAGCAGTAGCTAGATGGTTGTCTTCTCCGCTTGTGCTATCATTGTTTAGATCTTGTGAGCTGCCTAACATGATCAAGATCATCTATTTGTAATGCTACATGTTGTGTTTGGTGGGATCCGATGAATCTAGAATACTATGTCAAGTTGATTATCAATCTATCATATATGTGTTGTTTATGTTCTTGCATGCTCTCCGTTGCTAGTAGAGGCTCTGGCCAAGTTGACAATGGTTTCAATTAGTCCCTGAAATCATCTTGTCTCCATGAAACTTGAAGTTCAAATCCGTTTGAAATTAAAGTAAGGAGCTGGAAATTTTGTTTTCAGAAATAAGCGAGGTATAAGATATATGTGATATCTAAGACCTTATTGCAAGGTGATAGAATATTATTTGGTGAGAGTACATAAACTCATAAGTTTTATGGGAATGTACGAAGGTTGAAGACGCCAGGCGTCTCAATCCTCCAACTATTGGGGCACCAACAATATTTGTATATCCATGAAGTGATCGTCCTTAGTATGCACTGTTGCTAAGACTCGTCGTTTCGAAGCATCTCGTGATGATCGGGTGTTATAGATTCTACGTGTGCATACAACGGGTGCAAGATTTGCACATGCGAATACGAGGTTAAACTTTACAAGCCTAGCATGTACAGACATGGTCTCGAAAAGTTGTCATGATATGATGGATAAAATTATGAGTGAAATTGTTCATCATATTACAAAGTTACTAATAGTGAAATCTGGAATACTTTTCATATGATGATCAACTTCAAAGTAAGAACCTCAAGGTTATTGGTATTTGACCAATGGACCTAGAAGTTATTGAAGGTGAAGTGTTTTCTGAGAATGAGGAAAGCTAAAAGAAAAACTACAAAAGATATTTTGGCAGAAAGAAAGAAAAGACTAGAAAGTCTAGCTTAGGTGTATATACATGATATACATGTTATGGATGTATTCCTTGTTTTGTCACATAATGAAATTCTTGGGTATTTGTACCAGATCGGTTGGTATGAGATGTCATACAATACAACACAATACAAGAATATGATGGCCTAAGTGACTGATAAGGAAAATGGTAATAATGCACGTCTGGAACATAATAAAGTGTGTTATTATGTTTGTCATTGGCATTCTACCTAGCCCTTAGAATTTATAATAAAGAACTTAATAATTGTTATTTTGCTCTGGTCAAATAATTAAAAACAATGAGTTGTTCAAATTATGACATTATTCCATGTACGATGGATAAGTTATTACAAATCTTAATGGTGAAACACACATACATAACACTGACGCTAAAATGCCATAAGGCAAATGATTTGAATTCCACTTATTTGTGGAACCGCCATTTTGGTCATGTTAGAAAGGAATGCATGAAGAAACTCCATGCAAATGGATTGTTGGAGTCATTTAATTTTTAAATCGTTTAGCGCTTGCAAATCTTTTCTAAAAAGAATGACTAAAATACCGTTCATAGGCCAAGAGTTAAACGGGCAACTAACTTAGTGGAAACATACATGATGATGTATGTGGTTCTGATGCGCGTAATATACATGTCCGTTGGGAACCCCAAGAGGAAGGTGTGATGCGCACAACAGCAAGTTTTCCCTCAGAAAGAAACCAAGGTTATCGAACCAGTAGGGAGCCAAGAAGCACGTGAAGGTTGTTGGTGGAGGAGTGTAGTGCGGCGCAACACCGTGAAACCGGCGCCAACGTGGAACCTGCACAACACAATCAAGATACTTTGCCCCAACGTAACTGAGGTTGTCAATCTCACCGGCTTGCTGAAAACAAAGGATTAAGCGTATCGAGTGGAAGATGGTGTTTGTTTGCAAAGAACAGTAAAGAACAATGATTGCAGTAGAATGTATTCAGATGTAAAATAATGGACCGGGGTCCACAGTTCACTAGTGGTGTCTCTCCAATAAGATAAATAGCATGTTGGGTGAACAAATTACAGGTGGGCAATGGTGCGTAATGTAATCAACACAAATATCCTTAGACAAAGCATCGATGTTTTATCCCTAGTAGCAATAGCACATCCACAACCTTAGAACTTTCTGTCACTGTCCCAGATTAAATGGAGGCATGAACCCACTATCGAGCATAAATACTCCCTCTTGGAGTTACAAGTGTTCTTTGAATCAAGAATGTGAGGTTTACTAAAATTTGCAATAGGACTTAATCATTTCTTGATTCTTTAACAATACGGTACCAGTCCGTAAAGTTACTTGTCAAATTTAACAGTATTTCAATCTCAATTACAAGACTAACACATGGTAGAAAACGGATGCCAATTCTACAAATTTAATTCAAAATACTATTAAGACTATGTTTATGATAATTAGTTCAAGTTTTAATCTAATTAGTAATGAACTCCCACTTAATACAACATCTCTCATAGTTGTTAAGTGGCACACGATCCACATCCACTACACCAAAACCGATCATCACGTGAGATGATGTAGCTTCAATGGTGAACATCAACATGTTGATCATATCATCCATATGACTCGTGTTCAACCTTTCGGTTTCCGTTGTCCCGAGGCCATGTCTGTACATGCTAGGCTCGTCAAGGAAACCCAAGTATTCCGCGTGTGCAAACATGGCTTACACCCGTTGTATGTGAACATAGAGTCTATCACATCCGATCATCACGAGATGCTTCGAAACGACGAACTGTAGCAACGGTGCATACAAGGGGAGAACACTTTATTATCTTGATATTAATGTGAGGGATCATCTTATAATGCTACCATCGCGATCTAAGCACAATAAGATGCATAAAGGATTAACATCACATGCAATTCATATGTGATATGATATGGCCCTTTAGTCTTTGCGCCTTTGATCTTCATCTCCAAAGCCCGGACATGATCTCCATCATCAACGGGCATGATCTCCATCATCGTCGGCGTAGCGTCAAGGTCCATGGTGCCGTCTTCATGGTTGTTCACCGTGTGTAGCAACTATTACAACTACTTTGAAACAATACTACAACATGAAATATAAAGACAACCATAAGGCTCCTGCCGGTTGCCACAATACAATAATGATCATCTCATACATATTCATCAGCACATCATGGCCATATCACATCACCAAACCCTGCAAAAACAAGTTAGACGCCTCTAATTTGGTTTGCATATTTTACGTGGTTTAGGGTTTCGAGTAAGATCTAATCTACCTACGAACATGAACCACAACGGTGATACTAGTGTTGTCAATAGAAAGAGTAAATTGGATCTTCACTATGGTGGGAGAGACAGACACCCACAAAGCCACTTATGCAATACAAGTTGCATGTCGAGCGTGGAGCAAGTCTCATGAACGCGGTCATGTAAAGTTAGCCCGGGCCGCTTCATCCCACCATGCCGCAAGATGCAAAGTACACGAACTAAAGACAACAAATCATCAACTCCCACAAAACGATTGTGTTCTACTCGTGCAACCAATCTATGCATAGACACGGCTCTGATACCACTGTAGGGATTCGTAGCATAGCAAAAAAATTCCTACCGCAAGAACAAAAACACAAGCCAAGATCTAATCTAGTAGATGGTAGCAACGAGAAGATCATGAGACTAACCCTCGAAGATTTCCAAAGCCTAACGAGATTAGATCTCGTGGTGGATGTAGTCGATCACTTGCCGCTTGCAAAGCGCGTAGAAGATCTTGACCGCTTGCAAAAGCGCGTAGAAGAACTTGACGGTGCCACAATCGGGCAGCACCTCCGTACTCGGTCACACGTACGGTGTTGATGAAGACGACGTCCTCCTCCTTGTTCCAGTAGCGGAAGTAGTAGATCCTCCTCGGAATCCGGCGCGACGGCGTGGTGGCGGTGTGGTGGAGAACTCAGGCTTCGCCTATGCGCTGCGGGAGTTGTATGTGGAGGAGAGGTAGCTAGGGTTTGGGGAGAGGAGGGCTTGGGCGCGGGCCACAAAGGGGGCGGCCAAGGTTGTGGCTTGAAGTGGCCGGCCCCCTCCCCTTGTCCCTCTTTCTATAGGTGGAAACCCCCAAGAGTTAGACTCCAAGTCTTCGAATAAGACCCCAACTCAAGAACTTGCCATAAGGTGGGAAACCTACCCAAGGGGGGATCCCACTCAAGGTGGGACTCCCACCCCTTCCTTGGGGGTTGGCCGGCCACCCTTGGGGAGTCCACCTGGGACTCCTCCTTTGGTCGGCCATGCAAGGTGGAGTCCCTCCGGACTCCACTTTCCATGGTGATTTCTTCCGGACTTCTCTAGAACCTTCTAGAACCTGCCATAAATGCACCGGATCATTTCCAAACTTGGAATATGACTTCCTATATATGAATCTTATTCTCCGGACCATTCCTGACCTCCTCGTGTTGTCCTGGATCCCATCCGAGACTCCGAACAAAATTCGAACTCCATTCCATATTCCATATCTACTTAAACGACATCAAACCTTAAGTGTGTCACCCTACGGTTCGTGAACTATGCAGACATGGTTGAGACTTCTCTCTGACCAATAACCAATAGCGGGACCTGGAGATCCATAATGGCTCCCACATACTCAACGATGACTTAGTGATCGATTGAACCATTTACATACGATACCAATTCCCTTTGTCACACGATATTTTACTTGTCCGAGGTTTGATCATCGGTATCACGATACCTTGTTCAACCTCATCTCTGACAAGTACTCTTTACTCGTACCATGGTATGTGATCTCTTATGAACCATTCATATGCTTGCAAGCTAATCAGATGACATTCCACCGAGAGGGCTGATGCGCGTAGATGTACACGTCCGTTGGGAACCCCAAGAGGAAGGTATGATGCGCACAGTGGCAAGTTTTCCCTCAGTATGAAACCAAGGTTTAATCGAACCAGAGGAGCCAAGAAGCACGTTGAAGGTTGATGGTCGCGAAATGTGATGCGGCGCAACACCAGGATTCCGGCGCCAACTAGGAACCTGCACAACACAACCAAAGTACTTTGCCCCAACGAAACAGTGAGGTTGTCAATCTCACCGCTTGCTGTAACAAAGGATTAAACGTATCGAGTGGAAGATGTTTGCAAAGAAAACAGTAAAACAAGTAGATTGTATGCTATGGAAAGAATAGGACCGGGGTCCACAGTTCACTAGAGGTGTCTCTCCCATAAGATAAAAGCATGTTGGGTGAACAAATTACAGTCGGGCAATTGACAAATAGAGAAAGGCATAATAATGCATATACATGACATGGTAAATATAGTGAGATTTAATCCGGGCATTACGACAAAGAACATAGACCGCCATCCAACTGCATCTATGCCTAAAAGTCCACCTTGGTTATCGTCCGAACCCCCTCCAGTATTAAGTTGCAAAGCAAGACAATTGCATTAAGTATTGTGCGTAATGTAATCAATAACTACATCCTTAGACATAGCATCAATGTTTTATCCCTAGTGGCAACAGCACATCACAACCTTAGAACTTTCTCACTGTCCCAGGTATCAATGAAGGCATGAACCCACTATCGAGCATAATTACTCCTCTTGGAGTTAAGAGTAAAAACTTGGCCAGAGCCTCTACTAATAACGGAGAGCATGCAAGATCATAAACAACACATGAACAATAGATTGATAATCACCATAATCATAGTACTCTCTATCCATCGGATCCCGACAAACACAACATATAGAATTACATATAGATGATCTTGATCATGTTAGGCAGCTCACAAGATCCAACAATGAAGCACAACAAGGAGAAGACGACCATCTAGCTACTGCTATGGACCCATGGTCCAGGGGTGAACTACTCACTCATCACTCCGGAGGCGATCATGGCGATGAAGAGTCCTCCGGGAGATGAATCCCCTCTCCGCAGGGTGCCGGAGGCGATCTCCGAATCCCCGAGATGGGATTCGCGGCGGCGGCGTCTCAGTAAGGTTTTCCGTATCGTGGCTCTCGGCGGGGTTTCGCGACGGGAGCTTTAAGTAGGCGGAGGTCAACGCGAGGGGCCACGAGGGGCCCAGGGGCTAGGTCGGCGCGGCCAGGGCCGGGCCGCGCCGGCCACCCCCCTGGCTGCCTCGTGGCCCCACTTCGTTAGGTCTTCGGTCTTCTGGAAGCTTCGTGCAAAAATAGGACCCTGGGCGAAAGTTTCGTCCAATTCCGAGAATATTTCTTTACTAGGATTTCTGAAACCAAAAACAGCAGAAAAGCAATGGCTCTTCGGCATCTTGTTAATAGGTTAGTTCCAGAAAATGCATAAATATGACATATAATGTGCATAAAACATGTAGGTATCATCAATAAAGTAGCATGGAACATAAGAAATTATCGATACGTTGAGACGTATCAGCATCCCAAGCTTAGTTCTGCTCGTCCCGAGCAGGTAAAACGATAACAAAGATAATTTCTGAAGTGACATGCCATCATAATCTTGATCATACTATTTGTAAACATATGTGATGAATGCAGCGATCAAAACAATGGTAATGACATGAGTAAACAACTGAATCATATAGCAAAGACTTTTCATGAATAGTACTTCAAGACAAGCATCAATAAGTCTTGCATAAGAGTTAACTCGTAAAGCAATAAATCAAAGTAAAGGTGTTGAAGCAACACATAAGAAGATTAAGTTTCAGCGGTTGCTTTCAACTTGTAACATGTATATCTCATGGATATTGTCAACATAAAGTAATATAACAAGTGCAATATGCAAGTATGTAGGAATCAATGCACAGTTCACACAAGTGTTTGCTTCTTAAGGTGGAAGGAGATAGGTAAACTGACTCAACAATAAAAGTAAAAGAATGGTCCTTCGAGAGGAAAGCATCGATTGTGTATTTGTGCTAGAGCTTTTATTTTGAAAACATGAAACAATTTTGTCAACGGTAGTAATAAAGCATATGAGTTATGAAGATTATATCTTACAAGTTGCAAGCCTCACGCATAGTATACTAATAGTGCCCGCACCTCGTCCTACTTAACTTGGACTACCGGATCTTTGCATGCCATGTTTCAACCAAGTGTCACAAAGGGGTACCTCCATGCCGCCTGTACAAAGGTCTAAGGAGAATGCTCGCATTTCGGCTTTTGATTATTCTCAACTTAGACATCCATACCGGGACAACATGGACAAGAGATAATGGACTCCTCTTTAATGCATAAGCATGTAGCAAAGTTATTATTCTCATATGAGATTGAGGATATATGTCCAAAACTGAAACTTCCACCATGATTCATGGCTTTAGTTAGCGGCCCAATGTTCATCTCTAACAATTTTGCATGCTCCAACCACTAAAATGATAGACCTTCAGACAAGACGGACATGCATAGCAACTCACATGATATTCAACAATAGTTGATGGCGTTCCCCCATGGTTATCGCACAACAAGCAACTTAATAAAATATAAAGTGCATAAGTACATATTCAATACTACGATAGTTTTTAAGGCTATTTTGTCCCATGAGCTATATATTGCAAAGGTGAATGATGGAATTTTAAAGGTAGCACTCAAGCAATTTACTTTGGAATGGCGGGTAAATACCATGTAGTAGGTAGGTATGGTGGACACAAATGGCATAGTGGTTGGCTCAAGGATTTTGGATGCATGAGAAGTATTCCCTCTCGATACAAGGTTTAGGCTAGCAAGGTTATTTGCAAACTCAAGGATGAACGGTGCAGCAAAACTCACATAAAAGACATATTGTAAACATTATAAGACTCTACACTGTCTTCCTTGTTGTTCAAAACTCAATACTAGATATTATCTAGACCTTAGAGAAACCAAATATGCAAATCAAATTTTAGCAAGCTCTATGTATTTCTTCATTAATGGGTGCAAAGCATATGATGCAAGAGCTTAAACATGAGCACAACAATTGCCAAGTATCACATTATCCAAGACATTTTAGAATTACTACATGTAGCATTTTCCAATTCCAACCATATAACAAATTAACGAAGAAGAAACTTCGCCTTGAACATTATGAGTAAAGCCTAAGGACACATGTGTCCATATGCAACAGCGGAGCGTGTCTCTCTCCCACAAAGTGAATGCTAGGATCCATCTTATTCAAACAAAAACAAAAACGAAAACAAACCGACGCTCCAAGTAAAGAACACAAGATGTGACTGAATAAAAATATAGTTTCAGGGGAGGAACCTGATGATGTTGTCGATGAAGAAGGATGCCTTGGGCATCCCCAAGCTTAGACGCTTGAGTCTTCTTAAAATATGCAGGGATGAACCACGGGGGCATCCCCAAGCTTAGAGCTTTCACTCCTCTTGATCTTAGTATATCATTCTCCTCTCTTGACCCTTGAAAACTTCCTTCACACCAAACTTCAAGCAAACTCATTAGAGGGTTAGTGCATCATTAATAATTCACACATTCAGAGGTGACACAATCATTCTTTTCACTTCTGGACATTGCATAATGCTACTGGACATTAATGGATCAAAGAAATAAATCCAACATAGCAAAAGAGGCAATGCGAAATAAAAGGCAGAATCTGTCAAAAACAGAACAGTCCGTAAAGACGAATTTATAAATGGCACCAGACTTGCTCAAATGGAAAAACTCAAAACTAATGAAAGTTGCGTGCATATCTGAGGATCACGCTCGTAAATTGGCAGATTTTTTCGAATTTTCTACAGAGAATTGTGCCCAGATTCGTGACAGACAGCAATGCTGTTTCTGCGCAGCAATCCCAAATATAACATCAACTTTGACATAGAAACTTTACTTGGCACAAAAACATGATAAGGAGAGGTTGCTACAGTAGTAAACAACTTCCAAGACTCAATAAAACAAAAAATTGCTGTAAGTAAAAACATGGGTTGTCTCCCATAAGCGCTTTTCTTTAACGCCTTTCAGCTAGGCGCAGAAAGTGCAAATCAAGTAACATCGAGAGTAGAAGCATCAACATTATTATTCTTCATGCAAACACAACTTGTTGCAGGGGGTACTTTAGGTGTTCCATTATCTAGATTTTCTATGGTAGTGCTAGGGGTTTTAGCAATTTTAGGCCTATAATAATTCTTTTGTTTAGGCACCTTAGAGGCATACATGAATTTTTGCTCTTTACCCACATAAGCTTTCTCATTATACTTGAGAGAAGAAAAGGTTGAACCCAAGGTTCCCATAGTTTTTTCAAGTTCATCAATCCTATTGGTTTGATTATCATGGACAACACAAGTTCCTAGGATACTAATTCTTTCATCAATTCCTCCTAAGGATTTATCAAGTTCATAAGTTTTGTCAAATAACATTCCCAATTTAGCTTCAATACTTGGAAAATTTTTCTCTATGGTTTCCAATTTTTTCATAACATCTTCAAGAGAGATTTCAATTTTAACTTCATTAACAGGTGGTATTCCAACTAGACTCTCAATGATGCAACTAGCTTCTAAAGCAGGAGTACCTAGGAAATTACCTCCGAAAGAGTATCAAGAACATATCTATTCCAACTAGATAAACCAACATAAAAGTTCCTAAGAAGGATAGTGGTGGAGTGTTTCTTAGTGCACCTATGATGAGCATTACTAATTCTATACCAAGCATCTTTAAAACTTTCTCCACCTTGTTGCTTAAAAGAACGAACTTCAACTTCAGGATTACTCATGATGCAAGTAACTAATTTTTTGTGTTTTTGATATAGCAAACAAGATAGCAAATAAAGTAAAACTAGCAACTAATTTTTTGTGTTTTGATTTAGTGCAGCAAACAAAGTAGTAAATAAAATAAAGCAAGACAAAAACAAAGTAAAGAGATTGAGAAGTGGAGACTCCTTGCAGCGTGTCTTGATCTCCCCGCAACGGCGCTAAAAAGTGCTTGATGCGCGTAGATGTACACGTCCGTTGGGAACCCCAAGAGGAAGGTATGATGCGCACAAGGGCAAGTTTTCCCTCAGTATGAAACCAAGGTTTAATCGAACCAGTAGGAGCCAAGAAGCACGTTGAAGGTTGATGGTCGCGAAATGATGCGGCGCAACACCAGGGATTCCGCGCCAACTAGGAACCTGCACAACACAACCAAAGTACTTTGCCCCAACGAAACGGTGAGGTTGTCAATCTCACCGGCTTGCTGTAACAAAGGATTAAACGTATCGAGTGGAAGATGTTTGCAAAGAAAACAGTAAAACAAGTAGATTGTATGCTATGGAAAGAATAGGACCGGGGTCCACGGTTCACTAGAGGTGTCTCTCCCATAAGATAAAAGCATGTTGGGTGAACAAATTACAGTCGGGCAATTGACAAATAGAGAAAGGCATAATAATGCATATACATGACATGGTAAATATAGTGAGATTTAATCCGGCATTACGACAAAGAACATAGACATCCAACTGCATCTATGCCTAAAAGTCCACCTTCAGGTTATCGTCCGAACCCCTCCGGTATTAAGTTGCAAAGCAACAGACAATTGCATTAAGTATTGTGCGTAATGTAATCAATAACTACATCCTTAGACATAGCATCAATGTTTTATCCCTAGTGGCAACAGCACATCACAACCTTAGAACTTTCTGTCACTGTCCCAGGTATCAATGAAGGCATGAACCCACTATCGAGCATAATTACTCCCTCTTGGAGTTAAGAGTAAAAACTTGGCCAGAGCCTCTACTAATAACGGAGAGCATGCAAGATCATAAACAACACATGAACAATAGATTGATAATCACCATAATCATAGTACTCTCTATCCATCGGATCCCGACAAACACAACATATAGAATTACATATAGATGATCTTGATCATGTTAGGCAGCTCACAAGATCCAACAATGAAGCACAACAAGGAGAAGACGACCATCTAGCTACTGCTATGGACCCATGGTCCAGGGGTGAACTACTCACTCATCACTCCGAGGCGATCATGGCGATGAAGAGTCCTCCGGAGATGAATCCCCTCTCCGGCAGGGTGCGGAGCGATCTCGAATCCCCCGAGATGGGATTCGCGGCGGCGGCGTCTCTGAAGGTTTTCCGATCGTGGCTCTCGGCCGGGGGTTTCGCGACGGAGCTTTAAGTAGGCGTAAGGTCAACGCGAGGGGCCACACGAGGGGCCCAGGGGCCAGGTCGGCGCGGCCAGGCCTGGGCCGCGCCGGCCACCCCCGGCTGCCTCGTGGCCCCACTTCGTTAGGTCTTCGGTCTTCGGAAGCTTCGTGCAAAAATAGGACCCCGGGCGAAAGTTTCGTCCAATTCCGAGAATATTTCTTTACTAGGATTTCTGAAACCAAAACAGCAGAAAACAACTGGCTCTTCGGCATCTTGTTAATAGGTTAGTTCCAGAAAATGCATAAATATGACATATAATGTGCATAAAACATGTAGGTATCATCAATAAAGTAGCATGGAACATAAGAAATTATCGATACGTTGGAGACGTATCAAGGGCCCAGAGTATATCTATCCGTCATCGGGATGGACAAATCCCACTCTTGATCCATATGCCTCAACTCATACTTTCCGAATACTTAATCCCACGTTTATAACCACCCATTTACGCAGTGGCGTTTGATGTAATCAAAGTACCCTTCCGATGTAAGTGATTTATATGATCTCATGGTCGAAGGATTAGGTAACTATGTATCGGAAAGCTTATAGCAAGTTGAACTTAATGACGTGATCGTATGCTACGCTTAATTGGGTGTGTCCATTACATCATTCACATAATGACATAACCTTGTTATTAATAACATCCAATGTTCATGATCATGAAACCTTGATCATCTATTAATCAACAAGCTAGTTACACAAGAGGCTTACTAGGGACTCCTTGTTGTTTACACAACACACATGTATCAATGTTTCGGTTAATACAATTATAGCATGATATGTAAACATTTATCATAAACACAAAGATATATAATAACCATTTTATTATTGCCTCTTGGGCATATCTCCAATAGGCGCCTCTAGTGAACTGTGGACCCCGGTCCTTCTTCTTTTAATTGCAATCTTCTACAACATTTTCATGTTCTGTTCTCTGCAAACAATTCTTCTTCCACACGGTTCGTTTAATCCTTTGTTTTCAGCAAAACCAGTGAGATTGACAACCTCGCTGAAAGTTGGGGACAAAGTACTTGGTTGTTTGTCTGCAGGTCTCCACGTTGCTGCTGACGCCTGCAGTGCGTCCTACCACGAGTTGGTTCGCAACACCTCGAGAGAGAATGTTTTTCTCCTACTGGTCGATAAACCTTGGTTTCTTACTGAGGGAAAACTTCCTGATGTGTGTTGTGCGTGGAGGCAACAACTTCCTTGTGACGGTAAAGCACACGTCCGTTGGGAACCCCAAGAGGAAGGTATGATGAGTACAACAGCAAGTTTTCCCTCAGTAAGAAACCAAGGTTTATCGAACTATTAGGAGATGAAGGCCACATGAAGGTTGTTGGTGTAGGAGTGTAGTGCGACGCAACACCAGTGATTCCGGCGCCAACATGGAACCTGCACAACACAATTAAAATACTTTGCCCCAACTTAACAGTGAGGTTGTCAATCTCACCGGCTTGCTGAAAACAAAGGATTAAACGTATGGTGTGGAGAATTATGTTTGCTTGCGAAAACAACAGAAAAGTGATTGCAGATTGTATTTCAGATGTAAAAGAAAGGACAGGGTCCACAGTTCACTAGTGGTGTCTCTCCAATAAGATAAATAGCATGTTGGGTGAACAAATTACAAGTGGGCAATTGACAATAGAGATTCATATACATATCATGATGACTACTATGAGATTTAATCAGGCATTACGACAAAGAACATAGACCGCCATCCAGCATGCATCTATGCCTAAAAAGTCCACCTTCAGGTTAGCATCCGCACCCCTTCCGGTATTAAGTTGCAAACAACACATAATTGCATTAAGTATGGTGCGTAATGTAATCAACACAAATATCCTTAGACAAAGCATTGATGTTTTATCCCTAGTGGCAACAACACATCCACAACTTTAGAACTTTCACACTGTCCAGATTCAATGGAGGCATGAACCCACTATCGAGCATAAATACTCCTCTTGGAGTTACAAGTATCAACTTGGCCAGAGCCTCTACTAGCAACGGAGAGCATGCAAGAACATAAATAGCACATATATGATAGATCAATAATCAACTTGACATAGTATTCAATATTAATCGGATCCCACCAAACACAACATGTAGCATTACAAATAGATGATCTTGATCATGATAGGCAGCTCACAAGATCTAAACATGATAGCACAAGAGGAGAAGACAACTGATACGTCTCAAACGTATCTATAATTTCTTATGTTCCATGCTACTTTATTGATGATACCTACATGTTTTATGCATACTTTATGTCATTATTATGCGTTTTCCGGAACTAACCTATTGACGAGATGCCGAAGGGCTAGTTCCTGTTTTTGGTTCCAAATCCTAGTAAGGAAATATTCTCGAATCGGACGAAATCAATGCCCAGCATCCTATTTTTGGACGAAGCTTCCGCACCCGAGAGCCACCAGAGAAGCCCTGGGGCCCCACACAATACCACGGCGCGAGGGGCGCCGCCTTAGTGTGTGGGCCCACCAGGCCCCTCCGAGGCTGCCCTTTCGCCTATATAAGGTCCCCGACCTAAAACCCCGAGAGGAATAAGCCACGGTACGCGAAACCTTCCGAGCCGCCGCCATCGCGAAGCCAAGATCCGGGGGACAGGAGTCTCCGTTCGCCACGCCGCCGGACGGGAAGTGCCCCGGAAGGCTTCTCCATCGACACCGCTGCCATCTCCACCGCCATCTCCATCAACGCTGCTGCTCCCATGAGGAGGGAGTAGTTCTCCCTCGAGGCTAAGGGCTGTACCGGTAGCTATGTGGTTAATCTCTCTCCTATGTACTTCAATACAATGATCTCATGAGCTGCTTACATGATTGAGATCCATATGATGAGCTTTGTATCGCTACTAGTTATGTGCTACTCATGTGATGTTATTAAAATAGTCTATTCCTCCTGCATGGTGTAAAGGTGACTAGTGTGTGCACCGTGTGGTTCTTGTCGTAGATTATGATCATGATCTCTTGTAGATTGTGGAGTTAATTATCATTATGATAGTATTGATGTGATCTATTCCTCCTTCATAGTGTAATGTGGACAGTGTGTGCGCTATGTTAGTTCTTGGTTTATTTTGCAATGATCTATTATGCTCTAAGGTTACTTAAACATGAATATCGAATGTTGTGGAGCTTGTTAACTCCGGCATTGAGGGTTCGTGTAATCCTACGCAACGAATGATGTTCATTATCAAACAAGGGTGTATGTAGCACATATGAGAAGAAGTATTTATTATGTGATCAATGTTGAGAGTGTCCACTAGTGAAAGTATGATCCCTAGGCCTTGTTTCCACCACAAAGAATTGCTTCCTACGCCAGCAAGCTATTTTCTGGCGCCGCTTATTTCTTGTTTTTTGCATCTTTACTTTCTGCAATATTACCACCATCTATACCACCTGTGTTTTACTATCTCTTCGCCGAACTAGTGCACCTATACATCCGACAAGTGTATTTGGTGTGTTGGGGACACAAGAGACTTCTTGCTTTGTGGTTGTGGTTGCTTGAGAGGGATATCTTTGACCTCTTCCTCCCTGAGTTCGATAAACCTTGGGTGATCCACTTAAGGGAAAACTTGCTGCTGTTCTACAAACCTCGATCTTGGAGGCCCAACATCGTCTACAAGAATAGAAGCACCCGTAGACATCAACAACCATCTAGCTACGCTATGGACCCATAGTCCAAGGATGAACTACTCACGCATCATCCGGAGGCGGGCATGGTGATGTAGAGCCCTCCGGTGATGATTCCCCTCTCCGACAGGTGCCGGAGGCGCTCTCCTGAATCCCCCGAGATGTGGCGGCGGCGGCCTCTCAACTTTTCTCGTATCGTGGCTCTTGGTACTAGGGTTTTCGCGATGAGAGAGAATATATAGGCGAACGAGTCGAGGACGCTCGAGGGCCCACCCATAGGGCGGCGCGCCCCCTGGCCGCGCCGCCATGTGGTGTGGCCGCCCGTGGCCCCCTCCGTATCTCCTTCGGTGTTCGAAGGTCGTGGAAAATAAGATCGTGGGCTTTTGTTTCGTCAATTCCGAGAATATTTCCCTGTACGATTTCTGAAACCAAACAGCAGAAAACAGAACTGGCGCTTCGGCATCTTGTTAATAGGTTAGTGCCGGAAAATGCATAAAAACATCATCAAGTGTGAACAAAACATGTAGGTATTGTCATAAAACTAGCATGGAACATAAGAAATTATAGATACGTTGGAGACGTATCAATGTGCTCATCATACCTTCCTCTTGGGGTTCCACTCAACGTTGCACATAAATTCTCCTTCATCAACTTCACACCAGCATACCCCAAGATGCAGCTAGCTCAGTAGGAAGAAGGAGAAGCAGAGAGGAGGATCAAGCTAGCCACAAGGAGGAGGTGGATCAATAGACCAGAGGACCAATCTATTCCTCAACAACAGGTGGTTAGGCAACAAGTTAAGCATATTATTTGTTTTTAGTTTGCATAGACATATGGGAGGAAATAAAAGAAATAGACACAATAATCCCATCTCACTACCCTTCAACTAGGTTTTCACCTAGGAGGATAGAGAGATGGATTTCTCTTAGTCTTGCATAGAAGTGCTATGCAAAATCATCACATAGAATTGAAAACCACTATAAAAATATCTGTTCTTATCAAAAGAAAGCGCCTCATCCTCTGTATCATAGGCAGGGCCAAGAAATCAAGCGCAACATCTGTTCCGATCAGTGATAGATAGAAAAGAATAGGCCAGCAGAGAGGAGAGCTAGATCACCCAACTAGAGTTGGTGATCCCTGGTAAAAGCAGGAGCTCATACCCTAGATAGAGGGCAACAAATCACATATAAGTAAATCCCACCAACTAAACCATGTCCAGGAAAGTAATTCCATGTCAACCAAATAGCACATAGCCATAGCAAAGCCACAAGCAATACATATGAGCTCACTAGCAATTCATTAAATAAATCATGCCTTTATAAGCAACAATATAGTGAGAATGAAACATAAGCATAACTGAATATCTTCAGTTAAATTTGTACAGGATAGTATGGCAGCAAACTACCATGCCAGGGATGATTAAATCATCCAAATGGGGGCATCATAAATAGTCTTTGTCAATGATTAAGATGATTTGAGCCCATCAAGCTTCAGCAACAAGTCATAGAGCAAATAAGTAACCCACAAACTACAATGACAATTCTAAATTTAATATCTTTGTTTAGATCCAGTACCACACTGCCATAGACCAAGTTAATAGTAGTACATCACATCAACAGATTGCCACAGGGAGAAAATATAGCTCACAATGTAGACGTAGGGGATCCATGGGCGCGCCGCGGACGGGGTCAGCAGGATGGCGACATAGGGGATGTCTCGTCCTGCGACAAGGACGGACTTGAGGGTGCTGAGGGAGGGGAACTTGAGCTGGAACCCCGAATCCATGGGCGTGCCGCAGACATCATAGAAGCCGTCAGAGACCTTCTCATCGTATCTGACGACGTTGTGGTTCCAGTAGCGCACGGCGAGGGCCTCCATGGCGGGGGCGGCGGTGGGCCCGCCGTGGTTGCAGACGCCGTGGTGGAGGAGACAGACGCCGTGGTGGAGGAGGTCCTCCCGCATATGCCGTGGTGGAGGAGACAGACGCCGGGCTCGTGTCCTCCCCTCCGTCTCCGAAGCGGGATCTGCTGGTGGTGGCGGGGATGCGTGGAGCGTGGAGGCATGCGGCCGTCGCGGAGGAAGGAGGCGGCGTGCTCCATCTAGGCCAGCGGCGGCGGCATGGAGGAAGGAGGAGGAGGGGTACGGGCGATAAGGGGAGAGGATTTGGGGGAGACGGTGGCGTACGGGCGATGATATAAGGTTCTATTTCTGTGGCGCACTGCTGCTGGTGCGCCACAGAATGTCTTATTTTTGTGGCGCACCCGAACAAGTGTGCCACAGAATGCCTTATTTCTGTGGGGAAATGGCCCTGGTGCGCCACAGTAATAGCGAAACCTATGATTGGGGCTGGCAGGGTGTGGCCCCACCAAATTTCTGTGACGCATGCGCACCTGGTGCACCACAAAAAGAAGCTATTTCTGTGGCGCACTGGCCGCCACGGAATAGCATCCCATCTATAAGTGTTTTCCTACTAGTGTACCTGCCTGGCCCGACACTCACATTGGTGCTATGTAAGTGTCGGCGATACAGTTGTAGCTCGACTTGTAGTTTTTTTTTTTAACTTTCATAAACTTTATTAAAACACTTGCTCAGCAGAATCGCTAGCAACCAGACCAGAGACAAAGTCTGGGGGATGCTCGATCCACTCAGAGATTGGCAAACCCGCCCTAACACCATATTGAGCGAATTCATGTGCTACCTTATTACAATCACCCCGACAAAAACAAAACTCAAAATCATCGAAATGTAAGGTGCATGAACTTTTAGCGCCACGAACAAGAACCCCGATCTCTGACAAATCATATGTTGATGTCTTCAGCGCATGGACGAGAGTGGATGAATCAGATTCAAACATAACCCTGTAGACCCCCAACCGAGAACAAACATCAATCGCCGCAACACATGCAATTGCCTCAGCATGTAATGCAGATTTAGCATTGCTAGCTGCACCTGCCAAGAAAAGTCCTTGGTCTGATCGTAGTACAAAACCCCATGCACCAGAGTGTGATGTCTCTTAGAAAGCAGCGTCAAAATTGACCTTCACAAAATCTTGCTTAGGAGCCTCCCAGCTAGCAGGTGGATGGATGACCGGAACATTAGGGACTGTCTCCCGCACAAACTCGTGGAAATGCTTATTAATTTGATGGCAAATCTCCTCAGTGGACCATGCTTTATCCCCAACATTTACTCTATTTCTTGCATTCCACCAGTCGTAAAAAAGGATTGAGACCAGCTGTTGTTGTTGCATTGACTTTGTCCATAGCAATTCAAACAGCTCACATGGGTTCTGGCAATCTAGTAAAGCCACTCGCAGCTCTTCTTGGTTCATATTCCTCCAAACCTTCTTCACCGCCTTCCAACGGAGGAATAAATGGCCTCCATCTTCATCCAAACGTTGACAGACCGGACATCTAGTATCAAGATCAATATGCTTCCTCCGAATATTCATTCTTGTCGGTAGACTGTTATGAGCTCGACTTGTAGTTGAACTATGGACCAGCGGTAGCTCGACGTGCAAGTTTGCTTTTCAGTCGTGAGTACACAAACACAAACGGCCTCTAGATTTCCCTCATGGATGCCCGGCCCGTGCGTGCAGTCCTACTTGCACGTTTCGGTGATCTGTCCCAAGTCCGAATGTGCCTAGCGAGTCGGAATCGTTGCGGCTCGGACAGAAGAGAACCACGTGAAGCAGTCACAGGTTATGTAGAAAGTTTGCTCACCGGGGTTCATTTCTGCATGCATGACAGCATGCGAACATGGCGATCCTTTTACTCCATAGTACATGGCTCCATGCGAATGGAGCAGCTATATATATGAACACGCCATGCCAGCCACTTAATATTTCGGTCATCGAAGGTGCAAATACTTAGGTTTATGAAATTGCTACTGCCTCCATTCACATTTAACGCGCCTCTCCGCGTACGATACATGCTAGCTCGCCACCTCTCTCTGTGTTAATTAAATAAGAACACAAGGAGTACCTGTCAAGGAGTTGTGAAGAAATGACTGGTGTAGGTCTCTGGAATGTGTTATTGTGAGATACTGGAGTAGGCCAAATGATTAGAATAATTCTCTATGAATTGCGATTACGAGGTAGCCTAGATCCTGACGGGGGCCAAGATTGAGTGTAATTGCTTTCACTATTGCATTCCCTCTTGATAGGTTCAGCCCATCTTGTGTCCTCATGGCGGAACTGTCATTTTGGGGAAGCAGAAAGGCGCCCCATTTTGAGGCAGAGAAGGGAGCATCGCTTTCCCTCGTGTAGCTTCGATGCCATGAAAAAAGCAGAAAAAATACAAGCAAAGGAAAAAAATTAAATGTATCTTTGGATTCTTCCCATCGTTGAAAAATCTTTGTTTTCCATAAGCGAGATGGTGTGAACTCGGAGACTCTCAAAGGCTTAACGAGGAAAAGAGTTGTGTAGAAATATTACTTTTGGCTTACAAAATTGTTACCGGTTAAGGAGTTTTTTTACAAAGAAAATATAATAATATCGAGAGATACCAAATACACCTAATCTATGCAACAAAGTAATATCCTAATTACATTACATATGCACATGGCAAAAAAAAAGTAAAAGAAGCTAAGAAAATAAAAGACCCACTACGGTATCTATCTATCTATTCTCTACCTACTAATAAAGGGAGTAAGGTTTCTCCCCAAAATTTTCGTCCGTTTTATTATTATCCTTATTTTTGTGTTAAAATTACTTCCGTTGCCACCGCTTAGACAACGTGAAACGTTTTCCTCGATTTGTTTCTCTGCGTGAGTTTGCTACAGGCTCGTGCCGTACTGGGCTGCGAAGAGGTGGTACATGCCCGCGCCGTACTGGGCCGCAGCTGCGCTGCTGATTCAATACGTTTAGAAATTGTCTCATGGGCAGCAGGAAAATAGGCAAATACAGTTCAATAATCCCACCTCGCTTGAGTGCAACGAAATCAACCAGTTTATATACGTCAACTTTAATGGAATCAACAAGTTGCCTCGCTAAAATTAAGAAGGAATAAGGCCATGGCCAGTAATGGGGGAACAAAGGACGCCAAAAGAGATGGAAAAAATAAAAATAATGTCAGAGCGGAGCATGAGGGAGCTCTGGGGCAAATCTGGGCCTAGGAAGGAGGTGTACGAAGGGTTGGACCATGGGACTTGATCGCGTTTAGAATTTGGAGGCAGGGATGTGTTTGATAAACTCACATGGATCGTGCGCTGGTGTATGGGATTGCCTGTGTCTGTGCTGACTTTGGGCCAAAGGAGATGGTGGCCGCCCGCTAGGGGCTTGCAGCTCCACGCGGCGTGGTTTCTTGGCTCGCTTCTGCCTTCGTTCTCTGTTTTTATTTTGTACACGGTGATGTGTTTTTTTAAATTTTCTATACTTGGATAGTACTGTTCCGCTGGTTTGAATTGGTTTTAAAATATGAGTATTTGAACAAATTCAAAATCTGAACAAAGATTATAAAAATCGTTAAATTAATTTTCTGGACAAATTCAAAATTCGAACGAAATTCAAATTTTTAAAAATTCTAAATCTGAACAAATCTGAATATTCTCAAATTCTGAACATTTTTCAAGTCTAAATAGTCTTTTAATATGAACATTTTTAGAACCTAGACCATTTTTAAAAATTATTTTTAGAATCTGTATTTTTAAAATCTAAACATTTAAACAAAATCCAAAACAAAAAAAAACCGGAAGAAATGAAAACCAACGAAACATAAACCCCACTAAACCGAATAAATTGGACCTGGCCCAAGTGCTCGCGGGGTTGCACGACGTCGCGTATAGGTTTTCCACTCTCGGGTGGGTCGGGTTGAAGTCCGACTGAGGTGAATTGTACCATCTCTAACTCAAAAGCTTTTATTGTCATGTCATTAGAAATAACATTTTATATTTTAAAGAAAATAAAAGAATAAAAAGGAGGGATTTATTTTTAACTAGAAATAAAAAGAAGGAGATAATATTAGCAACAAAGCATGAGAAGACTGGTCGTAGAGGAGTTTGGTGGAGGCGTGTCGACCGCCAGCAGGGACGATGAGCCGAGCACGGACACCGGTATAGCATCACGTTCATCAGGAAGAGAGGAACGAGAGGAATCACGCGACACGCAGAACGTCGGGAGGAACTTGTGCGGGCGAAAGAATAGTGCGAGAGAGGAGGATGGGCTTAAACATATAAAATAACCTTTAATTTAACGTGACACTGTAGCAACGCACGGGGCCTTGTGCTAGTATATATATTAAAAGCAAAATAAGGGTGTTTAAATAGAGACATCATATTAATCCACATCATTAGTATTATTTTAGCTGTTAGATCTATAAGTTTAATGGTCAAGATTTAAAGATTTTACGTAACATATATAACACATATTTTGTGACATACATGATATGTCATATCTGACACCATACAAACAAACGGTACATATGGAGACGTGATAAAACGTATGGCAATAGGACTCCTGATTCATATAAAAGAGACTCAACTGATTCGCGATCAAAAAAAGTTAAATGGCCTCTTCTCCGTGAGTATACATGGAAAGTCAAAAAACAACAGGGAACGGATCCCCCATACAAATAAGCCAGAGTCCCTTTTAAAAATTAAACGTACACTTCTATCTATAAATAAACCCCATAAAAATAGGCCAGTCAGTTTTAAAAAAATCTACATTTTTTTAGGGAAAGCCAAAAAAATACTACATTATTGAGCTATCTAGCCTCCTAGAGATAGTAAGTTCGTTCAGGATGCAATATACTGATGTATCATGGAGATGTAACGTTAATCTATGTCATCTTAATTATTTTTTATTGTTAGATCTAAAATCTAGGGATTTAATCAAAATTGTTTGTTGTCAAAGCAAGTGTTTGAAACATATTATATTAAAAATTACGGAGAATAGTGGTTTCCGCCCAGGCAAAATAAATTCTCTATGTGACGAAAAAGAACTAGCGGTGTTGCCTGCGCCGCCATGGTGCTTCACGGATCGATCAAAGGAGAAAACAGAAATGTCGGCACATCATAAAGATAGGGCCCACCGCTGAGTTACTTTATTAAACCACCTAAGTACACTCCTCACATGAGTTATTTAATTTTATAAGATCACCAGAGAAAATTTCTAATCTAGGTAAACCTAAAGATCGATCTATAATAAATATCATGTGCTCTATTTGAACTCCACATGCCTGCGTGACTTCAACTACTTTCTTTATTTTTATTTACTTTTTCGTTCCATCTATCATATAAAATCCATGGTAATAAAATAATCATAAAATATATTTTTATGTTATATGATTTTAGTGTGATGGATGTTGACATTTGTTCCTATATTTTTGGACAAGCTTTGCAAACTTTGACTGTAACTAAATTTGGAATGCAGAGTAAGGGGTATAATATTTTGATCGGTTGATTGGTTGATAGCGGCAAATATTGCGATCATGTGTAGAATTTTGTCGTCAAAATTTCAATTGACGTATGAATTATGCATATCTTCTTGAACAATAACACAGTAGATAGTCTCTAACTAGCAGTCTGTCAAAAAACCACAAGAGGCGATGTTGTATATGTAAAAATGAACAAGTTATTAACTAGATGAAGTTCCAAGAGTATTTTTAACGTGATTGATAACTAAAAATAATTATTATCACTTACATCCAAAAATCGACGTAAATCAAGAAGTTCATATCCAATAATTGCGTTTGAAAGATGTATTGTGTTGCATGTTTCAAATTTATATGGCATGTCGTAATTCATTCTTAGTTTAGAATTACACTTATGGATACAATCAAGATGCGACTTGACTTAAATTATATACATGTTAGTATAACATAAGAAAATTATGCACTGTGACTTGCAGATCTAACTAATTATAAATAAATAATTCGTAAATAAAAAAAGCTTGATAGGGTGTCATGTGTTTTTGAACCAAGGTTGTAAGAAAAGTATGAAATCTCAATGCATAAAAGAGTAAATATACCCATAGAATTAATATAATCACATGCAATAATATACTTTTATAGAGATTATAGAACCGTATTATGTCATGTAGTTGATTTGATGTTCTTTTAAAGGAGTATAACAACAATGAAATGTGGCTATTCTTGAAGCTGTCAACTTAGGAATGCAACTATTTAATACATTAAAGACGATGCCCTCGCATTTGTGAGGGCCACTGTGCTAGTTTGGCCCTAACAGCAACAATGCATTCACACCACCAAGGCGACACCTGAAGTGTAAACTCTGCAAAAGCGGTGTCTCTAAGAAGGAAATAGTACACAAGTATCGTCGTCGCTTGATCAAAGATCTTAAGTTTTCACCTCGAAGATAGCCCCTCACCAGCGCTGACGAGGCGGTTCCTCGGCAATGCCCACCATGAGGGGCTTGGGTTTTAGAGAAAGGCGACGACGAAAGTTCCGGGAGCGAGGCGGTACACGACGTACCCAGGTTCACGTCCCCGAGGTGGAGGGTCGCTACGTCCTGCTAGCAATCCACTATATGAATATATGTATACAGGGGGCCGCCATAGGCGGAGTTGTTGGATCTAGTCTAGTTCTAATCCGCGGGTTGTGGTGTCTAGGCGTGTTGCCTCTAAAATTATGTTTCTGATTGTGTGTGTCCCAGGGGTGTCCCTGCCTGGATTTATATATCAACCAAGCTAGGGTTTACAAGAGTCCTAGTAGGATTCATATTGGAGTCTTCTTTCCTTGTAGTCCAAGTTGAGGCACGTGCAGGTCCAGCTTGTCGAGTCCTCGTGCTGGTCCACCTTCATAGTTTGCACCGGGTATGGCAATGCCGAGTGGTTATGCCCACGTCAAGCGCAGAGACTCGAACCTCCATTGTTAGTTCTCCAATCTGGCATTTATGATATATGTCGTATCTGACTTCACCATGGACCAAACTGTCACCTAATGCCGCTCCCTCCAGAACCAAACGGTCGGAAGAAAACATGTGTGCGCACGAGCGAGTGGCAGAGGATGTAATTCCAATGAAACATAAGGGCAAATTTAAACGGATGAACAAAAACCTTTTTGCTTTTATTATTTTGGTATATATACATATATTATACTCGCACTTGCCTCGAGCCGACACAAGCAAAATAGTTCAGACAGGCCCTACACAAGTGAGCAGTGAACAAGGCAGAGGATCATCGCCTCAACGACATGGCGTTCTTCCTCTTAGGGCATCTCCAGCGGTGCGACGCATTTCGGACGTCCGAAATGTCCGTTTGCGTCGCGCGGCGGACGCGAGACAGACCGTTTTTGTCCGCGCGTCCGTTTGCACCTTGGGGTGGCTCCAGCGGCGCGACGCATTTCCGTGTTTGCATCAAATATGAAGTTTCGAAACAACAAAACAAGGAATTCAACGAAGTCATAGTTATTACATTTAAAATTTATAAAGTCTACATGAAAATAAGATAGTACTCCTCTAGGCATGATCTTCATGGCCAGCCAATGTCCACTGATGCTCAATCAGATTCGTCTGCAGCTGTTTGGAGACGGTCTCGTTTGTGACTTCTACATTCATATGTAGATAGTCGGCCCAAGATAAAGCTCCAGGAACTGGCGCAACCAACTCACCTTGGAATTCCCAGTGGTTCTCATTGGCCATCATCACGCTCGTTCTCAACGATCATGTTGTACATGATCACGCAACAGTTTATGACCTCATGCATGGTCTTCAACGACCATATTCTAGTTGGGTGATGAACAATTGCCCACCGAGTTTGGAGCACACCAAATCCACGCTCCACATCTTTCCTGCAAGCCTCTTGCATCTTGGCAAACATCCTCGTCTTCTCGGAGTTTGGATTACGGACAATCTTCACCAATGTGGCCCAGTCAGGGTAGATGCCATCAGCAAGATAATATGGCTTGTCATATGCATTTCCATTGATCTCATAGCTCACCCCGAGTACGATCCTGCTCTCCCGCGCGGCGACAACGGAGCCGACGGCGAGTACTGTGGCGCTGCGGCGGACGTCGGCGGACGGGGTTGGGGTAGGGGCGTCGCACTAGGGCAGCAACAAAGGGGAAAAAGAAACAAGTCGAAGCGGTCGATTTCGCTGTCGCTGACTTGCGGGACCGGGTAAGAAATGGAGGACGCTCGGCGCGTCGCGCGGTGTCGCGGAGACGCAAACCTGGCGCATATTTGAGCCAGGTTTGCGTCTCCGCTGACGGCGTCACTTTGCGTCGCCTGGAGCAGGGCCCGCGCATTTCCGGTCACGGCGGACGAAACGGTCGCTCAGCGACCATTTGCGTCGCACGGAGATGCCCTTACCCGATCAGCGAAAGCTCCATCCGAGGAGCCAAGGAGAATCCGTCATCTCCCACGGCGTGCACTGTCGCCTCATGTAGAGGTAGTATCTAGCCGCCTGGCGCAACTCATAGTAAAACTGCGGACAGCGCAGACGGTGACTCCAGCGCGCTGGTGCCAGACCAGCGCTGAGAGATTTTCTTTCGAGATGGGGGAAATATCGCCCCAGCTTCTGGATGCACATGGTTTTTTATTAGATTATTCACAACACCTTACAAGAGCAATACAAAAGATCAAATTCGAAGGCACCTCGCTAAACCTACAGAGGGATGAAAGGGTGACAATTCACCAACTCACATCAACCAAAAACCAAATGCCTTCCCAGGCCGCTCAATAGCAGATGAGAAGCACATCCAGTCAAGCAGACTCTCAGCATACGCTAACGCACACGTCATAGAAGTTACTACCGCCGTCTTCCTCGACTCCATCTTCAAGAGAGATCATCGCATTGACCATGCCAGGCCTTCCATCGATGCCGCCACGGCGCCAGACGACTCCACCATCTTGCGCGATGCCATCACACTGCATGCATCCGTCCCGAGACACCACTGCACCATGCCGCGTCGACATGACGATGCCGACACAGTAAAAGCACACCGCTCCACCTCAGCACCACCGCCATCCGTTGGCTGCTCCAAAAACGATGCCCCAACAGGGAGAACGACATTGCGCGCCGTCATTGTCCGATCCGGGAGACCCGGGTCTAGGGTTTCCCCTGGAGCATCCCGAGCGAAGAAACGCAGACTGCAGAGACAATGCCTTCAATAAGGTAACAATGAAACACGCGGCCATCATCCGCCATAACAGAAGTCCAGGCCGGCTTTCACCGGCAGCTGCGCCTCGCCATCGGGAGCTAGGCGACGGATCGCGAGATCCGCCACGGCTAGCCACACAACTAGCCGATCTCCTCTGGCGAGAGATAGCAGCACAAGTACTATCGCGAGATGAGCTTCCTCTCGCACGAGACAGGACGAGTATATTCTCTGGGATTGATCGGATTAATTGATGCTTGGTGGTATTCTGCTGGTATTGAAATATATTCACCTCCAGGGCCAGGAGGAAAACAAGCCCACTACTCTTTTTTTTGAACAGGGGAGGTCTCGAAGGGCCTAGAGCTTCATTGCAGTCAAAGCGGTGGTAGTACAAATTACAGAAAGGGTCAAAAGAAAACTAGAAATTACAAACCGACCCTCACAATTTGCACAGAGGACCCTAAGAACGAAACAGGAAAAGCAATCCGGTCCAGCTCCATCTCCACCACTGCAGAGCTCGCCGTAGTCAACCTCCATGCCGCCGGGGACAATACCACTTGGTGCATGGAGGTGGGAGCTAACCACGACAAAGCTAGATAACCTCCGCCGGAGGTTGATTGAGTCCTGGAGGTGACGGCCGTGCGCCGTCGCTCAAGGCTGGAGGGGCCGCCTTTCAGCCAGGATGAACGGCGATAGAGGCGCCATATGAAACCTCCAGAAGAAGACCTGGAAGTGACGGCCGAGAGCCATCACTTGAGGTTGGAGGAGCCGCCCTTCGGCCATGTAGAATGGCGACAGTGGCGCCGTAGAGAACCTCCGGTGAGAAGCATCGCCGCTCCCCTGATGCAGATCCAGTGGGCAGCCGACCAAGAGCTGCGCCCCCTCCCTAATCACGCCACCATGACAGATCAGGGGGAGAAGCTTGCAGTTCCGTCCTTGACCACCAGATCCCGCCGAATCAGCCTTATTTATGGAGATCTCCTCTCCCTTCCACCTCCTCAACACCGGCTCCGACCACCGGAGCACCTTGAAGCAGGGGAAGAAGATGGTGCGGCTCCAGATCTGACTGAGAAGATCCGTCGCCTCCCTCCCGGCATAAACGCCAAGCACCATAAAGGACCAAAACCTAGACCTACCACTACAGCTATGTACTCCGGCCGGCTATTCCGGCGGAGAGGACATCGGAGCGGCCCGGCGGTGAAGAAGAGCCTCTCAGCTACTGTAGCAGGGCGAGAGAGAGGAGGGGGGGGGGGGGAATGAGCCGGCAGCCCACTACTCCTCGGACAGAAGAACCACGTGAAGGAATCAAGGAACACAGAATTTGCTACTCGTACAGGTTGCTGTTCTAAAAAAAAATGCAGAAGCTTGATTGGTACCAAGGATGCATGGTTTGTGCATGAGAGCATGATAACAGAGCCAAAAGTTTGAGCTATACTCATGACTCCATACGGAATGGTGGCATGGTGTAGCCGTGTAGCTATTTATACGAACATTGACCGGACGCCTTGCCATCCCATCTACAGTATATAGTTCGATTTCGTACTAACAGCTGAGGTGCAATATACTTTTGGTTCACGAAGACATTCCTGTCCAAGAATGTTGTAGAAATGTATGGTGTATATCTTTGAGGTGTTATGTTGTCATGAGATATTGGAAGAAGCCAAATAGAAAAACATGATTCTCTATGAGTGGCGAGACGCCCAAGGTGCAGCAACGACCGGTGTTGGTTTGGCTTTCAGTGTCATAAACAGGTCAGAGATTCATGGTGTGCCCCCCAGGGCTTCGAAGATATCGCCGATAACTCAGAGGCCGAGAGCAAAATTGCACAAGATGGTAGCTGCCAGAGTTCCGTATTTGTTTTTTGTAAAGGAGGAAGAACACGGAGGCAACACTACGCTGCACTATATATAGAATATTCTCCATGCCTTCTATACATCTTTGATAAATTTGACCATATTCATGCGATGATAAGATTGGAATCAGCGTCTATGACTACCATGTGAAACAAGTGAAACCCAACGGTATCCAAACATTATTGTGCTTTTAGCTATATCTATAGACTGTAGAAGGGTTCAGCCCAGAGTATCACAAGTTCACAACAGTGGCTAGTCATACGAAAGGATCCAATATCACCCAAGAAATCATTGAAATGATTGCAAACTGTGAGATTATTATCAGTAGCATTGCAACAGGAAACCGTATGCTGGTAATCTAGTGGACAACGCAGCATCCTACATGTGCATAAATCAAACACTTCGACTGTGTTTAGTTCGTACTTTTGGGCCCGTTACCCATTAGACCGCAATCAATTAGCGTCAATGATACGGGCATAGAGGCCTATGTGGAGCCCAAATTCAGGACTCCACTAGCTTAATTATCTTAGTTTATGTAATGGTCATATGTGGGCCAATTAGGGTTTTTATTGATTTGAGTCAGTTTGGTTTGGGCCTGTCCAAACCAAGTTAGGGAGGCCCACTATGGCTGGCCGGCCACCCCCTCATAAGGGTGGGACGGTTAGGGTTTTGAGGGTTAGATCAGTTTAGATAAAGTTTAGGGTTTACCCCATTGCGTGTGTTCACGTGTATCATCCCTCCGGGGGGTACGGCGCTGCCGTTTATCTAATATATCCGCTGCGAAGGTTCTTGTGTTCATCAAGGATTATCTAGGTTAAGGTTTGAGGCGTATCGTTCGTCGATCCGTTGCTTGCTGGATTCGTTCCCTCTTCTCCAGGTTGCGTTCATCTCTATGTTGGGAGGTTCTATCTACCCGGGTTCTCGTTGTGAAAGATCGGGAACCACCCTAGGTGGATCTGCTGGGATCCCCCCTTATCATGTGGTATCACTTTTCTGGGTTGCTCACGGCGAGGTTTTGTTGATCGATCGCATCTAGATCGGAGGAGTTGGGCTCTCGGTCGAAGGAGGTTGGTTGGAGGAAGTTTGGAGCTGTTGTGGTGCAGTTTGGCTTTCATCCATGGCTGTTCCAGGCGTCAAAATCGCGAAATTCGGAGTTTGGGATCGGGAAGAAGAAGCAGATTCGCGACCAGATCCGGTCTCCGGACCGGTCAACCGGAACCAGGACCGGCCGGGCCAGTACCAGACCCGGTCACACCGGGCTCCAGGCCGGCCCACCCAGCCAAAACCGGATTCCAGGCCGGTGCCAGCTGGGCCTGTTCCAGGGGCTTCAGGCCGCCCATCTGGTCACCAGGCCGGTCAGACCGGGCCCTGGACTGGACCAACCGGCGCCCAGGACGGTCCAACCGGGCCATGGACCGGTCCAACCGGTGCCCAGGCCGGTCCAACCGGGTGCTGGGCCGGGAAAGCTGAACCTGCTGCTGCTGTTTACTCTGCTGATGCTGTTGATGTTGTTGCTACAATGGCTTGTTTTGGTGGTGAGATAGATAGAAGTGCAAATGTTTATCATGACTATCTCGGTATGATGACGGGTACACCATTTGATGCCTCTACAATCAAGTGGAGGTTGGCTAGTTCCGCGACACCAACGGAATTTCAAATTTGGGAATCACACATTGAAGGTGGATTTGAGAGATGCAAGGTGTTTGATAGTTCTTTTGGTGGCCAGACTGAATTTGCTATTGCATACCGGCGTGTTGATGTTGTTGTGGCTAGTTGGTACCGTAATGCTCTGATAGTTGCGGGTATCATTGGACTACGGTCTAGTTGGGCAGATTTCAAGCAGTTTCTGCGTCATAGCTTTAAGTTTGCAAGTTTGAATAAGCCGGTGGTGTGCTCTAACATTACAGTGGAGGAGGTTGTTCCAGTACAGGCGGTCACTGAGGAGAGGAAACCTGGCTCTGATACCAAGGGCACTACTGTGACTGTTGAGGAGAAGGTATCATTGAGCGGGCTGAATATGCAACTCAAGAAGGTACAAGATGATGCTTGTAAGACAGTTGACAAGGGTCAGCGGTGGAGTTTGTTTCAGACTCAGTGCATTATAAAGGGCAAGGCTTGCAAGTTGATGATTGATGGTGGTAGTTGTACTAATGGCATAAGCAAGGCGATGGTGGCAGCATTGGGGTTGTCTACATGGCGTCTTCCTGAACCTAAGCGTCTTGAGTGGTTGAATAGTTGTGGTATGCTAAAGATTACTCACAAGGTGCGTGTGCCATTTACAGTTGATGAGTATGTTGATGAGATAGAGTGCGATGTGTTGCCATTGGAGGTGTGCGGATTGCTACTTGGGCGTCCATGGCAGTATGATCATAATGTGACACATGCTGGGAGAGCAAATACATATTCTTTTATGCATGGTGGCAAACAGCGGACTTTGAAGCCTATGGGTGATGATCATATCAAGTCCGATGTGGAGTTAGTGGTGCGTAAGGAGAGGCTGCACAAGCCTAAAGTGCAGCATGAGGTACATGATGTTCCGAGCATTGATGTTGGTGATGTTTCAGCCATGCCTGTATATGACAAGCCAGTTCTTGTTGGTGACAAGCCGGATGAAGCTAATCCTATTGTTGATGCAGATGTGGCAGCATGTGCTACAGTTCCAGTTTGTGTTGATGCTAGTATGCAGACTGATGATGTTTGTGTTGATGGTGTTTCAGACATATGGCGCAGATGCGCGTGGGAGGAGTGGGAGGCGAGCGCGTCAGTGGAGACAGTGGGCAGCGGCACTACCGTGCTAGGAGTACTGCAGTCCAGTTTTCCGCGACACCGCGGATGCATCGAGGCAAGGATGGACGTGTGAGACATCTATGTGGCCCAGGAATTACACATCTTGTGCAGGGTCATGTGCAGCGATACAGGGTCCATCAAAACCTCACAAGCAAAAGGTATTGGCGCCGAAGTCCAAGCTCATGTGAGAAGAAAGGAGACGCCAAGTGCTATAACAAGCCAAGCAGGCCGCGAGGGAGGCTGTGGTGTGGAAGGCAAGAAAGGCTTGAGGACGGCGAGACGTGTCATGTTCATATCACGTCACCTTTTCCAGAAGACCCTCACGCGTTGGGGTGTTATCACCAGAATTTGACCAAGTCAGAGGTGGGCCGCGATCAAGACGAGCTTGAAGATATATGCGTGGAGACACATAGAGAATCGGCCTTGTGTATCAAGTTGGGCTAGTTAGCCCATGTATCTTTGTATAGTAGGTTACGTAAAAGTTAGAATCTATCTCGTGCACGGTTTAGTGCACGCCACATTAGAAAGTCCCCCGGACTATAAATATGTACCTAGGGTTTATGGAATAAACAACAACCAACGTTCAACACAAACCAATCTCGGCGCATCGCCAACTCCTTCGTCTCGAGGGTTCCTCCGGTAAGCATCATGCTGCCTAGATCGCATCTCGCGATCTAGGCAGCACAAGCCTGCCTAGTTGTTCATGCGTTGCTCGTACTGAAGCCTTTTGATGGCGAGCAACGTAGTTATCGTAGACGCGTTAGGGTTAGCATCGTTCTTAGCATCATATGCTCGCGTAGTGCAACCCTTGCGCGTCTAGCGTCCTTGTGCCTCATCGTGGTGCAGGGGCGGCACCCCGCTTGATCTTTATTTAGTAGATCTGATCCGTTATGGTCGCTCCTTGATTCATCAAGGATTAGTTTAATATCTGCAATAGTTAGGCCTTACAAAGGGTTGGAGGATCCAGCGGCATGCAGGGTGTAGTTTGCTGCCCCTAGACAGACGTTCCGAGGATCAACCTAGTGTTGGTTTTTAGGCCTTGTCTAGGGCTGGCTTACGTTTACCGTGCGTGAGCGCGAGGCCCAATCGTGAGTAGGATGATCCGATTATGCGGTGAAAACCCTAGATCGTCGTGGATCTCATATGCTTTATCTTGATCAAGCCACCATATATTCGGCCACCTTGGACGAATCATGGGTGGATCGGCTCCATGAGCCGATTCACAGGACAACCCGAGAGCCGATCGAGGCTCGTATTTAACGTGTACGTGTGTGCCCTGCAGGAAACTAAGCGAGGCATCATCCACACCTTCCTGACAAGGTATAGGTCAGGTGGCACGCCCTTGCGACCCAGCATCGGCGCGCGACCAGGAGGCTTTGCGGGCCGTCGCTCGAGGGGGGCCAGCCGCAGCCCTAGTCATTCCCGGCCACCGTGTTGGCCGCCGCTGCCCGCCGGTGGTGGGCCGACGCCAACACATTCGCGCACGCCGGTGGGACAATCTTCACGACAACCACCTCGCCATCCACATCAGAGATGGCGGAAGAAACTCCGGTCACATACGAGGAGCTCACTGGCGAGCTCACGAAGAAGCATGACAAAGACAAGGCGGTCTCGGAACCGAACTCATCGGCTCCTATGGGAAGACCTTCACACGGCATCAGGCTCGACGGAGACACACGTCCTTTGGCGACGATACGGTCGACCTCAGCCACTCCATAAGGGAACCAGGGTTCTCGTTCGATGCCAATATGGCAGGGTTCGTGATTCGCCATGACGCGGACAAAGCGGAGAGCAGCCACGCTCGTGGCAGAGAGAAGGAGGGAGCCGTCCGCGAGACCGGCCCCAAGACGGCAATAAACGGTACTGCCAAGGAGGAGGTGAGGAACCCACAGCGTCCACGCGTTTCCCGAGCACCTCCTCAGCAAATACGATCAGCCATACGACCGACATCACCGCTACGGCCAAGGCGAGCAAAGAGATCATCGGTCCGATGCGGACGGGAGGTATCGTCGACCAACGGCCACGACGACGGTATGAACGTCGCGCCGGAGGAAGGTCTGAAGAGTCGGACAACGTGGATAGGCACCGGGACTGCCCCTTTCGCACACTCGGGATTCTGGAATGAGCCGACTACCAACAATCGGCAATTGCCCGAATGTAAACGAAAGAAGAAGGGTGCGGTTAAGGTGTCCGTGTTCGAGGCCGGGGACCTCTCCCGCTTTGGAGCGAGCGTACCGAGTCCGTTCAGGAAGAGGATCACGAGGAACTAGAGGACGGTGATGAAGACGACAAGTATCATCGGCCAAGATGGTGTCCTGACGGGCTCAGCCGCTCCCAGAAACGAAGGGTTCAGCGATTACGTGCGTTGGAAGAAGCCGAAAGGGTATATCTGCACGCGTTGAGGAAGGCGCGGCCTGACCCGCCGCCAAAATTCAGCGAACCCTGATGAAGAGGGTCTGCCACAAAGGAAAGAGTGGCGCCCAGGCAAAGGAAAGCCGATGATGAAACATCGGCTGGGACCAACATGGTTTTTATCCTTCCTGCGGAATTTAGCGCTCCAAGGTTATATGAAGCACCTGTGGCACAACTGGACTGCGGCCCACGGCCGGTCATCTTCGAGAAGCCGCGAGAAAGGAGTTACAGGCATCTAAAGGCCCTGTATTTACGAGGTTACATCAATGGGCAGCTTGTCAATAAGATGTTGGTAGACACCGGAGCGGCAGTCAACATTATGCCATACTCCATGCTACGGCGGTTGGGACGCTCCAGCTCGGATTTGATCAAAACCAATGTAACGTTGAGCGATTTCAATGGCCAAGCATCTGACGCGCAAGGTGTTCTAAACGTGGATCTGACCGTAGGAAGAAAGACTATCCCTACGACGTTTTTTGTTGTCGACAGCAAAAGCACATATGCTGTAATATTAGGGAGGGATTGGATCCACGCCAATTGTTGCATTCCATCCACGATGCACCAATGCCTGATTCAGTGGGATGGAGATGAGGTGGAGGTCGTCCATGCCGATGATTCAGCCGAGATTTCAACAGCCGGATGGGCATTTGGGAGGCATCAGGTCAAGAGCCACTCTCGGGCATCAATTTGGACGACTGCGAACGCATCGATGTGACAAAGAACGGGGTAAGGCTGGTTCTATCCACCGGACTGACCGTATAACGAGAACAACATCGATGAGCTAAGGTGGTGAGGCTGATCCTTGCGATCGGCCCCAAAATTTTGTGGAGGAACATTACAAAACCTTCACCAAGCAAGCAATGTGGAGGCCGATCCCAGCAATCGGCCAAAATTATCCCCACCATCTATTTTGCCTGGGAGCGACATTTGACCCAGCAGGGGCTACCTAAAAAGCCGATATCATCAATTTGCTTGACAGACGGGGGGGCATCGAGATGGATTAAATACATGTGAGGCAACATTATCAAGTATGGGGGCCGACGTACAAGTTGGCCGTGGATTAAATACATGTGAGGCAACATTATCAAGTATGGGGGCCGACGTACAAGTTGGCCGTGGAAAAGTTGAAAATATCAACCCACCGGCTCGCACGACATCAAAACTTCTGAGCACAGCCGATGCATGGCCATCGGGCAGTCATCAGGCAGCGAGGCTCCACTGAGGGCTCTTCTCAATAGAATGATTGATACCCCAAGCGGATCATGGTGTTGACAATGTCGGGTCGCAGCCCCGTGAAGCCCGTGAATCAGGAGAATAGTCAATGATGGGGCGATTGGCTGCGGCATGTCACGGCCGAAAGGGGGGAAAACGTTGGGAAACATCTTCACCAAGGGCTGCATCAGCCTGTCAAAGACGCGGGACTTGAACGGAAGAAGCTCAGGGAGACAGTTGACCCTGAAGGGTCCTTCATTATAGGAAGCCGATTTTTTCCCAGTCGGCTAGCCCTACATCTCAGCTTGCCTGGAGAATGATGCTGTGGTCACCAGAAACATCAGTGTCTACATACAAACCAATTGAGCGACACGCACGGGGCTTTGTGATGGGCACCTACCGGAACCAGATGGCCAGCCCGCTGGATTGGCTAGTAGGGCTCGTAATCTTGTTGAGGACTCATGGGGCAAAGCCGACGCTTGACTCAAGGGGTTTGGTGAGTTTCACGGAGCATCCATCACCAAATCGGGCAGTGTTAGCGCAAGCTTGCGGATCCGCCTAGGGTCATGAGAACAACGATGATCTTGAAGAGCCGAATCATTCTAGCCGAGCTATTCGCACCGGGCTGCATCAGGCCGCCCAAGAGGATGAGCTAATTAAGACAGCAAGGTGGATCCTGTTCAAGGGAACTGCTGACCTTCCAAAATTTGCCAAAGGCTGGCTCCTTGAGCCTAACACAGTGATACAGTTGGGAAACCGATAATGGCTCAATCAGCTTGTCTGCTTTTATCCTCGCCTGAGCTAAGGCTCGGGGGGCAGCTCGCCCTTCAAGGATTCCTTGTTCTATGGAGCCGATTTGGTTAAAATCGGCTTGCTCTGCATCAAACTCGTCAAGAGGGGTGAGTTATTGCAGACGGGAAGGGCTGGAGGTAATGGGAGGAAGCAACGATCGCTGACGGACTTTGGACCAGGCGAGACTACGAAGAGATGAGGCATTATTAGGACAGTGGCGAAAAGGTTCTGGTAGATGAGAATGCCGCTGAGGTCCATTAGTCCGTGTGGTTGAGTTTGCATTTCCAGGATCTAGGATTTGCGCGATTGCGGCTCGTCCTAGGGGTGGAGGTCTGGATGGATCTACCCGAGTTTATCATGAGAGTCCGATGCGTTGCCATCGGCCTAAGCGCCGACCAGTGGCAATCGGCAAGTACGGTAAAGAGCAATCGGCTAAATTATCATAAAAAAGGACGACAGATCGAGTTGGGGAAGTTCTCCATTGATTAACTAGAATTCTTACATAAAGAGCTGATTGCTCTCAAAAGAAGATCCTAGGGGCTACATTGCCCATCTACTACTGATGGCCCTGAGCTAAGATCCTATCTAGGGGCCGTTGTCGCTTCGTCGTCGTCGCCATCACCGTCGTCCGGCGCTGCTCCCAGCCGGCCTGCCGTCGCGCTGTAGCGACCGGCAGGACCTTCGTTGTCCTCGTCTTCATCATCGCCGCTGCTGCCGTCGCTGTCAAAATCGCTGAGATTGCCGGCCAGGGGCGGGCGCTGGCGCGGCTCGTCTCGAGGAGCTGTCATCTTCTTCCTCCTCCTCCGGCCCTCCTCTTCGGAGGAGGGGCCCCGTCCCAGGGAAGGTGGTCGCGCCGCTTCCTCCACCGCCTCCCCGGCAAGGAAGGAGAGGTCGCTCTCCCCGTCGGTCAGAGACTGGTCGTCCTCGACCAGGTGGAGAAGTCGTGGCTTGGCTCATCCCCGGCCTCGATGGCGCGGCGAATGTTGGCCGCGTGAGCTTCCTCCGGATTCCATCCCGGCGCCGGCTCGCGGGAAGAGGAATACTCGATGGGAGAGCCCGATGAGGCGGAGGAAGAAGAGGACATGGTGGCGCAGAGGGTTTTTTGGGGCTGATGCGAAGGAGATGCAGGAATAAACTGTGGAGTGGTTAAATAACGGGATATAGTGGGAGTTTAATGCCCAAGCAGTTTCATGACGTGCCCGAACCAAATCGTGCAAGAGAAGGTGGAGGCAAGACGTCATTATGAGGTATATCGCAGTTCTGCTCGCCACGATGACCCGCGAAAAAAGCGTAATGATTTTGGAAATGTCATTTCCAAAACCAGGGGGCATGTGTTATCACCAGAATTTGACCAAGGTGGGCCGCGATCAAGACGAGCTTGAAGATATATGCGTGGAGACACATAGAGAATCGGCCTTGTGTATCAAGTTGGGCTAGTTAGCCCATGTATCTTTGTATAGTAGGTTACGTAAAAGTTAGAATCTATCTCGTGCACGGTTTAGTGCACGCCCACATTAGAAAGTCCCCTGGACTATAAATATGTACCTAGGGTTTATGGAATAAACAACAACCAACGTTCAACACAAACCAATCTCGGCGCATCGCCAACTCCTTCGTCTCGAGGGTTCCTCCGGTAAGCATCATGCTGCCTAGATCGCATCTCGCGATCTAGGCAGCACAAGCCTGCCTAGTTGTTCATGCGTTGCTCGTACTGAAGCCTTTTTGATGGCGAGCAACGTAGTTATCGAGACGCGTTAGGGTTAGCATCGTTCTAGCATCATATGCTCGCGTAGTGCAACCCTTGCGCGTCTAGCCGTCCTTGTGCCTCATCGGGTGCAGGGGCGGCACCCCGCTTGATCTTTATTTAGTAGATCTGATCCGTTATGGTCGCTCCTTGATTCATCAAGGATTAGTTTAATATCTGCAATAGTTAGGCCTTACAAAGGGTTGGAGGATCCAGCGGCATGCAGGGTGTAGTTTGCTGCCCCTAGACAGGACGTTCCGAGGATCAACCTAGTGTTGGTTTTTAGGCCTTGTCTAGGGCTGGCTTACGTTTACCGTGCGTGAGCGCGAGGCCCAATCGTGAGTAGGATGATCCGATTATGCGGTGAAAACCCTAGATCGTCGGGGATCTCATATGCTTTATCTTGATCAAGCAGACCACCATATATTCGGCCACCTTGGACGAATCATGGGTGGATCGGCTCCATGAGCCGATTCACAGACAACCTGAGAGCCGATCGAGGCTCGTATTTAACGTGTACGTGTGTGCCCTGCAGGAAACTAAGCGGCATCATCCACACCTTCCGACTGTATAGGTCGTGGCACGCCCTTGCGACCGCGCGCGACCAGGAGGCTTTAGGCTGTCGTCTGAAACTGGGGCCAGCCGCAGCCCTAGTCATTCCCGGCTTACGGTACACCGCGGTGGGTTTCTGACGCCAACATGGGGACAACACTTCTTGAAGGGGAGGATGATACGGGCATGAGTCTCAGCCCAGATTCAGGACTCCACCAACTTAATTATCTTAGTTTATGTAATGGTCATATGGGCCAATTAGGGTTTTTATTGATTTGAGTCAGTTTGGTTTGGGCCTGTCCAAACTAAGTTAGGGAGGCCCACTAGGCTTGGCCACCCCCCTCATATAAGGGTGGGACGGTTAGGGTTTTAAGGGTTAGATCAGTTTAGATAAAGTTTATGGTTTAACCCATTGCGTGTGTTCACGTGTATCATCCCTCCGGGGGTACGGCGCTGCCATTTATCTAATATATCCGCTGCGAAGGTTCTTGTGTTCATCAAGGATTATCTAGCTTAAGGTTTGAGGTGTATCGTTCGTCGATCCGTTGCTTGCTGGATTCGTTCCCTCTTCTCCAGGCTGCGTTCATCGCGTTGTTGGGAGGTTCTATCTACCCGGGTTCTCGCTGTGAAAGATCGGGCAACACCTTAGGTGGATCTGCTGGGATCCCCCATATCATGGATGATACGGGCATGGAGGCCTATGTGGAGCTTAGATTCAGGACTCCACCAACTTAATTATCTTAGTTTATGGTCATATTTTAATAAGTTGAGTCAGTTTTGGTTTGGGCCTGTCCAAACCAAGTTAGAGAGGATCCAACGGAAGTGGTGGCCGGCTAGCCCTAGTGGGCCTCCCTAACTTGGTTTGGGCAGGCCCAAACCAAACTGACTCAAATCAATAAAAACCCTAATTGGTCCACATATGACCATTACATAAACTTTTTTTTTTGAGGAAGAGAGAGTTTCATTGCATCTTAACTAGCTGGATGGCCCGCGCAATTGCGCGTCTAGCTTTGAAATAATTGTATTTGACATATGTGTGTTCATTTTCTGCCTCGTACCATCTTTTCAAATAATTTAATAGATAGTATTAAGAAGCCAAAACATCTTTAAAATGATTTCCAAAACTAAATTTTAGAGTTTCCTTACCACTCGCAGAATCTACTCTAGTAATATAGTATACATGTAGCCATGTTTTCATCCAGGTGATAAAGTTATAGACATTAATAAGTTAAAAACCTAATAAATTAAAAAGTTAAAGTTTCAAAGTTCTATGTCGACGTCGGAGTAGTACACTATATCATTCTACTTGTATATTCTTCCCTATTACTCCAAGAATAAATTTTGTCTCACCGCATGTGGAACTATTTTTTTCCTACCTCTCGTATCATCTATTGTCAATCGTTGCCTCTCATATATCACTAAATAAGATATAGGTGAGGTTTCAGTAAGATGTGTTAGCGGCTTACCCTAAGTGATTATGCTCTTACATGTACGCCTTGTTTTATAGGTGGGTATGTGTGGTATCCTTTTCTTATCGCATGGTAAAATAGACTATAAGTAGGATCTCAAAAGATAGACTTTAAATAATAGCTAATTTCTTTTTGGCTCATAGGTGCATATGAATCTTTTTTTTTTGAGAAACACAGTACAAACGCAGACGCTCACATACACGCGCATACACTCACCCCTATGAACGCACACACGCACACCCTACCCCTATGAGCACCTTTGGAAGACTGAGCCGGCGGATTGGATCTTGAAATTGACGAAGTCACCACAGGCGCCTCGCTGTCGACGGGAACGTCGCCTCCCACTGAATGAATATTCCGCCTTTATGAGACACACAGATGTCAAACCTGGGATTTGAACTCTGGTGGGCTGGGGATACAATCATCCTCCTAACCGCCCAACCTCAGGTTGGTTCTCATAGGTGCATATGAATCTGTTATAAAAAATACATAAATTTTTTTATAATGTTAAAACAGTTTAAAATAAAATTTCTCATGTATATCCGAATATGCTATATATGTTAGCACACAAATTTTGGAGGAAAAAGATTTTTTTGTGGCTTGTTTAGAAAAGACAACAAAAAATCACATGCATAGTCATGTTGAAGCATCAAAATTTTATTTATTACGTGGGACATTGAAAATATTCTTTTTCCCAAAAATTGTATACAAACATATAATGTCTATATGTACATTTTTTGACATTTTAAAATATGTTTCACACAATAAATTTATATGCACCCGTGTGGATTTCCTCCAATCTCTATCACTACAAAATCCCCTGCAGTCATGTCCGTTTTATAAGTGTGTAAGTGTAGTAAAAAATGTATTATTTCTTCTGTCACAGTAGTTTACGTAAGTTCTGTCCAAACTTCAAAGTGTATTTGAAGATCTTCATCGTGTAAAATCTGGGCATCGATTGTAATAGGTGAAAACAGAAGATTACAAAAAAAAAACTTGGAATGAAGCCATGCACTTTGAGGTACTATACCTGCTTTCATTATACACTACACACCTTTTAAAAGAAAGAATTATATACTTCCATTTTTCGTGAAATAGTGCACTCACCCTTATTATTATACTGATCCTTTCCCGTGTTTATGGGAGTCCGACGAACAAATCAATTTCAAGAGAAACATGGCGAGCCTGCTACTGCCCGCGATGACGATGAGGGGGGTGGATCAAGATGTAAATTACCTCCCTTACGTTTTTATTGACATGCCCATATATAGGAGAGTGTTCTGTTTCTGTTTTGTACTTCTACATCCGATTGTACCATAAGAGTATGTTATTTACATTTTCTACTTCTACTTCTGTACTTCTCTCACTTGCAGAATCAGACTTTTCATCAACAATAAAAAATGAGATCCAAAGCTTCTATGACCATATCCCATGACCTACATAACACCAGATTCAAATGTTACATATTCTTAGGTTTCAAAATTTCTGAATGTAGATATATAGTACTCTCGTGTGTGCATCTTCTGTATTGGTGAAGGTGAAGCTAAATCTCCAAAAATCATATGGTTCGGCACCTACAGACACAGTAAAAAATCAATCTGACATCTTATTTTCAAGACCATTGTTCACAGAGTATTCCTTTTAACTCGGGAGAGTAGGAACTAAATCTAATAGAGATATTCAGCAAAGTCAAACTACTTGTTCTCGCACAAAGCATCACACAACGCAGGCCACGCAAATTGCAGGAAAAGAAAGAAATAGATAAAAGAAAAAGAGTACGTAGATCTGGGGAGCTTACAGGTGCTTCGTCTTCTGTGCTTTCATGTGACGCCTCTCAAGCAGAAATTTTCTCCATAGGTGAGATTTTCTCCATCGGTGAGCAGCCAATCGTCCGTGTATTTTCATCAAAGGCGGCCAGAACAGCATCAAGAGTTCTTCGCTGAGGACGCCTGACATCTTGCTGTACGGCGATGCTTTTTATCTTTCATTAGTTCGTATGTGCGCCATCGGAATCTGTCGGGTCGCCGACATGGGTACCATGGCTCCACTGTCCGAGTCCATCCTGTAAGCGCTGATGTGAGATCGGAACATCATCTTCTTTAGTCGATATATGGATGCACGTATGAGTTCTCCATTGCAGAGAAGAAACTTGTGTGGCGGCCACCTCGATGGAGGAAGATACGGCTTCTGTTACTTATGATGGCAACATGATCGCTACCTAGATGCCAGTTGAAACCCGTTATGTTATCCAAAACGATCGGAACATATTGCGTATGTACGGTCCGTTCGCTTCATTGTTTAAAGATTACATTCGCTTGATGAAGATGCCGGCCGAAACACGTTGCCGCTGGATCGATCGGGGGAACTGATAAATATGCAAAACGAATCTTTAATTGTATTTGAACGGACATGCGGCGTAGATATATATGCTGCGTTGGCTTTTTTTCTTTCTAGATGGCGTTCGCTTCATACATCTATACCATTGACGTGCCGTAACTTTAGATTGGTAAATCTTCACCGTTGTTTGTCTTCTACTTTAATTATATAATAGATAGATATCACAGTTTACAATGTCATCCAAAACAAGACGATCAACTTCTGTTGGGACATGCCCCATCCAGAAGTTATTGATACCATATATTCTAGCTAATTTGGCAAGCTCGTGTGCTACCTGGTTGCTCCCTCTTCTAATTTTACAAACTTCGAAATTGCTAAATCTCGCTTGAAAGTTCTCGATCTCATCATACGTGCGCCTGAGGCACGACAACTTTTGGTTTCTTTTCTTGATCACCTCCACAACAGCAGCGTTATCTGATTCCACCACCACGCTTAAATTGTCAGGATTAGGAATCATATGTAACGATCCAAGACAGGCAATAGCTTCAGCTTTTTCTGCATTTGCACATGTCCCAGTGCCTCGGCAACTTGCCCAAAGAACCTTTCCAGTATTATCTCTAGCGATACATCCCATATAGCTCTTGCCGTCTTCACTGGTGAAACTAGCGTCGACATTGATTTTTACCCAGCCGTGTCCAGGTGGCTTCCAACACTCCTTGGTGTCCTTCCCTCCAGCAGAAGTCCTAGACGCATGACAGGCTGCAATGGGCGTACCTGCATTTGATATAGGCTGTTTGCCTTTTTCGTTGTGTCATGTTTCCTGCAATTTAGCATAAGATCCTGCAAGTATCTATCCAAATATTGTACGGAGTCAGAAATTCTACACTCTCCTTTGTTATGAATAACATCACAACGCAGATGCCAGGACCTCCAAAGAATCATAAGAATAAGGCCCCTCCTGTCATTACTAATGTTTGCCAACAACAGAAGAAGCCAATCTGGTCCAGTATACATGAAGTCGTCCTCATCAGGAATGCTCCACTTATTTCTCATCTCCTGTCTTAAAGCTTTAGCTTTTGTACACTCAACCGTGGCATGGTAACTTGTTTCATCTTTGCAACCACATATCTTGCAGATGCAGTCTATCTCTATGTTCCTTTTGAATTTATTGCTTTTTGTGGCAAGATTATCACAAGCCACAAAAATTCTGATCTTGTTTGGTACTGGAGCATTCCAGATAAGTTTCCACAAGTCTCGGATGCCTTCTTCTCTTGAGCTCGAACTGGGTTTTGATATTTGGTTGTATTTCAGAAAATATGCTAACTTGTAAGCACTTCTAACTGAAAAGACTCCATTTTTCTCATAATGCCAGGCAAGGAAATCCTTTTTTGATGCATCCGGGGGTTTCAGCTGCAAGATAAGGTCAGCATCATGGGGTTGAAAATTTCTACGAATGATTTGCACTTTCCAACTACTGTCCGCACTATTTACCAGCTGATAGACACGCCTATGTCTATCTGGTATTCTGGTTGGCTGAGCTTTTAAAGCATGGTTTCTCGGAAGCCAATTATCTCTCCAAGTTCTAATACTTTTGCCATCGCCTATTCTCCAAACCACTCCCTCTTTGAGAAGTTCCAAACCATGTTCAATCCCATGCCAAACAGGAGATGCTTGAGCTCTGAACACAGTGTCAATGAGATTCCCCTAGGATAATAAATAGATTTCATTATTCTTGCAACTAAACTATTGGGATTTTGGATCAGTCTCCAAGCTTGGCGGGCAAGAAGAGCTTGGTTGAAAAGAGTTGTGTCTCTAAACCCCATACCGCCTTGGTTTTTCGGTTTGATGAGATTATCCCAGGAGGACCAATGAACTTTCCTTTCTCCGTCTTCCTCTCCCCACCAGAAATTCCTGATCAGTTGCATATAATCATCATGGAAACCAGCGGGGAGCTTGAAGATGCCCATAATGTAAATAGGCAAGGCTTGAGCTACCGATTTAATGAGGACCTCCTTACCTGCCATCGACATTAGTTTCTCATTTCTATAGGATAACCTTTTAGCAAATCTGTCCTTTGTCGGTTGGAATTTTTCTGCTTTCATTCTTCCTTCTGGAGTTGGAAGCCCAAGATACTTCTCATCAAAGGTACTTTGAGTTATTCCAAGAATACTTTTGATCTCCTCTTGGGTCTCAGTAGGGCACATCTCATTAAGCATAAGTGAACATTTCTCAGAGCTCAGAAGTTGACATGTGCATCTCTCAAATTGGGCAATGGTGTGCTTGATAACTGTAGCTTGTTGGCTTGAAGCTTTGAAGAAAAGTAAGCTATCATCTGCAAAAAATAGATGCGATATACCAGGGGCTCCTCTACAGCATTTGAGATCAAGGAGTTCCTGATTGTACACAGCTCTCAGAAGAAGTTTTGAGAGCCCCTCTGCGACAAAAAGGAAAAGATAAGGCGACAAAGGGTCCCCTTGTCTCAGCCCTCTCGAAGGTGCAAAGGTATTTGTTAGTTCTCCGTTAATTTTCACAGCAAACTTGACCGAAGTCACACATGCCATGACCTTGTTCACCCATTCTGTTGCAAAACCCATTTTGACGAGAATGCACCGCAAATAGTTCCAATCAACTCTGTCATTTGCTTTGGATAGATCAAGTTTGTAGGCACAATAGCTGTCATCTGCTCTCTTATTCTTCTGGATATGGTAGAAGCACTCGAAAGCTATCAGGGCGTTGTCGGAGATCAACCTTCCTGGCAAGAAAGCACTTTGATTTTCTGAAATCAGATCCTGCAGCATGGGTCTCAAACGGTTAGCAATACACTTCGAAATAATTTTGTACAAAACATTACATAAGGAAATAGGTCTGAAATCTGCATCAGGAGATTTTGGAATTAGAGCAATGATTGTGTCATTTAGCCCCTCTGGAATACAACCATCCTCAAAGAAAAGTTTAACAGCTTTAGCAACCTCTTCCTTCATGATTCCCAATTTCGTTGGAAAAACCGGGCTGGAAAACCATCTGAACCTGGAGCCTTCAAGGGGCCAATTTGGAAAAGAGCATCACCTATTTCCTGTTCTGTGTATTGTTTTAGCAAGGTCTCATTCATGTCCGCAGTAACCATGGGCTGAAAGAGTTATACAAGATCCGCATGATTTACCGTTGTATCTTTCCCATAAAGCTCTCGAAAAAAGGCCTCAGCAGGGACTTTCATTTCATCTATGTTTTCTGTAAAGGAACCATCCTCCTTTTTTAACTTCAGGATCTTGTTCTTTCTTGCACGACCTAAAGCTTTATTATGGAAAAAACTTGTATTCTTATCTCCTTCCCGAAGCCAAGTAATCCTTGATCGTTGCATCCACATAAGTTCCTCTCTGTGAAGGAGCTCATCCATTCTAGCTTGAACTCTATTGATGTCTATTTGGTTGTTACTAGTGTTGCACGCCATCATGGTCTTCATATCCTTTCTTAGCTGCTTCAGTTCCTTATTTACAGAGCCAAACTTTTCTTTGCTCCAACTTCGGAGTACGGACATCACAGTGGACAATTTACCATTAACCTCTTCCAGATTTTTGCAAGGTGCACTTTTAGACCATGCTAGTTGTATCTCCTCTGTCAAAGACTCTTCTCTCTCCCACATGACTTCATATCTTGTTGTAGCAGGACATTTCCTTCTATACTCCTTTCTGGTCATCTTCACTAAAATGGGGCAGTGGTCAGATCTTGATGAAACTAGGTGTTCAACAGTAGCTTGAGGGAATAAATTTGACCAACTAGGGGAAGCAACTGCTCTGTCTAGTCTCACTCTTACATTGTCACGCCCAACATTTTTGTTGTTCTAAGTCCAAGGCACCCCTTTATAACCCAGGTCAAATAGGTTGCAATAAGCAAGAGCTTTTCTGAATTCTACCATCTGTCTTTCACCTCTTTTCCTAGCTGAGAAGTGTTCTTTTTGCCACAATGCTTCGTTGAAATCCCTCTAAACTGATTCCAGAGAGCGGCTCTTGGTTATCTGCTTCCCACACACTCATGGCAGCTAACGATATCTCGATTGAGTCATCTGCCTGAACGACTTCCACTTCATCTCCATCCCACTGTATGATGCATTGGTGCATTGTAGATGGAATGCAACAGTTAGCATGAATCCAATCCCTTCCTAATAGGACGGCGTAATTGTTTTTGCTGTCGACGATGAAGAACGCGGTAGGTATGGTTTTCGGCCTACAGTAAGCTCTACATTCAGAACACCTTTCGCTTCTGACGCCTGGCCGTTGAAGTCGCTTAATGTGACTTTGGTCTTGATCATATCATCACTGGAGTGCCCCAAACGTCGTAGCATGGAATACGGCATTATGTTGACTGCCGCTCCGGTGTCAACCAACATCTTGCTGACAGGCTGCCCATTGATGTAACCCCTCAAGTATAGGGCTTTCAGATGCCTGTAGCTTCTATCTCGTGGCTTCTCAAAGATAACTGGTCGTGGACCGCAGTCGAATTGAGCCACTGATACCTCCTCGTCGCTTGGAGCGCGAAACTCCGACGGGAGTATAAACACCATGTTTGTGTCAGCCGATGCCTCTGCATCGGTGATACGTCTCCAACGTATCGATAATTTCTTATGTTCCATGCTACTTTATTGATGATACCTACATGTTTTATGCACATTATATGTCATATTTATGCATTTTCTGGAACTAACCTATAAACAAGATGCCGAAGAGCCAGTTCCTGTTTTCTCTGTTTTTGGTTTCAGAAATCCTTGTAAGGAAATATTCTCGGAATTGGACGAAATCAACGCCAGGGTCCTATTTTTGCACGGAGCCGAAGGACCGAAGAGATAACGAAGTGGGGCGACGAGGCGCCGCCACCATAGGGCCGCGCGGCCGAGGGGGCCCGCGCCGCCCTATGGTGTGGGCCTCGTCACCCCGACCTACCCTTCCGCCTACTTAAAGCCTCCGTCGCGAAACCCCCGTACCGAGAGCCACGATACGGAAAACCTTCCAGAGACGCCGCCGCGAATCCCATCTCGGGGGATTCAGATCGCCTCCGCACCCTGCTGGAGAGGGGATTCATCTCCGGAGGACTCTTCATCGCCATGATCGCCTCCGGAGTGATGAGTGAGTAGTTCACCCCTAGACCATGGGTCCATAGCAGTAGCTAGATGGTCGTCTTCTCCTTGTTGTGCTTCATTGTTGGATCTTGTGAGCTGCCTAACATGATCAAGATCATCTATCTGTAATACTATATGTTGTGTTTGTCGGGATCCGATGGATAGAGAATACTATGTTATGGTGATTATCAATCTATTGTTTATGTGTTGTTTATGATCTTGCATGCTCTCCGTTATTAGTAGAGGCTCTGGCCAAGTTTGTACTCTTAACTCCAAGAGGGAGTATTTATGCTCGATAGTGGGTTCATGCCTTCATTGACACCTGGGACAGTGACAGAAAGTTCTAAGGTTGTGATGTGCTGTTGCCACTAGGGATAAAACATTGATTCTATGTCTAAGGATGTAGTTGTCGATTACATTACGCACCATACTTAATGCAATTGTCTGTTGCTTAGCAACTTAATACTGAATGGGGTTCGGATGATAACCTGAAGGTGGACTTTTTAGGCATAGATGCAGTTGGATGACGGTCTATGTACTTTGTCGTAATGCCCGGATTAAATCTCACTATATTTATCATATCATGTACATGCATTGTTATGCCTTTCTCTATTTGTCAATTGCCCGACTGTAATTTGTTCACCCAACATGCTTTTATCTTATGGGAGAGACACCTCTAGTGAACTGTGGACCCCGGTCCTATTCTTTACATAGCATACAATCTACTGCAATTGTGTTTTACTATTTTCTTGCAAACAATCATCTTCCACTCGATACGCTTAATCCTTTGTTACAGCAAGCCGGTGAGATTGACAACCTCACTGTTTCGTTGGGGCAAAGTACTTTGGTTTTGTTGTGCAGATTCCACGTTGGCGCCGGAATCCCTGTTGTTGCGCCGCATCACATTTCGCCACCATCAACCTTCAACGTGCTTCTTGGCTCCTACTGGTTCGATTAAACCTTGGTTTCATACTGAGGGAAACTTGCTTCTATACTTCTTCATCACGACTTGTGGTTTGTTCCACGACGGTGCGGTACGGGCATCTAAGGCAACCTTACTAAACGCTAGTCTGCCCTAATCAAGACATCTGCTTGGGGGAGTCTGACACTCAAGTCTATTTACTTTGTTTTTGTCTTGCTTTGATTTTACACTACTTTGTTTGCTGCACCTAAACAAAACACAAACAAAATTAGTTGCTCTACTCTATTGTTCTTGCTCTCTATAAAAACACAAAAAATTAGTTACTTGCATTTACTTATATCTAGTTTGTTTTATTTATCCGTTGCTAAAATGAATACCCCTGAAAATACTAAATTGTGTGACTTCACAAATGCAAATAATAATGATTTCCTATGCACACCTATTGCTCCACCTGCTACTACAGCAGAATTCTTTGAAATTAAACCTGCTTTACTAAATCTTGTCATGAGAGATCAATTTTCTGGTGTTAGTTCTGATGATGCTGCTGCCCATCTCAATAATTTTGTTGAACTTTGTGAAATGCAAAAGTATAAGGATGTAGATGGTGATATTATTAAATTGAAAGTGTTTCCTTTCTCATTAAGAGGAAGAGCTAAAGATTGGTTGCTATCTTTGCCTAAGAATAGTATTGATTCATGGACTAAATGTAAGGATGCTTTTATTGGTAGATATTATCCTCCCGCTAAAATTATATCTTTGAGAAGTAGCATAATGAATTTTAAGCAATTAGATACTGAACATGTTGCTCAAGCATGGGAGAGAATGAAAACTTTGGTAAAGAATTGCCCAACCCATGGACTGACTACTTGGATGATTATCCAAACCTTCTATGCAGGACTAAATTTTTCTTCGTGGAATTTATTGGATTCAGCTGCTGGAGGTACCTTTATGTCCATCACTTTGGGGGCGGCTACAAAACTTCTTGATGATATGATGATAAATTACTCTGAATGGCACACGGAAAGAGCTCCACAAGGTAAGAAGGTAAATTCTGTTGAAGAAACCTCTTCCTTGAGTGATAAGATTGATGTGATTATGTCTATGCTTGTGAATGGTAGATCTAATGTGGATCCAAATAATGTTCCTTTAGCTTCATTGGTTGCTCAAGAAGAAAATGTTGATGTGAATTTCATTAAAAATAATAATTTCAACAACAATGCTTATAGGAACAACTCTGGTAATAACTATAGGCCATATCCTTCTACTAATGGTAATGGTTATGGTAATTCTTATGGGAATTCTTACAACAATAATAGGAGTGTACCCTCTGGTCTTGAAGCTATGCTTAAAGAATTTATTAGTACACAAACTGCTTTTAACAAATCTGTTGAGGAAAAGCTTGATAAAATTGATATTATTGCTTCTAGAGTTGATAGACTTGCCTCTGATGTTAATCTTTTAAATTTGAAAGTTATGCCTAATAATGATATTGATAATAAGATTACTACTACAGAAAATGCCATCCAAGTTAGAATTAATGAGAATATAAGATTAATGGCTGAATTGCGTGCTAGGTGGGATAGAGAAGAAAATGAAAAACTAGCTAAAGAGAATAATGTAGCTAAAGTTTGGACTATCACCACCACTAGTAATGTTAATTCTTCACATGTTGCTGCACCTCCTACTATCAATGGTAAAATAATTGGTGTTGGCAATGTTTCTACTCCTAGTGCAAAGCGAACAAAACTGCCTGAAATTGCTAAAACTGCTGAAACTGCTTGTGATAAAACTGCTGAAATTTTTTCCAACCTTGGGAACAATGATCCCATTGCTGTAGCTCATAATGATTTAGATTTTGATGATTGCCACATCTCTGAAGTTATAAAGTTCTTACAAAAACTTGCTAAAAGTTCTAATGCTAATGTGCTATAAATTTAGCCTTTACAAAACATATTACAAATGCTCTCATAAAAGCTAGAGAAGAGAAACTAAAACTTGAAACTTCTATTCCTAGAAAGTTAGAAGATGGTTGGGAGCCCATCATTAAAATGAAATTCAATGACTTTGAATGTAATGCTTTATGTGATCTTGGTGCAAGTATTTCTGTTATGCCTAAAAAGATTTATGATATGCTTGACTTGCCACCATTGAAGAATTGTTATTTGGATGTTAATCTTGCCGATAATGTTAAAAAGAAACCTTTGGGGAGGATTGATAATGTGCACATTACGGTTAACAATAACCTTGTCCCCGTTGATTTTGTTGTCTTGGATATCGAATGCAATGCATCTTGTCCTATTGTGTTGGGAAGACCTTTTCTTCGAACTGTTGGTGCTGTTATTGATATGAGGAAGGTAATATTAAATATCAATTTCCTCTCAAGAAAGGTATGGAACACTTCCCTAGAAAGAGAATGAAGTTGCCTTTTGATTCTATTATTAGAACAAGTTATGATGTTGATGCTTCTACTCTCGATAATACTTGATTTGCACTTTCTGCGCCTAGCTGAAAGGCGTTAAAGAAAAGCGCTTATGGGAGATAACCCATGTTTTTACTACAGTACTTTGTTTTATATTTGAGTCTTGGAAGTTGTTTACTACTGTAGCAACCTCTCCTTATCATGTTTTTGTGCCAAGTAAAGTTTCTATGTCAAAGTTGATGTTATATTTGGGATCGCTGCGCAGAAACAGCATTGCTGTCTGTCACGAATCTGGGCACAGTTCTCTGTAGAAAATTCGAAAAAATCTGCCAATTTACGAGCGTGATCCTCAGATATGTACGCAACTTTCATTAGTTTTGAGTTTTTCCATTTGAGCAAGTCTGGTGCCAGCTTTAAATTCGTCTTTACGGACTGTTCTGTTTTTGACAGATTCTGCCTTTTATTTCGCATTGCCTCTTTTGCTATGTTGGATTCATTTCTTTGATCCATTAATGTCCAGTAGCTTTATGCAATGTCCAGAAGTGTAAAGAATGTTTGTGTCACCTCTGAATGTGTGAATTATTAATTGTGCACTAACCCTCTAATGAGTTTGCTTGAAGTTTGGTGTGAAGGAAGTTTTCAAGGGTCAAGAGAGGAGTATGATATACTATGATCAAGAGGAGTGAAAGCTCTAAGCTTGGGGATGCCCCCGTGGTTCACCCTGCATATTTTAATAAGACTCAAGCATCTAAGCTTGGGGATGCCCAAGGCATCCCCTTCTTCATCGACAACATCATCAGGTTCCTCCCCTGAAACTATATTTTTATTCAATCACATCTTGTGTTCTTTACTTGGAGCGTCGGTTTGTTTTCGTTTTTGTTTTTGTTTGAATAAAATGGATCCTAGCATTCACTTTGTGGGAGAGAGACACGCTCCGCTGTTGCATATGGACAAATATGTCCTTAGGCTTTACTCATAATGTTCAAGGCGAAGTTTCTTCTTCGTTAAATTGTTATATGGTTGGAATTGGAAAATGCTACATGTAGTAATTCTAAAATGTCTTGGATAATGTGATACTTGGCAATTGTTGTGCTCATGTTTAAGCTCTTGCATCATATGCTTTGCACCCATTAATGAAGAAATACATAGAGCTTGCTAAAATTTGATTTGCATATTTGGTCTCTCTAAGGTCTAGATAATATCTAGTATTGAGTTTTGAACAACAAGGAAGACGGTGTAGAGTCTTATAATGTTTACAATATGTCTTTTATGTGAGTTTTGCTGCACCGGTTCATCCTTGAGTTTGCTTCAAATAACCTTGCTAGCCTAAACCTTGTATCGAGAGGGAATACTTCTCATGCATCCAAAATCCTTGAGCCAACCACTATGCCATTTGTGTCCACCATACCTACCTACTACATGGTATTTCTCCGCCATTCCAAAGTAAATTGCTTGAGTGCTACCTTTAAAATTCCATCATTTACCTTTGCAATATATAGCTCATGGGACAAAATAGCCTTAAAAACTATCGTAGTATTGAATATGTACTTATGCACTTTATCTTTTATTAAGTTGCTTGTTGTGCGATAACCATGCTTCTGGGGAACGCCATCAACTATTGTTGAATATCATGTGAGTTGCTATGCATGTCCGTCTTGTCTGAAGGATCTATCACTTTAGTGGTTGGAGCATGCAAAATTGTTAGAGAAGAACATTGGGCCGCTAACTAAAGCCATGAATCATGGTGGAAGTTTTTGGACATATATCCTCAATCTCATATGAGAATAATAATCATTGCTACATGCTTATGCATTTAAGAGGAGTCCATTATCTGTTGTCCATGTTGTCCCGGTATGGATGTCTAAGTTGAGAATAATCAAAAGCGAGAAATCCAAAATGCGAGCTTTCTCCTTAGACCTTTGTACAGGCGGCATGGAGGTACCCCTTTGTGACACTTGGTTGAAACATGGCATGCAAAGATCCGGTAGTCCAAGCTAAGTAGGACGAGGTGCGGGCACTATTAGTATACTATGCATGAGGCTTGCAACTTGTAAGATATAATTTACATAACTCATATGCTTTATTACTACCGTTGACAAAATTGTTTCATGTTTTCAAAATAAAAGCTCTAGCACAAATACAGCAATCGATGCTTTCCTCTTTGAAGGACCTTTCTTTTACTTTTATTGTTGAGTCAGTTTACCTATCTCCTTCCACCTTAAGAAGCAAATACTTGTGTGAACTGTGCATTGATTCCTACATACTTGCATATTGCACTTGTTATATTACTTTATGTTGACAATATCCATGAGATATACATGTTATAAGTTGAAAGCAACCGCTGAAACTTAATCTTCCTATGTGTTGCTTCAACACCTTTACTTTGATTTATTGCTTTATGAGTTAACTCTTATGCAAGACTTATTGATGCTTGTCTTGAAGTACTATTCATGAAAAGTCTTTGCTATATGATTCACTTGTTTACTCATGTCATTACTTTTGTTTTGATCGCTGCATTCATTACATATGTTTACAAATAGTATGATCAAGATTATGATGGCATGTCACTTCAGAAATTATCTTTGTTATCGTTTTACCTGCTCGGGACGAGCAGAACTAAGCTTGGGGATGCTGATACGTCTCCAACGTATCGATAATTTCTTATGTTCCATGCTACTTTATTGATGATACCTACATGTTTTATGCACATTATATGTCATATTTATGCATTTTCTGGAACTAACCTATTAACAAGATGCCGAAGAGCCAGTTGTCAGTTGCTGTTTTGGTTTCAGAAATCCTAGTAAGGAAATATTCTCGAATTGGACGAAATCAACGCCCAGGGTCCTATTTTTGCACGGAGCTTCCGAAGACCGAAGAGATAACGAAGTGGGCGACGAGGCGTCGCCACCATAGGGCCGCGCCGGGGGGCCCGCGCCGCCTATGGTGTGGGCCCTCGTCGCCCCCGACCTACCCTTCCGCCTACTTAAAGCCTCCGTCGCGAAACCCCCTACCGAGAGCCACGATACGGAAAACCTTCCGAGACGCGCGCCAATCCCATCTCGGGGATTCAGGAGATCGCCTCCGGCACCCTGCCGGAGAGGGGATTCATCTCCCGGAGGACTCTTCATCGCCATGATCGCCTCCGGAGTGATGAGTGAGTAGTTCACCCCTGGACCATGGGTCCATAGCAGTAGCTAGATGGTCGTCTTCTCCTTGTTGTGCTTCATTGTTGGATCTTGTGAGCTGCCTAACATGATCAAGATCATCTATCTGTAATACTATATGTTGTGTTTGTCGGGATCCGATGGATAGAGAATACTATGTTATGGTGATTATCAATCTATTGTTTATGTGTTGTTTATGATCTTGCATGCTCTCCGTTATTAGTAGAGGCTCTGGCCAAGTTTGTACTCTTAACTCCAAGAGGGAGTATTTATGCTCGATAGTGGGTTCATGCCTTCATTGACACCTGGGACAGTGACAGAAAGTTCTAAGGTTGTGATGTGCTGTTGCCACTAGGGATAAAACATTGATTCTATGTCTAAGGATGTAGTTGTCGATTACATTACGCACCATACTTAATGCAATTGTCTGTTGCTTAGCAACTTACACTACAAGAAAAGTTGCCATGGCCGACGAAGTTGAAGTCGCGCCGTGGTTGCTGGTGTACCATGGCCGACGATTTTGGTCCCTCCGTGGTGCATGTCAAAACTTTTTTTTTTCGTTTTTGAGGCCACCTAGCCCGACGAAAGCGGCCAAAACGTGGCGTATGGTGGCCCGGGACGTGGTGCATCTCGAAATCTCGGGTTCGCCGGCCGAGTCAACGCAAATCCGCACCGCCGAGGGATGTAGGGCCCAGATGGCAGCCTCTCTGGCATTGTTTTTTTTCTACATCGCGCCATCTCGTTCAACGAGCCGTTTACGATGCAGGATCATGGGTCCCGCATGTCATCCTCTATGAACCAAAATTCTTTCTATTCTTGGATTTTTTTGACCCCCTGATTTCTGGCTACTTCCTTTTTCTTTTGATCCCTTGCCGCCTTGGAAACGTTGAGACCGCTGCTGCTAAATGGGACCCGCATGTCATCCTCTATGTGCAATCAACTTTCTTTTCTTGGAGTTTTTTTGGCACCTCAAATTTGGTCACTTGCCTTTTTCTTTCGATCCCCCGCCGCTCTCAAACGGTGATACCGCTGCTGCTAATGGGACCCGCATGTCATCCTCTATGTACTATAAAACTTTCTTTTCATGGATTATTTTTGGCACCTCATATTTGGTCACTTGCCTTTTTCTTTCGATCCCCTGCCGCCTCTCAAACGGTGATACCGCTGCTGCTAAACGGGACCCGCATGTCATCCTCTATGTACTATAAAACTTTCTTTTCTTGAATTATTTTTGGCTCCTCATATTTTTTCACTTGCCTTTTTCTTTCGATCCCCCGCCGCCTCTCAAACGGTGATACCGCTGCTGCTAAATGGGACCCGCATGTCATCCTCTATGTACTATAAAACTTTCTTTTCTTGAATTATTTTTGGCACCTCATATTTGGTCACTTGCCTTTTTCTTTCGATCACCTGCTGCCTCTCAAACGTGATACCGCTGCTGCTAAATGGGACCCGCATGTCATCCTCTATGTACTATAAAACTTTCTTTTCTTGGATTTTTTTGGCACCTCATATTTGGTCACTTGACTTTTTCTTTCGATCCCCTGCGCCTCTCAAACAGTGATACCGCTGGGCTCATGGGACCCGCATGTCATCCCTCTATGTACTATAAAACTTTCTTTTCTTGAATTATTTTTGGCTCCTGATATTTTTTCACTTGCCTTTTTCTTTCGATCTCATGCCACGTTTGAAACGTTGAGGAACCTGCAGGCTCATGGGACCCGCATGTCATCCTCTATGTACTATAAAAGTTCTTTTTCTTGGTTTTTTTTCACCATCTGATTTTTGGCAATTTTTTTCTTTTGATCCCCTGCCACCTCTCAAACGCTGATACCGCTGCTGCTAAATGGGACCCGCATGTCATCCTCTATGTACTATAAAACTTTCTTTTCTTGAATTATTTTTGGCTCCTCATATTTGGGCACTTGCCTTTTTCTTTCGATCTCATGCCACGTTTGAAACGTTGAGGAACCTGCTGGCTCATGGGACCCGCATGTCATCCTCTATGTGCTATAAAAGTTTCCTTTGTTGGATTTTTTTTCACCCTCTGATTTTTGGCTTGCCTTTTTCTTTTGATCCCCTGCCCCCTTTGAAACGTTGAGTAAGCTGTTGGCTCAAGGGACCCGCATGTCATCCTCTATGTCCATCAACTTTCCTTTCTTGGATTTTTTTTCACCCCCTAATTACTAGCTACTTTCTTTTTCTTTTGATCTCAAGCCGCATTACAAACATTGAGACCGCTGCTGCAAAATGGGACCCACATGTCATCCTCTATGTACAATAAAGTTTCTTTTCTTGGATTATCTTTTGCTCCTGATATTTTGTCACTTGCCTTTTTCTTTCGATCTCATGCCGCCTTTGAAACGTTGAGTAAGCTGCTGGCTCATGGGTCCCGCATGTCATCCTCTACGAACAATAAAAGTTTCCTTTCTTGGAGTTATTTTTGACCCCTAATTTCTGGCTATTTGCCTTTTTCTTTGGATCTCCTGCCCCTTTGAAACGATGAGGACGCTGTTGGCAGGTCGGTCCCACAAGTCATCCTCTATGAACAATAAAAGTTTCCTTTGATGGATTTTTTTGAACCCCTAATTAATTTCTGGATATTTCCTTTTTTTTCTTTGATCCCCTGCCGCCTTGGAATCGTTGAGGATGCTGCTGCCTCATGGGTCCCGCATGTCATCCTCTCAGAACGGTAAATGTTTCTTTTCTTGGATATTGTTTACCAAATGATTTTTGGCTTATTTTTTCTTTCGATCTCCTGCCGCCTTTAAAACGTTGAGGACGCTGCTGGCTCACGGGTCCCACATGTCAGCCTCTATGAACAATAAGCGCTGAGGACGCTGCTGCCTCATGGGTCCCGCATGTCATCCTCTCAGAACGAAAATGTTTCTTTTCTTGGATTTTTTACCAACAGATTTTTGGTTTATTTTTTCTTTCCATCCCCTGCCGCCTTTAAAACGACGCTGCTGGCTCATGGGTCCACGATGTCAGCCTCCCCGTACAAGAAACATGTGATATCTTGATTATTTTGCAGACAATAAACAGTGTATTGCGCTCTGAGCTATTGCAAACGGATAAATTAAATCTTTATTTTTACAACATATATCTTGAATCTCCTTGTTTTTTGTTTTGGCGAAGCATAGGACTTTCCTTTTTTTTTTTTTGAGAAAAATCCGAACTATCATGTTCTGGAGTGGGCTGAAATTGTACGTGTCAAAAGGCCCAGAAGGATAGTTCGAAGGCCCAGATGTCTAGATGCAGCCCAATTGAAATCTTTCTTTTCTTGGATTTTTTTCACCCCCTGATTTCTGGCTACTTCATTTTTCTTTTGGTCCTGTGCCGCCTTGGAAACGTTCAGACCGCTGCTGCAAAATGGGACCCGCATGTCATCCTCTATGTACAATAAAGTTTCTTTTCTTGGATTATTTTTGGCTCCTGATATTTGGTCACTTGCCTTTTTCTTTCGATCTCATGCCACGTTTGAAACGTTGAGGAATCTGCTGGCTCATGGGACCCGCATGTCATCCTCTATGTACAATAAAAGTTTGATTTCTTGGATTTTTTTCACCCTCTGATTTTTGGCTATTTCCTTTTTCTTTTGATCCCCTGCCGCCTTTGAAACGTCCAGTAAGCTGCTGGCTCATAGGTCCCACATGTCAGCCTGTATGAACGATAAAGCTTTCCTTTCTTGGAGTTTTTTTTGACCCCCTAATTTCTGGCTACTTTCTTTTTCTTTTGATCTCAAGCCGCATTTGAAACGTTGGGACCGCTGCTGCAAAATGGGACCCGCATGTCATCCTCTATGTACAATAAAGTTTCTTTTCTTGGATTATTTTTGGCTCCTGATATTTGGTCACTTGCCTTTTTCCTTCGATCCCATGCCACGTTTGAAACGTTGAGGAACCTGCTGGCTCATGGGACCCGCATGTCATCCTCTATGTACTACAAAAGTTTATTTTCTTGGGTTTTTTTTCACTCTCTGATTTTTGGCTATTTCCTTTTTCTTTTGATCCCCTGCCGCCTTGGAAACGTTGAGTAAGCTGCAAACTCGTGGGACCCGCATGTCATCCTCTATGTACAATCAATTTTCTTTTCTTGGAGTTTTTTTACCCCCTAATTTCTGGCTACTTTCTTTTTCTTTTGATCTCAAACCGCATTTGAAACGTTGGGACAGCATGTCATCCTCTATGTACAATAAAAGTTTCTTTTTTTGGATTATTTTTCACCCTCTGATTTTTGGTCACTTGCCTTTTTCTTTCGATCTCATGCCGCCCTTGAAAACGTTGAGGAACCTGCTGGCCCATGGGACCCACATGTCATCCTCTATGTACTATAAAAGTTTCTTTTCTTTGATTTTTTTCACCCTCTGATCTTTGGCTATTTCCTTTTTCTTTTCATCCCCTGCCGCCTTGGAAACGTTAGTAAGCTGCTGACTGGTGGGACCCGCATGTCATCCTCTATGTACAATCAAGTCTCTTTTCTTGGATTTTTTTTACCCCCTTATTTTTGGTCACTTGCCTTTTTCTTTCGATCTCATGCAGCCTCTGAAACGTTGAGAAGCTGCTGGCTCATGGGACCCACATGTCATCCTCGATACTATAAAAGTTTCTTTTCTTGGATTTTTTCACCCTCTTATTTTTGGCTGTTTCCTTTTTCTTTTGATCCCCTGCCGCCTTGGAAACATTGATTAAGCTGCTGACACAAGGGGCCCGCATGTCATCCTCTATGTACAATCAACTTGCAAGATCTTGGGGCGGAAGAGCTTGTATAAGTGGGACCCATATGTCATCCTCTATGTACAATAAAAGTTTCTTTTTCTTGGATTATTTTTTGCTCCTGGTATTTGGTCTCTTTCCTTTTTCTTTCGATCTCATGCCGCCTCTGAAACGTTGAGTAAGGTGCTGGGTCATGGGACCCGCATGCCATCCTCTATGTACAATCAACTTTTTTTTCTGGGAGTTTTTTTACCCCTAATTTCTGGCTACTCTTTTTCTTTTGATCTCAAGCCGCATTTGAAACGTTGACACCGCTGCTGCAAAATGGGACCCGCATGTCATCTTTTATGTACAATAAAGTTTCTTTTCTTGGATTATTTTTTGCTCCTGATATTTGGTCACTTGTCTTTTTCTTTCGATCTCATGCCCCCTTTGAAACGTTGAGGAAGCTGCTAGCGCATGGGTCCCGCATGTCATACTCTATGAACAATAAAAGTTTCCTTCCTTGGAGTTATTGTTTACCGCTAATTTCTGGCTACTTCCTTTTTTCTTTTGATCCCCTGCCGCCTTGGAAACGTTGAGTAAGCTGCTGACACAAGGGGCCCGCATGTCATCCTCTATGTACAATCAACTTGCAAGATCTTGGAGCGAAAGAGCTTGTATAAGTGGGACCCATATGTCATCATCTATGTACAATAAAAGTTTCTTTTCTTGGATTATTTTTTGCTCCTGATATTTGGTCACTTTCCTTTTTCTTTCTATCTCATGCCGCCACTGAAACGTTGAGTAAGGTGCTGGCTCATGGGACTGTACAATAAAGTTTCATTTCTTAGATTTTTTTTACCCACTGATTTTTGCTAACTTGCCTTTTTCTTTTCGATCATATGCCGCCTTTGAAATTGAGGTCGCCGCTGGCTCATGGGTCCCACAAGTCAGCCTCTATGAACAATAAACCTTTCCTTTGTTGTATTTTTTTTACCCCTAATTTCTGGCTATTTGCCTTTTTCTTTTGATCCCCTGCGGCCTTTGAAACGATGAGGACGCTGCTGGCAGGTCGGTCCCACATGTCATCCTCTATGAAGAATATAAGTTTCCTTTTTGGATTTATTTTTGACCCCTAATTTCTGGCTATTTGCCTTTTTCTTCTGATCCCTACCGACTTCGAAATGATGAGGATGCAGCTGGCAGATCGGTCCCACATGTCAGCCTCTATGAACAATAAATGTTTCCTTTGTAGGATTTATTTTTTACCCCTATTTTCGGGCTACTTGCCTTTTTCTTTGAAACGTTGAGGACGGTACTGTCTCATGGGTCCCACATGGCATCCTCTCTGAACGATAAACCTTCATTTCTTGTTAACGACAGGTTTATCAGTATTATTTTCGCAGACTAATACAAGCTCTTTGGCTCCAAGATCTTGCAAGTTGATAGATTAAATCAAGGAATTATTAGGATATGTTTTAAATTTCAAATCCACTTTATGAATTTTTAAAAATACCGTTATCCATGTGGGTATGGAGCGATCAAGGATTTTCATATTGGGCATGAGCAGTTTCAAAAATTGGAACCCTATAATTCAAAATAAATAAAAACAACTTTTATGTAGAATCTCCGTGTATTTTTTTTTTGCCAATCATAGGATCTGTGTTTCATTAGAAAAGGGCCGAAATTGCATGAGCAGAAAGGCCCATTTGAAGTTATTGGGCTTCGACGGCCGGAGCAAGTAGACCGATAACAATTACCATGTAGATGTTCCTTGGCAACCCAAAAGTGAAATATTGGGCCCAACAGGGGAAGGTTGAACAGTACTTTTTCTATTGGGAAGGTGGTACATGGGGTTATCCTGACAAAAAAAATGGAACATGGGTTACTGAAGGTTGCCCATTTGTGCCTAATATGTTTGTCAGCAGGAGCTTTACCTTCCGCCGCCGCCGCTCCGCTTCCGCCGCCGCCGCCATGCCTCGTCGCGGGTCGAGCTACCGGTACGGCGGCGTCTCGAGCTCGGGGTACCGCAGCGTCCGCGCGCGCCCCAAATTAAGGTACTTCCTCCTCGGGACGGCACCTACGATAGGCTCGGCTGGCCTTGGGGCATTTACCCCTAGCCTCTTCCATGCTCAAGTTTTTGAAATGTTTCTGGCTCTGTTCAACACTGGATCAAATTTGTCAACATGACCATTCTTATGGAGTAGCAACGAGTTGAATCTCTCAAAACTCTTTAAGTTCTGCAATATAACGACTAATTGGTACTACCTTATACAAAATGATTACATATCCTTATTTTGGAAGCAAGCAATCACACACTTATAGTTTGCTAGTCAGCTGCACGTAACGTTAAAAATCGGCAATTATAATGAATAAACCTGTAATTTTCACTTAAAATGCATTAAGGAGCATCAAATTTGACAAATCAAACCATGTCGTACTGAAAATTGACATGTCTTTCTCATGCAGAAATGTAAAATTATCCATGCATGTGCGTTTATACAGGTTAAGTTTTGCACGTATTATTTTTTGTAACTTTTCTGACTACCTTCAAAGCTCCAATCCTTCTTCATCATCTTTGTTGTACCGCACTGATGCAAGTGAATGCGAGCTGCTCGCCAGACGCGACTTCGTGTCCGATATGTGTACTATGCCTTCTCCATCTAGTGCTAGTTACGCCTCTGTGCTAATTAATTCAGCACAAACCTCTGTCATTGCAGCTGTGACTCACCTCGACCATTGGAGCCCAATCACAAGAGCGAGCTCAGTCTCAACCAGAGAGGCATGTGTCTCATGGTTAGCTATCTACAACTTGCTGTCTTACTAAAACCGTGCCTATCATATAGAGATCACCTCGCTGGTGTAGTGTAGCAATGGCTGCAAGTAGCTGCTAGCATGAGCGAAGGGGATAAGGAAGAAAAGATTAAAAAAATGGGGTGGGGCCAACAAGCAGGAAAGCTATCTACTGTACTAGCTTTATGGATGTTTCTGGAATTGGGTAGAAAATAGTACTCGATGACACTGTAGCAGCGAATCCCAGAGACCAAAGGCCGTTGGATGATGTCTAATGAACGGCAGAACAAAATCGGCGAAATTAGCTTGAATTTTGATAATAAATCTTGGGCATTTTCCCTCGAACATGATTTATCAACTTTGGGTAGTCTCTGGACTAGTCTCCCTCGTCCACCAATTATTATCATAAACTACTGCGGAAAGTTGAGGGCAGTCCCTAGTCCCGAGCACTTCGCCCACTTCCCCTGGCCTCATCCCAGAGATCTCACACCAACCACCTCACCGTCGACTAGCCGCCAGTCTACAGCCCTCCGAAGAATCCCCAATGGCGGCGACGCCCCTACTAGAGCGCTCCTCACGCGAGCGCATCATCGAGTCTGGCCCACATGTCTTCCGTGCCTGCCGTGTGTCGGCAAGCACGACCGACTTCTCCGTCGGCGAGCCGCCGGCCGTGGGCGAGGGCGAGGCGTCCCCGTACACTATGACAGTGCACATCTTCTTCTCGAGGACGTACGAGCTCAGGAGGATGGCCGGCCCCCTCCCTGCCCCACTGGATGAGGACGATATCACCACTACACCCTGCGAAGAGGTGGTGCTGGATCTTAGCTTGCCTCCGAGGAAGCTGCGTAGTGGGGGCAATGTCGTGCGAACTATGCGCGAGATTCTTGCCCGTGTATGGCTGCTCAAGAACCTGAACCTCACGGAGGAGGAGTGGGACATCATCATGCCTTACGATGTTATGCACCTGATGTGGCAGCAGGCGTGTCGTCGGCTCGGTGGCCTCCACTTCGACCTCACCCTTAGGGTGGACCACCGGCTCATCGTCAACTTGCCGGCGCTGCAGGACAGTTGGGTCCTAGTTGCGCCGGAGGACGGCCACTGCAGCATATGCATGCTGGGGCTGTCGCAGCGCACAACGGTGCGTCTCCGGGGATGCAAACACCCGTTCCATAGGAAGTGCATCTTCTCCTGGTTTGTAACGAACGCCAGCTGCCCTATCTGCCGCGATAAAGTGCTGACCCATCTTATTTTCGATTTGTAGCATAGTATGAATAAAAACCCTGTATGATAGGGATGCCATGCCAACTTGAATCCTATGTCAAGAGAAATTCTATTTGATTGTGGTTATAAGATATTCTGCATTAGTTTGATCTATTATCATTCTATTTTCCTATGGGATATGACCCTATGAATCAAACAGCATGTGATTACTTCCACACAATTAAGTTTGACCAACTTTTAGTAGGACAACAAACATAAATAATTAGTCATCATGGGATTACAATCCAACAGATAATTGTCTTCAGGACTCATACATTTTCCAAATAGAAAAATCAAAACAAATCATGGTTCTTCATCTCACAGCATGATACAGAGACAAGAGTCTAATCATCATCATCATCATCATCATCATCATCATCATCATCATCATCATCATCATCATCACCTCCGTCTTCATTCTGATATTCGTGCATGGTCTCATCCTGCTCGTCCTGTCCATTCTCCTCCTGAGATTCACCAGGTAGCTTCAGTTTATCCATCTCTTTGTCGACTATGCTAACCTCAACAGTGAAATCTACTTCTCCATCATGTGCAGGGATACCTGTATCCAACGAGGTTTCATCAATGTCAGCAACTTTAGTTTGCATACAACCAGCGAAATCATCTTGCTGGGCACCAATTATTGGATCCGCATTCTCATCCAAATCATATATGTTCCTTGCCACAAACTTTTGCACATACTGCCATCCTTTTCTAGATCTGTCTTCCAAGAAAAGTACCTTGGCCGCTTGAGGTACCAAAATATAAGGATCATCCTTGTACCACTGAGCAGTAGTATCGACTGATATGAAATACCCATCATTTCTGGCACCTTTGCCCTTGTTTGGATCTTGGTTGTACCAATAACACTTAAATAGAACCACAGATCGGACAGTAACCTTATCACTATAGAACAACTGAATAACCTCTTCTATGTGACCATAATGGTCAAATGACTCTGATCTCTTTTTTCTGGTTGTCAAGTGATCTCCACTGGTTGTGATGCCACTATTTCGTGTCTTCAAATGTTGTTCACGCTCATAGGAGCTGTAATGGACACCATTGGCATTGCAAGCTGCAGCTACCAACACCCTCTTATCTGGACCACGTGATAGGACAAGGAGATCAGCACTAACAGCGCCTGGATTCTCCGCATGGAGTTTCGAGATCTACGATTACAAAATAGACAAGAGGTCATCTCATGTGAAAACACATAGACAAGTCAGAGTGCAATTGAACATCTTACATATTTCTCAAACCAGTCCTGAAACCCACTCCCACGTGCCGATAGCTTTCCATTCGTTTCCATGTACAACCTGCAAAACATAGCCAAGTCAGCTGAATATATTTCATTTTGATACAAGTTCATAGTATATGCGAGGAACTGAGTAGTTCGTGTGCATAGTACTCACTTAACATATTCATCAGCCTCTGTAGCATTATTCAGCACATACCAAGACAGCTGTTCAAATTCAGACTGCTCTAATGTTTTTTCGGTCCTCTTTCCTATTAGCTCAACACCATGTTTAAAAACAGATCCTCCAACTTCCAAAATTCTGCGACCCCGATTGAATCTGGTCTCAATATCAGGAATATATCTTGAGGCAAATGTATATGCTTCAGCAGCAATATACGCCACTGCAATGCAAGCCTCCGGTCTAGCTTTGTTCCTAACTGTATTCTTGAAAGTGCACAGTCGACGTTCTATAGGGTACATCCATCCATACTGTACCGGACCTCTTAAAAGTGCCTCATCAGGTAGATGAACAGCCAAATGCACCATCACATCAAAGAAGGCTGGAGGATATATCAGCTCCAGCTTGCACAGGATTACTGCTATGTCCACCTTAAGACGTTCTACAACAGCTCTGCTTAGAGTTTTACTACATATTTCCCTAAAGAACCTTCCCAACTCTGCAATCACGTTGTACATATTTGGCTTCACTAAATCTTTAATGCCAATAGCTAAAAGCCTTTGCAGCAGGATGTGACAATCGTGAGTTTTCAACCCTTGGAGCTTGTTTCCTTCAGCATTGAGACAATTTGCAATGTTGGAAGCAAATCCGAACGGGAACATCACACCTCGGAGGTACTCACAAAATAATCTCCTTTTAGGCATCGGCAATGTGAATTCCGCGCCTCGAAATTTATAATGTTTTTCCTTGCCTTTGTTCACTTTGTCATTACGATCCAGTTGCAAGTGCCTGTTAACATTCAATGTTGCACAATCAATCCTAGCATTTGAGCTATCTTTTGTCTTGGATGGAATGTTGAGTAATGTGCCGACAATGCTGTCACATATATTCTTCTCCATGTGCATGATATCAATATTATGCCGAAGCTTCTTACCAGCCCAATACGGCAAGTCCCAAAGAGTGGTCCTGCGCTTATAAAATATTCTCGGTCTATCATTTTCCATTTCCTTCCTCTTGGTACGTGCTGCTATTTCACCTCCCATCTTCCTTTTGGTAGCTGCTAGACTCAGTTCATCTCGTCTCTTCTTCCTTTTTCTATCTGCTACTACTGCTGCTGCATCTTCTGTATTCTTCTCTGCTGTACCTGCTGTGGCGGCTGGTGGTTTTCCTGGTTTAACATTTCTGACCGCTTCTAGGTGCGCCTCCAACTCGTGACTCTTAAAGTGCTGCGGTTTAGTCTTTTTACAGGCCTGATCACCAATAAATTGCAATTTTTTTCTATTTTTTCGGAAACTGTGATCTAATGGAAGGAAACGGCGATGGCCCATATAGCATATCTTGTTTATTATCCTCACTGCCAGCTGATCAGTATCACAGTGAACACATGCATTATAACCTGATGTTACTCTGCCTGACATAGTGCCCAAAGCTGGATAATCATGGGTGCAATACAGTACAGCAGCACGTAATAGAAAATTTTGTTCTTTAGGTTGACACACATCCCGTGTAGGGACACCCTCCCATAATGTTTGCAAGTCTCTAATAAGAGGCTGCATGAACACATCAAAATCCTTCCCAGGAGATTTGGGACCTGGGATGAGTAAGGCCATCATACAGTTCGACTGATCGGTGCATGTCCAGGGAGCCTGGTTGTAAGGTGTAACTAGTACTGGCCACATGCTATACGAGTTGCTCATGTTGCCAAATGGGTTGAATCCATCTGTAGCAAGGCCAAGTCTCAGGTTCCTTGGATCTGCAGCAAAATCTGGATGATCCAGGTCGAATTGCTTCCATTCATCGCCATCAGCAGGATGCCTCAGTAAATCAGGGTCGGGCGTGAGAATCTCTTTGTGCCATCTTGTTTCCCGAGATGTTTGTTCTGAAGCAAACAACCTCTGCAATCTTTGTACAAGTGGAAAGTATCTCAGAACCTTCCAAGGAATCTTTTTCTTACCACCAGCTCCATCATGTTTCCATCTTGATTCCTTACATACTGGACATTCATCGAGGTCATTATACTCCATCCAAAACAGTGCACAGTTATTTTTGCAAAAATCAATCTTCTCATATCCAAGTCCCAGTACCTTGATGTACTGCTTCACCTCATAAAAGGATTTTGGCAGTCCAGCCCCAGGGAGTGCATCGCTGTATGTCTTCGCAACTGCATTGAACGCTTTATTGGTAATCCCCTGGTATGACTTGTCATGAAGTAATTTCACAATTAATTCGAATCTTGACACAACAGAACCAGGGGCCACTAAGCGCTTAGCATCTTCTATCAGGTCATGGAAAAGAGGCTTTTTGTGATAACCATGGGGCTGTTGGCTTGCATATGGATACAGATCCCGTAACAAATTAGCAGTAGCCTCATCCTGGACGAGATCTTCAGGCTGATAACCATCAGAATAAAGAGGATCAATAATGTCAGGCTGATCATAGTGTTCACCATGGTTAATCCACCTGATATATGTCTGGTCCATCCCATAAACGAATAAATGATCTGAGACTACATGTTGAGGCTTGGACCCAATATTCAAACATACGCGGCATGGACAAATCACTTCCTTTGTCTTGTCGCCGTCAGTAAAATCACTAACGTGCTTCATGAAGTCTTCAATACCACTCAAATATGTTGGTGTGGTTAATGAGTCAAATAATATCCAAGTTCTGTCCATCTGTTGAGGAGATAGATGGTCAGAGAAGCGATAAGCTATTTCAACAAACAGGTCACCTACGAATGTAAGCAAGCATACCTGAGCAAACAGGTCGAATATAAAACTATAAATGCTACATTATTTGAGCCGATTTCAGCAAACAAACTGAGTGCAAAACTACGGCTACCTAGCGAACAGATTTTTTTAGGCTGACCACTGGGTTTCCCCACTTATTATTTTTTTATTAATAAAAAGAGGGAAATATGTACAAAAGTTGCTGGAGAGCAGCAACTAAAAGGATCATAGATCCCAAGCAGCAAAATATATATATAATGTTCTACCCATGATATGATTTCCTCTTTGCCTTATGAACAAGGAGAGCAATTTCATCCTTGAATCTCTTGTGCCATCTATAAATGCTTGGGGGGGAGGGGCGAACAGATCTATCGAAAGCAATACAATACCAACACATTCTTTCTTCTTTTTTGCCGTAATTCCGCCGATCTATTAGCAGTGCAAAGAAGCCAAAAGTAATAAGATTACATACAGGTTCATAGACCACCAGGGCCGTACCTGAGAATACGGAGGGCCTGAGCAAAACAAGAAATAGAGGCCCTCAACATGATCATTGGCAACTAAAATGATTTTATATATACTACTCACTCCATTTCAATAAACAATGCACCCTTGTTTTTCGTATTTTATCTTCGAAAAAATATTAATCTATATCTCTCTATTTAAAAATGATGTTTCAATTTTATGTAGATATACATGTATTTAGATGAGTTTAGTTTGCAGATACATGCAAGTTTTGATGAAGTTGAAACATATTTTTCAGGATGAAGTATATAAAAAAATTGATATAAAACTGGTATCATTAGAAAGTATTTTCCAACACGATTCTAACAATGCTGCTTATGTATTATATGATCGTGATATTGTTGTCCTATTTATTTGGTCAAGGTTCACATTGAAATGTGGTAAAATAAATTAAAAGAAGTGCATCGTGTGAAAAGGCAATCTAAGAATTCAAAAGTGCTAATTGTTAGTCGAAACATGACATCATTGAGACAAAATATTAATATTCATTGGAAGACTAACTGAATTAGCTGCACTCGCGATGAAAGAGAAAGAGAAGATACGGGTAAGAGCAAGTACAATAAGGTACAGTCTTTTTTTTGTTTGTTTGGGTTGCTCATCAAGCTTATCGCTCGATACAATAAGGTACAGTCAGCGGGAGTGGTGTTTGGAACATGGGTGCATAGTGGGTGGTATCATAGAGTACTATCATAGATATGCTATATTTATTATAGTGGAGTATTGAGGGAAAATCGGCTAAATCAATTTGAAGAAAATCGACAAAGTCAAATTAGAGGAAATTCTTCATCGATGATCAGATTTCTTACATAGAAGAGCTGATTGCCCTCAAAAGGAAGAATCTATCCATCTTCATTGATTTAAAAGGGGATTTCTTACAAGGAGAAGCTGATTGCTCAACAAAAGGGGAACAGATTGCTACGGCTAGTCTTATGCTAGTAAATCCCTACTCTAAGGGCTGTTGCCGTCTTCGTCGTCGCTGGGGTAGCTGCCGTCATTGCTACTGTCGACGAATTCCTCGTCGCTGCTACTGTGACCTTCAGCGGAGGCCTCTTCCTCTTCATCATCATCCTCCTCATCGGACCAGGCCCAGCCACGGATGCGCTTTGGTGGCGGTTCATCGGAGGAGGTGTCGTCCTCTGGTTCCTTCTTCGTGTCGGAGGAGATGTCTTCGTCTTCGTCGTCCTCTTCTTCTTCTTCTTCTTCTTTGGTGGAGGAAGTGAATTTACCCCGGAAGAGAGGGTCGTCGTCGTCGCTCTCCGCCTCCAGTTCTCCGTCAATCAGGAATCGGAGGTCATCTTCCCCGTCAGTCAGGGGCATGTCGCCATCCGACCAGACGAGGTCCTCGGGTCGACCCTCTGGTACGAAGTCGAAGTCGAACTCTTGCTCGTCCCAATGCTTGGGAGCGCGCCTATTGTACGCTTCCATCTGGCTGACCTCTGGCTCCAGCTCACTCGAGGAAAAGGATTGGGAGGAGGAAGAGGAAGACATGGTTACAGAGGAGGAGGGTTTTTGGGCCGATGGCTGGTTTGAAGCAGGAGGATGAAGAAGTGAACTGTTCGATGCGGTTAAATAAAAAGAGACATGTGGTGGTCATGTGGCAAATAATAGACACTTTTAAGAAAAGTGTGGCAAATCATAAAATATTCAAAACTGTCAAATCGTGCAGAGAAGTTGAGAAGGCAAGGCGTCATGATGAAGAATACTGCGACGGTTCTGCTCTGCCACGACATGACCCCTCGAAGGAAAAACAGATGGTTTTGATATTATCATTACCAAAACCAGGGGGGCATGTGTTATCACCGGATTTTGGCCAAATCAATCGGATGTCTAATCAATCGGTTACATGCACTAGCTCAGTGTTCGCATGGCTGCACCGCCACATGTATTAGCACCGCATGTATACATATACATCACTCATCTTGATTAATTGCTCAGCTCATTAAACTATCAAAGATCTTGCACGGCTTGGACGCAGGGTATGCCGTGGCATATACGGCATACCCTGTAGATCCGCCACCGCAAACAAGGAGAGCCATTTCATCCTTGAATCTCTTGCGGCTTCTGTAAAAGCTTGGGGGCGAACAGATCAATCGAAAGCAATATAATACCAACAAATTCTTTCTTCTTTTTGGCCGTAAATCCACCGATGTATTAGCAGTGCAAAGAACCCAGAAGTAATAAGATTACAAACAGGTCCATAGAGGACTGGCACCAAGCGACGACTAGAGACATTGGGCAATGGTGAGCAGTACAGTGTACAGTACGAACGAATTCGAGCAAATAGGTAAAGCGGAAAACAATGTCAAACAAACACATCGAGAGGAAAACAATATCAACCGATCGATTCGAACGAACTAACGAACTTATAAGGGCTGGGCGACGGCGACTGACTTCGATTGAGCTATAATGAATCGTACTTGCCCAGGCCTGAAGATAGCATGCATACCGTGAGGATCTACCAGCTGACCGCGCCTGCCGGTGCGGCTGGAGAAGAACGGCGCCACCAGCAGTCGCCGGCTGACGCGGCTGATAGACAGCGTGGGGAAGTTTTGGTGCGCGGCCTGGTTCACCGAGGGTGTGTCTAGAGAAGAACAGGGCGCCGAAGGAGGTGTCTAGAGAAGAACAAGGTGGGCTGGGTGCTGAGTTAAAGGCGAGCGTTCGAAATATTGGGCGCGCGTTCGAAAGTTTAGGTGCGCGAGGGAGGTGTCTGCTGTGCTGAGTTAAAGGCGAGCGTTCGAAATTTCCCCGTCCTCTTCTTTTTTGGGCTAATCTATCTATACCTCTATTCTATCTACATGTTTTTTATTTTTTTTCTATTCTATACATGAGTTTTTGAAATTGAATTTTTTCACTCTGTCAGCGTTCCGGCCAATGCTCATTTGAAGTAATTGAAGCTGTTGATTTGCAGCTTAGAGGTGCTATCTACCGCTCATCATACAAGGACTCTTCAGATCTAAACGGCTGTGAATGCACGGATTCGTCACCCATCCTTCCCTTGGACTGGCGATGCTGAAAGCCTGAAACACTGGAACCCTCTAGATACTTCGGGATACCTCACTGCCCCACATTATTAGACAGGCCTTTTCCGACACGGGAAGTCAAAAGTTGGGGGCTCCATGCAGTACATATGAATACTCGCTAGCTGCATGGTCTAGAAGCAGACTAGAGTAAATCATCAATTCGTCAAATCAATTGGTGTATAATTTTTTTTAGGAGCTAAGACGCCTGCATGAACCATTTTATCAACTTGAATGCTTACTACATGACATAAGAAGACTATGTACTTTGGTTTTTCATTTTTCTGATTTTTTAAATTTTGTGCCCACTTGAATCTTGGTCAAATCCTAGGTTTGACCAAGATTAAACAAGTTTAAAACATGAAAATGAAAAGGTAATCATGGATCCTTCTTAGTCACTCTAAAATGAAGCTTTTGGGATGTTCTTGAAATTTCCATGTTTGAAACCCAAAACGACTTCTCTTCATGCTTGACTTCATAAGACAGAGTTTAGGGGTTAGGGGGTAGATACATGATTTGTCTAGTTTGCATATGTCTAGACCTTTTTTGTCAACTTTAATGCTTACTATATGACATAAGAAGATTATGTGCTTTGGTTTTTCATTTTTCTATTTTTTTTGAATTTTATGCCCATATATTTGAATCTTTGTCAAATCCTAGGTTTGACCAGGATTTAAACAAGTTTAAAACATGAAAATGAAAAGGTAAGCCTGGATCCTTCTTAGTCACTCTAAAATGAAGCTTTTGGGAGGTTCTTGAAATTTCCATGTTTGAAACCCAAAACTCAAGCTAGTTGATAAACAAAGTCTAGACATATTCAAACCAGAAAAATCATGTATCTACCCCTAACCCTAAACTTTGTCTTAATTATGAAGTCAAGCACGAAGAGAAGTCGTTTTGGGTTTCAAACATGGACATTTCAAAAACCCTCCCAAAAGCATTGTGGTGTGACGTACTAAGAAGGATACATGCTTACATTTTCAACAACCCCCCTAAAAGCTTCATTATAGAGTGACTAAGAAGGATCCAGTCTGGCGGGCTTACCTTTTATTTTCTTGTTTTAAACTTGTTCAAATCTCGGTCAAACCTAGGATTTGACCAAGATTCAAAATGTGCATCAAAATTTAAAAAAAATAAAAACCAAATTAAAGCACATAGTGTTCTTATGTCATATAGTAAGCATTAAAGTTGATAAACAAGGTCTAGACACATATTCAAACAAGACAAATCATGTATCTATACCCCTAACCCCTAAACTCTATCTTATGAAGTCAACAACATGAAGAGAAGTGGTTTTGGGTTTCAAACATGGAAATTTCAAAAACCTCCCAAAAGCTTCATTTTAGAGTGACTAATATATATAAGAAGGATCCATGCCTGCTTACCACCTTTTCATTTTCATATTTTAAACTTGTTTAAATCCGTGTCAAATTAAACCAAGGATTTGACCAAAAGATTCAAATGGGCATAAAATTTTAAAAAAATCAGAAAAATGAAAAACAAAAGCATATAGTCTTCTTATGTCATATAGTAAGCATTCAAGTTGATAAACAAGGTTTGGACATGCATATTCAAACCTAGGCAAATCATGTATCTATCCCCTAGCCCCTAAACTGATCTATCTTATGAAGTCAAGCATGAAGAGAAGTGGTTTTGGGTTTCAAACATGAAAATTTCAAGAACATCCCAAAAACTTCATTTTAGAGTGACTAAGAAAGGATACAGGCTTCCCCTTTTCATTTTCATGTTTTATACTTGTTTAAATCTTGGTCAAACCTAGGATTTGACAAAGATTCAAATGTGCATCAAAATAAAAAAATCAGAAAAATTAAAAACCAAAGCACATAGTTTTCTTATGTCATATAGTTAGCATTAAAGTTGATATAAACAAGGTCTAGATATATTCAAACAAGAAAAATCATGTATCTACCCCTAACCCTAAACTCTGTCTTATGTAGTCAAGCATGAAGAAAAGTGGTTTTGGGTTTCAAACTTGGAAATTTCAAGAACCCCCCAAAAGCTTCATTTTAGAGTGACTAAAGGATCCAGGTTGGGCTTACCTTTTATTTTCATGTTTTAAAATTGTTCAAATCTTGGTCAAACCGTACCTAAGATTTGATCAAGATTCAAATGGGCATAAAATTTCAAAAAAAATGAAAAACCAAAGCATATAGCCTTCTTATGTCATATAGTAAGCACTCAAGTTGGTAAACAAGGTCTAGACATATTCAAACCAGAAAAATCATGTTTCTACCCCTAGCCCTAAACTTTGTCTTATGAAGTCAAGCACGAAGAGAAGTCGTTTTGGATTTCAAACATGGAAATTTCAAAAACCTTCCCAAAAGCTTCATTTTGGAGTGACTAAGAAGGATACAGGCTTACCTTTTCATTTTCATGTTTTAAACTTGTTTAAATATTGGTTAAGCCTAGGATTTGACCAAGATCAAATGGGCATAAAAATTCAGAAAAAATCAAAAAAAAAATGAAAACCAAAGCACATAGTATTATTATGTCATATAGTAAGCATTATATTCAAGTTGATAAACAAGGTCTAAACAACAAACTAGACAAATCATGTATCTACCCCCTAACCCTAAACTCTGTCTTATGAAGTCAAGCATGAAGAGAAGTGGTTTTGGGTTTGAAACATGGAAATTTCAAAAAACTCCCAAAAGCTTCTCATTTTTGAGTGACTAAGAAGGATTCAGGCTTACCTTTTCATTTTCATGTTTTAAACTTGTTCAAATCTTGGTCAAACTTAGGATTTGACCAAGATTCAAATGGGCATAAAAATTGGGAGGAAGGGTATGAATTACAATTCAAAAAAACAAGGTAACTTAAATACTTGGATGCCCCAAAGATGTGTGGAAGCCCAGAACAATGGCAAAACATGTGCGCACGCTGCATCCAATTCAAGTAGAACACATAGTAGGCATCGATAGTTTGACCTAAATTTGAAATCAAAGAGAAGGTGGTTAGAAAAAATCGAAATTGGCAAAGCAAAGCATGAAATCATAAATTTGTGATGCACTATAGCTATGAAAAGTATCAAACAATGCATACCAAAATGATTTTTTAGAGGAATACTAGTTCAACTTATTTTAATTTTATATTAGTAGCCCAAAATCGAACTAGTAGTTGGATATTTTTGAACTTGATCTGTAGTAGTGGGCAAAACCCTAGTTTAACCTATTTAATCATAGATTCGTAGGTCGATTTTTCTACTTTTTTATTATTACTATGCAGCACATGTGTGTTTGCCCGTCGAGTGAAACTCGGAGGAAGAGGGATCACTCGGAAGGAGAGAAGAAGGGAGAGAATTATGGTGTCTCCCCTTTTTCGGGTGATGATGTTGACTTTTGTGCAGGGTTTGTCAGTGAGCAGGAGGTGCGAGCGAGCGAGCGAGCGAGCGAGTCGAGCGAGGCCGAGAATGAGAGAGATTTGTTTTTTTTTTGAGAGGGACGACCGAAGGATCCAGAAGGACCCACAGACTTCCAATACGCATCCTGATGCGTCTTCTCTTGACAAAGAAAATGTCTGGGAGTTTGCGTACCTATTGCACGTGACTTGTGCTCACTGAAGTGTGGGACCTCACGCATGGGCACCACACGTAAGTGACAGACCTGTTGATGTAAAAACTCGGTTGATTATTATACTACTACATTTATACAAAGTTTCCTATGGATTCAAGGGTACGAAAGCCAAGTTAAATCATTTACATGACATTATTTTTTCCATGAAGCCAAGTTAACTCATTTATCAATTGGTACATTTTGGAGTGACTAAGAAGGATCCAGGCTTACCTTTTCATTTTCATGTTTTAAACATGTTTAAATCTTGGTCAAACCTATGACTTGACCAAGATTCAAATGGGCATAAAAATTCAAAAAAAAGAAAAACAAAAGCACACCGTCTTCCTATGTCATATATCAAGGTGATAAACAAGGTCTGACATATTCAAACCACAAAAATCATGTATCTACCCCCTAACCCTAAACAAGGATCCAGGCTTACCCTTTTCATTTTCATGTTTTTAAACTTGTTCAAATCTTGGTCAAACTTAGGATTTGACGAAGATTCAAATGGGCGTAAAAATACTTAGAAAAATCATGTACGTATCTACCCCAAACCCTAAACTCTATCTTACGAAGCCAAGCATGAAGAGAAGTGGTTTTGGGTTTCAAACATGGAAATTTCAAAAACCTCAAACTATAGGCCGGGTTAGCATCTAGTGCAGTATGTGTGAGAATGTATGCACTATGTGTGCTATAACTTGTGTGTCTTTCAAATTTGAACCAAATTTGAATAAGTTTGAAATATTTGAAATGGGGCTTTTGGCTTAAACATTTGAAACCCAAAACGACTTCTCCTCATGCTAGACTTCATAAGACCGAGTTTAGGGTTAGGGGGTAGATACATGATTTGTCTGGTTTGAATATGTCTAAACCTTGTTTATCAACTTGAATGCTTACTATATGACATAAGAAGACCATGTGCTTTTGTTTTTCATTTTTCTATTTTTTTTAAGAATTTTATGCACATTTGATTCTCGTCAAATCCTAGGTTCAACCAAGATTTAAACAAGTTTCAAGCATGAAAATGAAAACGTAAGCCAAGATCCTTCTTAATTAGTCACTCTAAAATATATGAAGCTTTTGGGACGTACTTGAAATTTCCATGTTTGAAACCCAAAACCAATTCTCTTCATGATTGACTTCATAAGACAGAGTTTAGGGTTAGGGGTAGATATACACATGATTTTTCTGGTTTGAATATGTCTAGACCTAGCTTGTTTATCAACTTGAGTGTTTACTATATGACATAATTAAGAAGGCTATGTGCTTTGGTTTTTCATTCTTTAGATTTTTTGTCTGAATTTTTATGCCCATTTGAATCTTGGTCAAATCCTAGCTAGGTTTGACCAAGATTTAAATAAGTTTAAAACATGGAAATGAAAAGGTAAGCATCGATCCTTCTTAGTCGCTCTAAAATGAAGCTGAATTTTGGGAGGTTTTTGAAATTTCCATGTTTGAAACCCAAAACCACTTCTCTTCATGCTTGACTTCATAAGACGAAGTTTAGGGTCGATAGGGGGTAGATACATGATTTGTCTTGTTTGAATATGTCTAGACCTTGTTTATCAACTTGAATGCTTACTTTATGACTTATAAGAGGACTATGTGCATTGGTATTTCATTTTTTGATTTTTATGCCCATTTGAGAATCTTGGTAAAATCCTAGGTTTGTTGAGCAAAATTTAAACAAGTTTAACATGTGAAAATGATAAGGTAATTAAGTCTGGATCTTTCTCTTAGTAACTCTAAAATGAAGCTTTTGGGAGGTTCTTGAATTTACCATGTTTGAAACCCAAAACCACCGTACTTCTGTTCATGCTTGACTTCATAAGACAGAGTTTAGGGTTAGGGGTAGATACATGATTTTTCTGGTTTGAATATGTCTAGACCATGTTTATCAATTTGAATGCTTACTATATGACATAAGAAGGCTATGTGCTTTTGTTTTTCATTCTTTCGATTTTTTTCTGAATTGTTATGCCCATTTGAATCTTGGTCAAATCCTAGGTTCGACCAAGATTTAAACAAGTTTAAAACATGACAATGAAAAGGTAATTAATCATGGATCCTTCTTAATTAACCAGCCGGTCTAATTAAAATGAAGCTTTTTGGGAGGTTTTTGAAATTTCCATGTTTGAAACCCAAAACCACACTTCTCTGCTTCATGCTTGACTTCATATATAATTAAGACAAAGTTTAGGGTTAGGGGTACATGATTTGTCTGGTTTGAATATGTCTAGACCTTGTTTTATGAACTTTTGAATGCTTACTATATGACATAAGAAGAATATGTGCTTTGGTTTTTTATTTTATATATTTTTTTATTTTATGCCCATTTGAATATTGGTCAAATCCTAGGTTTGACCAAGATTTAAACAAGTTTAAAACATGAAAATGAAAAGGTAAGCCTGGATCCTTCTTAACTAGTCACTCTAAAACGAAGCTTTAATTTTGGGAGGTTTTTGAAATTTCCATGTTTGAAACCAAAAACCACTTCTCTTCATGCTTGACTTCATAAGACAGAGTTATTTATGGTTTTGGAGGGGTAGATACATGATTTGTCTTATTTGAATATGTCTAGCTAGACCTTGTTTATCAACTTTTGAATGCTTACTATATATATGTATGTGACATAAGAAAACTATGTGCTTTGGTTTTTCATTTTTCTGATTTTTTTTGGAATTTTGATGCACATTTGAATCTTGGTCAAATCCTAGGTTTGACCAAGATTTAAACAAGTATAGATCATGAAAATGAAAATGGAAGCCTGTATCCTTCTTAGTCACCCTAAAATGAAGTTTTTGGGAGGTTTTTGAAATTTCCATGTTTGAAACCCAAAACCACTTATCTTCATGCTTGACTTCGTCATAAGACAGAGTTTAGGGGTTAGGGGGTAGATACATGATTTGTCTAGCTAGTTTGAATATGTCCAGACCTTGTTTATCAACTTTAATGCTTACTATATGACATATAAGAAGACTATGTGCGCTTTGGTTTTTCATTTTTCTGTTTTTTTTTTGAATTTTCTGCCAATTTTGTTTGACCAAGATTTAGACAAGTTTTACACGTGAAAACGAATAAGTAAGCCTGGATCCTTCTTAGTCACTCCAAAATGTACCAATTGATAGGTGCGTTAACTTTGCTTCATGGAAAAAATAATGTCATGTAAATGAGTTAACTTGGATTTCCTACCCTTGAATCCATAGGAAACTTTGTTCTAATGCACTATAATAATCAACCGAGTTTTTACACCAACAGGTCTGTCACTTACGTGTGGTGCCCATGCGTGAGGTCCCACACTTCAGTGAGCACAAGTCACGTGCAATAGGTACGCAAACTCCCAGACATTTTCTTTGTCAAGAGAAGACGCATCAGGATGCGTATTGGAAGTCTGTGGGTCCTTCTGGATCCTTCGGTCGTCCCTCTCAAAAAAAAAAAAATCTCTCTCATTCTCGGCCTCGCTCGACTCGCTCGCTCGCTCGCACCTCCTGCTCACTGACAAACCCTGCACAAAAGTCAACATCATCACCCGAAAAAGGGGAGACACCATAATTCTCTCCCTTCTTCTCTCCTTCCGAGTGATCCCTCTTCCTCCGAGTTTCACTCGACGGGCAAACACACATGTGCTGCATAGTAATAATAAAAAGGTAGAAAAATCGACCTACGAATCTATAATTAAATAGGTTAAACTAGGGCTTTGCCCAGTACTACAGATCAAGGTTCAAAAAATCCAACTACGGGGTTCGAACAACCCCATTTCTAATCCAAGATTTTTTTCGACCTCATCCAATGGCCTCAAACTATAGGCCGGGTTAGCATCTAGTGCAGTATGTGTGAGAATGTATGCACTATGTGTGCTATAACTTGTGTGTCTTTCAAATTTGAATAAGTTTGAAATATTTGAAATGGGGCTTTTGGCTTAAACGTTTGAAACCCAAAACGACTTCTCCTCATGCTAGACTTCATAAGACCGAGTTTAGGGTTAGGGGGTAGATACATGATTTGTCTGGTTTGAATATGTCTAAACCTTGTTTATCAACTTGAATGCTTACTATATGACATAAGAAGACCATGTGCTTTTGTTTTTCATTTTTCTATTTTTTTTAAGAATTTTATGCACATTTGATTCTGGTCAAATCCTAGGTTCAACCAAGATTTAAACAAGTTTCAAGCATGAAAATGAAAACGTAAGCCAAGATCCTTCTTAATTAGTCACTCTAAAATATATGAAGCTTTTGGGACGTACTTGAAATTTCCATGTTTGAAACCCAAAACCAATTCTCTTCATGATTGACTTCATAAGACAGAGTTTAGGGTTAGGGGTAGATATACACATGATTTTTCTGGTTTGAATATGTCTAGACCTAGCTTGTTTATCAACTTGAGTGTTTACTATATGACATAATTAAGAAGGCTATGTGCTTTGGTTTTTCATTCTTTAGATTTTTTGTCTGAATTTTTATGCCCATTTGAATCTTGGTCAAATCCTAGCTAGGTTTGACCAAGATTTAAATAAGTTTAAAACATGGAAATGAAAAGGTAAGCATCGATCCTTCTTAGTCGCTCTAAAATGAAGCTGAATTTTGGGAGGTTTTTGAAATTTCCATGTTTGAAACCCAAAACCACTTCTCTTCATGCTTGACTTCATAAGACGAAGTTTAGGGTCGATAGGGGGTAGATACATGATTTGTCTTGTTTGAATATGTCTAGACCTTGTTTATCGACTTGAATGCTTACTTTATGACTTATAAGAGGACTATGTGCATTGGTATTTCATTTTTTGATTTTTATGCCCATTTGAGAATCTTGGTAAAATCCTAGGTTTGTTGAGCAAGATTTAAACAAGTTTAACATGTGAAAATGATAAGGTAATTAAGTCTGGATCTTTCTCTTAGTAACTCTAAAATGAAGCTTTTGGGAGGTTCTTGAATTTACCATGTTTGAAACCCAAAACCACCGTACTTCTGTTCATGCTTGACTTCATAAGATAGAGTTTAGGGTTAGGGGTAGATACATGATTTTTCTGGTTTGAATATGTCTAGACCATGTTTATCAATTTGAATGCTTACTATATGACATAAGAAGGCTATGTGCTTTTGTTTTTCATTCTTTCGATTTTTTTCTGAATTGTTATGCCCATTTTGAATCTTGGTCAAATCCTAGGTTCGACCAAGATTTAAACAAGTTTAAAACATGACAATGAAAAGGTAATTAATCATGGATCCTTCTTAATTAACCAGCCGGTCTAATTAAAATGAAGCTTTTTGGGAGGTTTTTGAAATTTCCATGTTTGAAACCCAAAACCACACTTCTCTGCTTCATGCTTGACTTCATATATAATTAAGACAAAGTTTAGGGTTAGGGGGTACATGATTTGTCTGGTTTGAATATGTCTAGACCTTGTTTATGAACTTTTGAATGCTTACTATATGACATAAGAAGAATATGTGCTTTGGTTTTTTATTTTATCTATTTTTTTATTTTATGCCCATTTGAATATTGGTCAAATCCTAGGTTTGACCAAGATTTAAACAAGTTTAAAACATGAAAATGAAAAGGTAAGCCTGGATCCTTCTTAACTAGTCACTCTAAAACGAAGCTTTAATTTTGGGAGGTTTTTGAAATTTCCATGTTTGAAACCAAAAACCACTTCTCTTCATGCTTGACTTCATAAGACAGAGTTATATTTATGGTTTTAGAGGGGTAGATACATGATTTGTCTTATTTGAATATGTCTAGCTAGACCTTGTTTATCAACTTTTGAATGCTTACTATATATATGTATGTGACATAAGAAAACTATGTGCTTTGGTTTTTCATTTTTCTGATTTTTTTGGAATTTTGATGCACATTTGAATCTTGGTCAAATCCTAGGTTTGACCAAGATTTAAACAAGTATAGATCATGAAAATGAAAATGGAAGCCTGTATCCTTCTTAGTCACCCTAAAATGAAGTTTTTGGGAGGTTTTTGAAATTTCCATGTTTGAAACCCAAAACCACTTATATATCTTCATGCTTGACTTCGTCATAAGACAGAGTTTAGGGGTTAGGGGGTAGATACATGATTTGTCTAGCTAGTTTGAATATGTCCAGACCTTGTTTATCAACTTTAATGCTTACTATATGACATATAAGAAGACTATGTGCGCTTTGGTTTTTCATTTTTCTGTTTTTTTTTTGAATTTTCTGCCAATTTTGTTTGACCAAGATTTAGACAAGTTTTACACGTGAAAACGAATAAGTAAGCCTGGATCCTTCTTAGTCACTCCAAAATGTACCAATTGATAGGTGCGTTAACTTTGCTTCATGGAAAAAATAATGTCATGTAAATGAGTTAACTTGGATTTCCTACCCTTGAATCCATAGGAAACTTTGTTCTAATGCACTATAATAATCAACCGAGTTTTTACACCAACAGGTCTGTCACTTACGTGTGGTGCCCATGCGTGAGGTCCCACACTTCAGTGAGCACAAGTCACGTGCAATAGGTACGCAAACTCCCAGACATTTTCTTTGTCAAGAGAAGACGCATCAGGATGCGTATTGGAAGTCTGTGGGTCCTTCTGGATCCTTCGGTCGTCCCTCTCAAAAAAAAAAAACAAATCTCTCTCATTCTCGGCCTCGCTCGCTCGCTCGCTCGCTCGCACCTCCTGCTCACTGACAAACCCTGCACAAAAGTCAACATCATCACCCGAAAAAGGGGAGACACCATAATTCTCTCCCTTCTTCTCTCCTTCCGAGTGATCCCTCTTCCTCCGAGTTTCACTCGACGGGCAAACACACATGTGCTGCATAGTAATAATAAAAAGGTAGAAAAATCGACCTACGAATCTATAATTAAATAGGTTAAACTAGGGCTTTGCCCAGTACTACAGATCAAGGTTCAAAAAATCCAACTACGGGGTTCGAACAACCCCATTTCTAATCCAAGATTTTTTTCGACCTCATCCAATGGCCTCAAACTATAGGCCGGGTTAGCATCTAGTGCAGTATGTGTGAGAATGTATGCACTATGTGTGCTATAACTTGTGTGTCTTTCAAATTTGAATAAGTTTGAAATATTTGAAATGGGGCTTTTGGCTTAAACGTTTGAAACCCAAAACGACTTCTCCTCATGCTAGACTTCATAAGACCGAGTTTAGGGTTAGGGGGTAGATACATGATTTGTCTGGTTTGAATATGTCTAAACCTTGTTTATCAACTTGAATGCTTACTATATGACATAAGAAGACCATGTGCTTTTGTTTTTCATTTTTCTATTTTTTTTAAGAATTTTATGCACATTTGATTCTGGTCAAATCCTAGGTTCAACCAAGATTTAAACAAGTTTCAAGCATGAAAATGAAAACGTAAGCCAAGATCCTTCTTAATTAGTCACTCTAAAATATATGAAGCTTTTGGGACGTACTTGAAATTTCCATGTTTGAAACCCAAAACCAATTCTCTTCATGATTGACTTCATAAGACGACAGAGTTTAGGGTTAGGGGTAGATATACACATGATTTTTCTGGTTTGAATATGTCTAGACCTAGCTTGTTTATCAACTTGAGTGTTTACTATATGACATAATTAAGAAGGCTATGTGCTTTGGTTTTTCATTCTTTAGATTTTTTGTCTGAATTTTTATGCCCATTTGAATCTTGGTCAAATCCTAGCTAGGTTTGACCAAGATTTAAATAAGTTTAAAACATGGAAATGAAAAGGTAAGCATCGATCCTTCTTAGTCGCTCTAAAATGAAGCTGAATTTTGGGAGGTTTTTGAAATTTCCATGTTTGAAACCCAAAACCACTTCTCTTCATGCTTGACTTCATAAGACGAAGTTTAGGGTCGATAGGGGGTACGTAGATACATGATTTGTCTTGTTTGAATATGTCTAGACACCTTGTTTATCAACTTGAATGCTTACTTTATGACTTATAAGAGGACTATGTGCATTGGTATTTCATTTTTTGATTTTTATGCCCATTTGAGAATCTTGGTAAAATCCTAGGTTTGTTGAGCAAGATTTAAACAAGTTTAACATGTGAAAATGATAAGGTAATTAAGTCTGGATCTTTCTCTTAGTAACTCTAAAATGAAGCTTTTGGGAGGTTCTTGAATTTACCATGTTTGAAACCCAAAACCACCGTACTTCTGTTCATGCTTGACTTCATAAGATAGAGTTTAGGGTTAGGGGTAGATACATGATTTTTCTGGTTTGAATATGTCTAGACCATGTTTATCAATTTGAATGCTTACTATATGACATAAGAAGGCTATGTGCTTTTGTTTTTCATTCTTTCGATTTTTTTCTGAATTGTTATGCCCATTTGAATCTTGGTCAAATCCTAGGTTCGACCAAGATTTAAACAAGTTTAAAACATGACAATGAAAAGGTAATTAATCATGGATCCTTCTTAATTAACCAGCCAGTCTAATTAAAATGAAGCTTTTTGGGAGGTTTTTGAAATTTCCATGTTTGAAACCCAAAACCACACTTCTCTGCTTCATGCTTGACTTCATATATAATTAAGACAAAGTTTAGGGTTAGGGGGTACATGATTTGTCTGGTTTGAATATGTCTAGACCTTGTTTATGAACTTTTGAATGCTTACTATATGACATAAGAAGAATATGTGCTTTGGTTTTTTATTTTATTTATTTTTTTTATTTTATGCCCATTTGAATATTGGTCAAATCCTAGGTTTGACCAAGATTTAAACAAGTTTAAAACATGAAAATGAAAAGGTAAGCCTGGATCCTTCTTAACTAGTCACTCTAAAACGAAGCTTTAATTTTGGGAGGTTTTTGAAATTTCCATGTTATTTGAAACCCAAAACCACTTCTCTTCATGCTTGACTTCATAAGACGAAGTTTAGGGTCGATAGGGGGTAGATACATGATTTGTCTGGTTTGAATATGTCTAGACCATGTTTATCAATTTGAATGCTTACTATATGACATAAGAAGGCTATGTGCTTTTGTTTTTCATTCTTTCGATTTTTTTCTGAATTGTTATGCCCATTTGAATCTTGGTCAAATCCTAGGTTCGACCAAGATTTAAACAAGTTTAAAACATGACAATGAAAAGGTAATTAATCATGGATCCTTCTTAATTAACCAGCCGGTCTAATTAAAATGAAGCTTTTTGGGAGGTTTTTGAAATTTCCATGTTTGAAACCCAAAACCACACTTCTCTGCTTCATGCTTGACTTCATATATAATTAAGACAAAGTTTAGGGTTAGGGGGTACATGATTTGTCTGGTTTGAATATGTCTAGACCTTGTTTATGAACTTTTGAATGCTTACTATATGACATAAGAAGAATATGTGCTTTGGTTTTTTATTTTATCTATTTTTTTATTTTATGCCCATTTGAATATTGGTCAAATCCTAGGTTTGACCAAGATTTAAACAAGTTTAAAATATGAAAATGAAAAGGTAAGCCTGGATCCTTCTTAACTAGTCACTCTAAAACGAAGCTTTAATTTTGGGAGGTTTTTGAAATTTCCATGTTATTTGAAACCCAAAACCACTTCTCTTCATGCTTGACTTCATAAGACGAAGTTTAGGGTCGATAGGGGGTAGATACATGATTTGTCTGGTTTGAATATGTCTAGACCATGTTTATCAAATCCTAGGTTTGACCAAGATTTAAACAAGTTTAAAACATGAAAATGAAAAGGGAAGCATGTATCCTTCTTAGTCACTCTAAAATGAAGTTTTTGGGCGGTTTTTGAAATTTTCATGTTTGAAACCCAAAACCACTTCTCTTCATGCTTGACTTCATAAGACATAGTTTAGGGGTTAGGGGTAGATACATGATTTGTATGGTTTGAATATGTCTAGACCATGTTTATCAACTTTAATGCTTACTATATAACATAAGAAGACTATGTGCTTTTGTTTTTCATTCTTTCGATTTTTTCTGAATTGTTATGCCCATTTGAATCTTGGTCAAATCCTAGGTTCGACCAAGATTTAAACAAGTTTAAAACATGACAATGAAAAGGTAATTAATCATGGATCCTTCTTAATTAACCAGCCGGTCTAATTAAAATGAAGCTTTTTGGGAGGTTTTTGAAATTTCCATGTTTGAAACCCAAAACCACACTTCTCTGCTTCATGCTTGACTTCATATATAATTAAGACAAAGTTTAGGGTTAGGGGGTACATGATTTGTCTGGTTTGAATATGTCTAGACCTTGTTTATGAACTTTTGAATGCTTACTATATGACATAAGAAGAATATGTGCTTTGGTTTTTTATTTTATCTATTTTTTTATTTTATGCCCATTTGAATATTGGTCAAATCCTAGGTTTGACCAAGATTTAAACAAGTTTAAAACATGAAAATGAAAAGGTAAGCCTGGATCCTTCTTAACTAGTCACTCTAAAACGAAGCTTTAATTTTGGGAGGTTTTTGAAATTTCCATGTTTGAAACCAAAAACCACTTCTCTTCATGCTTGACTTCATAAGACAGAGTTATTTATGGTTTTGGAGGGGTAGATACATGATTTGTCTTATTTGAATATGTCTAGCTAGACCTTGTTTATCAACTTTTGAATGCTTACTATATATATGTATGTGACATAAGAAAACTATGTGCTTTGGTTTTTCATTTTTCTGATTTTTTTTGGAATTTTGATGCACATTTGAATCTTGGTCAAATCCTAGGTTTGACCAAGATTTAAACAAGTATAGATCATGAAAATGAAAATGGAAGCCTGTATCCTTCTTAGTCACCCTAAAATGAAGTTTTTGGGAGGTTTTTGAAATTTCCATGTTTGAAACCCAAAACCACTTATCTTCATGCTTGACTTCGTCATAAGACAGAGTTTAGGGGTTAGGGGGTAGATACATGATTTGTCTAGCTAGTTTGAATATGTCCAGACCTTGTTTATCAACTTTAATGCTTACTATATGACATATAAGAAGACTATGTGCGCTTTGGTTTTTCATTTTTCTGTTTTTTTTTGAATTTTCTGCCAATTTTGTTTGACCAAGATTTAGACAAGTTTTACACGTGAAAACGAATAAGTAAGCCTGGATCCTTCTTAGTCACTCCAAAATGTACCAATTGATAGGTGCGTTAACTTTGCTTCATGGAAAAAATAATGTCATGTAAATGAGTTAACTTGGATTTCCTACCCTTGAATCCATAGGAAACTTTGTTCTAATGCACTATAATAATCAACCGAGTTTTTACACCAACAGGTCTGTCACTTACGTGTGGTGCCCATGCGTGAGGTCCCACACTTCAGTGAGCACAAGTCACGTGCAATAGGTACGCAAACTCCCAGACATTTTCTTTGTCAAGAGAAGACGCATCAGGATGCGTATTGGAAGTCTGTGGGTCCTTCTGGATCCTTCGGTCGTCCCTCTCAAAAAAAAAAAAAAACAAATCTCTCTCATTCTCGGCCTCGCTCGACTCGCTCGCACCTCCTGCTCACTGACAAACCCTGCACAAAAGTCAACATCATCACCCGAAAAAGGGGAGACACCATAATTCTCTCCCTTCTTCTCTCCTTCCGAGTGATCCCTCTTCCTCCGAGTTTCACTCGACGGGCAAACACACATGTGCTGCATAGTAATAATAAAAAGGTAGAAAAATCGACCTACGAATCTATAATTAAATAGGTTAAACTAGGGCTTTGCCCAGTACTACAGATCAAGGTTCAAAAAATCCAACTACGGGGTTCGAACAACCCCATTTCTAATCCAAGATTTTTTCGACCTCATCCAATGGCCTCAAACTATAGGCCGGGTTAGCATCTAGTGCAGTATGTGTGAGAATGTATGCACTATGTGTGCTATAACTTGTGTGTCTTTCAAATTTGAATAAGTTTGAAATATTTGAAATGGGGCTTTTGGCTTAAACGTTTGAAACCCAAAACGACTTCTCCTCATGCTAGACTTCATAAGACCGAGTTTAGGGTTAGGGGGTAGATACATGATTTGTCTGGTTTGAATATGTCTAAACCTTGTTTATCAACTTGAATGCTTACTATATGACATAAGAAGACCATGTGCTTTTGTTTTTCATTTTTCTATTTTTTTTAAGAATTTTATGCACATTTGATTCTGGTCAAATCCTAGGTTCAACCAAGATTTAAACAAGTTTCAAGCATGAAAATGAAAACGTAAGCCAAGATCCTTCTTAATTAGTCACTCTAAAATATATGAAGCTTTTGGGACGTACTTGAAATTTCCATGTTTGAAACCCAAAACCAATTCTCTTCATGATTGACTTCATAAGACAGAGTTTAGGGTTAGGGGTAGATATACACATGATTTTTCTGGTTTGAATATGTCTAGACCTAGCTTGTTTATCAACTTGAGTGTTTACTATATATGACATAATTAAGAAGGCTATGTGCTTTGGTTTTTCATTCTTTAGATTTTTTGTCTGAATTTTTATGCCCATTTGAATCTTGGTCAAATCCTAGCTAGGTTTGACCAAGATTTAAATAAGTTTAAAACATGGAAATGAAAAGGTAAGCATCGATCCTTCTTAGTCGCTCTAAAATGAAGCTGAATTTTGGGAGGTTTTTGAAATTTCCATGTTTGAAACCCAAAACCACTTCTCTTCATGCTTGACTTCATAAGACGAAGTTTAGGGTCGATAGGGGGTACGTAGATACATGATTTGTCTTGTTTGAATATGTCTAGACACCTTGTTTATCAACTTGAATGCTTACTTTATGACTTATAAGAGGACTATGTGCATTGGTATTTCATTTTTTGATTTTTATGCCCATTTGAGAATCTTGGTAAAATCCTAGGTTTGTTGAGCAAGATTTAAACAAGTTTAACATGTGAAAATGATAAGGTAATTAAGTCTGGATCTTTCTCTTAGTAACTCTAAAATGAAGCTTTTGGGAGGTTCTTGAATTTACCATGTTTGAAACCCAAAACCACCGTACTTCTGTTCATGCTTGACTTCATAAGATAGAGTTTAGGGTTAGGGGTAGATACATGATTTTTCTGGTTTGAATATGTCTAGACCATGTTTATCAATTTGAATGCTTACTATATGACATAAGAAGGCTATGTGCTTTTGTTTTTCATTCTTTCGATTTTTTTCTGAATTGTTATGCCCATTTGAATCTTGGTCAAATCCTAGGTTCGACCAAGATTTAAACAAGTTTAAAACATGACAATGAAAAGGTAATTAATCATGGATCCTTCTTAATTAACCAGCCGGTCTAATTAAAATGAAGCTTTTTGGGAGGTTTTTGAAATTTCCATGTTTGAAACCCAAAACCACACTTCTCTGCTTCATGCTTGACTTCATATATAATTAAGACAAAGTTTAGGGTTAGGGGGTACATGATTTGTCTGGTTTGAATATGTCTAGACCTTGTTTATGAACTTTTGAATGCTTACTATATGACATAAGAAGAATATGTGCTTTGGTTTTTTATTTTATTTATTTTTTTTATTTTATGCCCATTTGAATATTGGTCAAATCCTAGGTTTGACCAAGATTTAAACAAGTTTAAAACATGAAAATGAAAAGGTAAGCCTGGATCCTTCTTAACTAGTCACTCTAAAACGAAGCTTTAATTTTGGGAGGTTTTTGAAATTTCCATGTTATTTGAAACCCAAAACCACTTCTCTTCATGCTTGACTTCATAAGACGAAGTTTAGGGTCGATAGGGGGTAGATACATGATTTGTCTGGTTTGAATATGTCTAGACCATGTTTATCAATTTGAATGCTTACTATATGACATAAGAAGGCTATGTGCTTTTGTTTTTCATTCTTTCGATTTTTTTCTGAATTGTTATGCCCATTTGAATCTTGGTCAAATCCTAGGTTCGACCAAGATTTAAACAAGTTTAAAACATGACAATGAAAAGGTAATTAATCATGGATCCTTCTTAATTAACCAGCCGGTCTAATTAAAATGAAGCTTTTTGGGAGGTTTTTGAAATTTCCATGTTTGAAACCCAAAACCACACTTCTCTGCTTCATGCTTGACTTCATATATAATTAAGACAAAGTTTAGGGTTAGGGGTACATGATTTGTCTGGTTTGAATATGTCTAGACCTTGTTTATGAACTTTTGAATGCTTACTATATGACATAAGAAGAATATGTGCTTTGGTTTTTTATTTTATTTATTTTTTTATTTTATGCCCATTTGAATATTGGTCAAATCCTAGGTTTGACCAAGATTTAAACAAGTTTAAAACATGAAAATGAAAAGGTAAGCCTGGATCCTTCTTAACTAGTCACTCTAAAACGAAGCTTTAATTTTGGGAGGTTTTTGAAATTTCCATGTTATTTGAAACCCAAAACCACTTCTCTTCATGCTTGACTTCATAAGACGAAGTTTAGGGTCGATAGGGGGTAGATACATGATTTGTCTGGTTTGAATATGTCTAGACCATGTTTATCAATTTGAATGCTTACTATATGACATAAGAAGGCTATGTGCTTTTGTTTTTCATTCTTTCGATTTTTTTCTGAATTGTTATGCCCATTTGAATCTTGGTCAAATCCTAGGTTCGACCAAGATTTAAACAAGTTTAAAACATGACAATGAAAAGGTAATTAATCATGGATCCTTCTTAATTAACCAGCCGGTCTAATTAAAATGAAGCTTTTTGGGAGGTTTTTGAAATTTCCATGTTTGAAACCCAAAACCACACTTCTCTGCTTCATGCTTGACTTCATATATAATTAAGACAAAGTTTAGGGTTAGGGGGTACATGATTTGTCTGGTTTGAATATGTCTAGACCTTGTTTATGAACTTTTGAATGCTTACTATATGACATAAGAAGAATATGTGCTTTGGTTTTTTATTTTATCTATTTTTTTATTTTATGCCCATTTGAATATTGGTCAAATCCTAGGTTTGACCAAGATTTAAACAAGTTTAAAATATGAAAATGAAAAGGTAAGCCTGGATCCTTCTTAACTAGTCACTCTAAAACGAAGCTTTAATTTTGGGAGGTTTTTGAAATTTCCATGTTTGAAACCCAAAACCACTTCTCTTCATGCTTGACTTCATAAGACGAAGTTTAGGGTCGATAGGGGGTAGATACATGATTTGTCTGGTTTGAATATGTCTAGACCATGTTTATCAAATCCTAGGTTTGACCAAGATTTAAACAAGTTTAAAACATGAAAATGAAAAGGGAAGCATGTATCCTTCTTAGTCACTCTAAAATGAAGTTTTTGGGCGGTTTTTGAAATTTTCATGTTTGAAACCCAAAACCACTTCTCTTCATGCTTGACTTCATAAGACATAGTTTAGGGGTTAGGGGTAGATACATGATTTGTATGGTTTGAATATGTCTAGACCATGTTTATCAACTTTAATGCTTACTATATAACATAAGAAGACTATGTGCTTTTGTTTTTCATTCTTTCGATTTTTTTCTGAATTGTTATGCCCATTTGAATCTTGGTCAAATCCTAGGTTCGACCAAGATTTAAACAAGTTTAAAACATGACAATGAAAAGGTAATTAATCATGGATCCTTCTTAATTAACCAGCCGGTCTAATTAAAATGAAGCTTTTTGGGAGGTTTTTGAAATTTCCATGTTTGAAACCCAAAACCACACTTCTCTGCTTCATGCTTGACTTCATATATAATTAAGACAAAGTTTAGGGTTAGGGGGTACATGATTTGTCTGGTTTGAATATGTCTAGACCTTGTTTATGAACTTTTGAATGCTTACTATATGACATAAGAAGAATATGTGCTTTGGTTTTTTATTTTATCTATTTTTTTATTTTATGCCCATTTGAATATTGGTCAAATCCTAGGTTTGACCAAGATTTAAACAAGTTTAAAACATGAAAATGAAAAGGTAAGCCTGGATCCTTCTTAACTAGTCACTCTAAAACGAAGCTTTAATTTTGGGAGGTTTTTGAAATTTCCATGTTTGAAACCAAAAACCACTTCTCTTCATGCTTGACTTCATAAGACAGAGTTATTTATGGTTTTGGAGGGGTAGATACATGATTTGTCTTATTTGAATATGTCTAGCTAGACCTTGTTTATCAACTTTTGAATGCTTACTATATATATGTATGTGACATAAGAAAACTATGTGCTTTGGTTTTTCATTTTTCTGATTTTTTTGGAATTTTGATGCACATTTGAATCTTGGTCAAATCCTAGGTTTGACCAAGATTTAAACAAGTATAGATCATGAAAATGAAAATGGAAGCCTGTATCCTTCTTAGTCACCCTAAAATGAAGTTTTTGGGAGGTTTTTGAAATTTCCATGTTTGAAACCCAAAACCACTTATCTTCATGCTTGACTTCGTCATAAGACAGAGTTTAGGGGTTAGGGGGTAGATACATGATTTGTCTAGCTAGTTTGAATATGTCCAGACCTTGTTTATCAACTTTAATGCTTACTATATGACATATAAGAAGACTATGTGCGCTTTGGTTTTTCATTTTTCTGTTTTTTTTTTGAATTTTCTGCCAATTTTGTTTGACCAAGATTTAGACAAGTTTTACACGTGAAAACGAATAAGTAAGCCTGGATCCTTCTTAGTCACTCCAAAATGTACCAATTGATAGGTGCGTTAACTTTGCTTCATGGAAAAAATAATGTCATGTAAATGAGTTAACTTGGATTTCCTACCCTTGAATCCATAGGAAACTTTGTTCTAATGCACTATAATAATCAACCGAGTTTTTACACCAACAGGTCTGTCACTTACGTGTGGTGCCCATGCGTGAGGTCCCACACTTCAGTGAGCACAAGTCACGTGCAATAGGTACGCAAACTCCCAGACATTTTCTTTGTCAAGAGAAGACGCATCAGGATGCGTATTGGAAGTCTGTGGGTCCTTCTGGATCCTTCGGTCGTCCCTCTCAAAAAAAAAAACAAATCTCTCTCATTCTCGGCCTCGCTCGACTCGCTCTCGCTCGCTCGCTCGCACCTCCTGCTCACTGACAAACCCTGCACAAAAGTCAACATCATCACCCGAAAAAGGGGAGACACCATAATTCTCTCCCTTCTTCTCTCCTTCCGAGTGATCCCTCTTCCTCCGAGTTTCACTCGACGGGCAAACACACATGTGCTGCATAGTAATAATAAAAAGGTAGAAAAATCGACCTACGAATCTATAATTAAATAGGTTAAACTAGGGCTTTGCCCAGTACTACAGATCAAGGTTCAAAAAATCCAACTACTCTTCATGCTTGACTTCATAAGACATAGTTTAGGGGTTAGGGGTAGATACATGAAAATGAAAATGGAAGCCTGTATCCTTCTTAGTCACCCTAAAATGAAGTTTTTGGGAGGTTTTTGAAATTTCCATGTTTGAAACCCAAAACCACTTCTCTTCATGCTTGACTTCATAAGACATAGTTTAGGGGTTAGGGGTAGATACATGATTTGTATGGTTTGAATATGTCTAGACCATGTTTATCAACTTTAATGCTTACTATATGACATAAGAAGACTATGTGCTTTGGTTTTTCATTTTTCTGATTTTTTTTAGAATTTTGATGCACATTTGAATCTTGGTCAAATCCTAGGTTTGACCAAGATTTAAACAAGTATATATAGAACATGAAAATGAAAAGGGAAGCCTGTATCCTTCTTAGTCACCCTAAAATGAAGTTTTTGGGAGGTTTTTGAAATTTCCATGTTTGAAACCCAAAACCACTTATCTTCATGCTTGAGCAAGATTTGACCAAGATTTAAACAAGTTTAAATCATGAAAATGGAAAGGTAAGCCTCGATCCTTCTTAGTCGCTCTAAAATGAAGCTTTTGGGATGTTCTTGAAATTTCCATGTTTGAAACCCGGCCAAAACGACTTTTCTTCATGCTAGACTTCATAAGATCGACACGGGGTACATATATACATGATTTGTCTGGTTTGGATATATCTAGACCTTGTTTATCAACTTGAATGCTTACGATATGACATAAGAACACTATGTGCTTTTTGTTTTTTATTTTTTGTGCCTATTTGTATCTTGGTCAAATCCTAGGTTTGACCAAGATTTAAACAAGTTTAAAACATGAAAATGAAAAGGGAAACATGTATCCTTCTTAGTCACTCTAAAATGAAGTTTTTGGGAGGTTTTTGAAATTTCCATGTTTGAAACCTAAAACCACTTCTCTTCATGCTTGACTTCATAAGACAGAGTTTAGGGTTAGAGGGGTAGATACATGATTTGTCTTATTTGAATATGTCTAGCTAGACCTTGTTTATCAACTTTTGAATGCTTACTATATATATATGTGACATAAGAAGACTATGTGCTTTTGTTTTTCATTTTTCCGATTTTTTAATTTTATGCCCATTTAAATCTTGGTCAAATCCTAGGTTTGACAATGATTTAAACAAGTTTCAAATATGAAAATGAAAAGGCAAGCATGGATCCTTCTTAGTCACTCTAAAATGAAGCTTTTGATAGGTTTTTGAAATTTCCATATTTGAAACCCAAAACCACTTCTCTTCATGCTTGACTACATAAGACAAAGTTTAGGGTTAGGGGGTAGATACATGATTTTTCTTGTTTGAATATGTCTAGACCCTTGTTTATCAACTTTAATGCTTACTATATGACATAAGAAAACTATGTGCTTTGGTTTTTCATTTTTCTGATTTTTTTGGAATTTTGATGCACATTTGAATCTTGGTCAAATCCTAGGTTTGACCAAGATTTAAACAAGTATAGAACATGAAAATGAAAAGGGAAGCCTGTATCCTTCTTAGTCACCCTAAAATGAAGTTTTTGGGAGGTTTTCAAAATTTCCATGTTTGAAACCCAAAACCACTTAATCTTCATGCTTGACTTCGTCATAAGATAGAGTTTAGGGGTTAGGGGGTATATACATGATTTGTCTAGTTTGAATATGTCTAGACCTTGTTTACCAACTTTAATGCTTACTATATGACATATAAGAAGACTATGTGCGCTTTGGTTTTTCATTTTTTCATTTTTTTATTTTATGCCCATTTGAATCTTGGTTAAATCTAGGATTTGACCAAGATTTAAACAAGTTTAAAACATGAAAATGGAAAGGTAAGCCTGGATCCTTCTTAGTCGCTCTAAAATGAAGCTTTTGGGATGATTTTGAAATTTCCATGTTTGAAACCCAAAACCAATTCTCTTCATGCATGCTTGACTTCATAAGACAGAGTTTAGGGTTAGGGGGTTAGATACATTATTTGTCTAGTTTGAATATGTCTAGACTTTGTATATCAACTTGAATATATTATTGTACCATGTCTCCACACAGCCCAAAATGCACATATTTTCAAAAGTTTTCATGCATGAGTACTTGTAACTAGTAAAAATAGAAAGTAAAAATAGGAACCCCATGTATGAAGGATACTAAAAAGACTCTTTCACATTTTTTTGGTATAGATTATGAGTTTGCTTGGCTTCATACACAAGTGAGTACATGTCATGCAAAAATTAACACGAAATTTAGTTATCATGACCCATTTTTGGCAGGCATTGTGCATATCGCCTTGAGAAACATCTTTGCGAGCCAGTGTATTAAACGTTTATTCACATATAATGGATTTTTTACTTTATTAGTGCACACAATGACAGAATCGGCCAAATGTGTATGATTTTTGTGAAGGTGCTAGAAAAACAAGATGCACTACGATGAAGCATGAAAGGAGGCAAGGGGAGGGATAGTGAAGAGGTGGGAGAGACCGAGAGATGAACCGCAAGGTAATTAAAAAATTGGGGCCAAAACGATTCCAACTTCCTAGGCATTGACCAACTTTGCCCCTCTTAACCCAACGTGGCAGTGAACCCGTATAAGCAACAACTTCCTCTTACTCCGCTTCTCCGAAATGGTAAGAGAACCTCTCTCCAGCTTAAGTGACCAATCGACATATCTATGGCCTTCCGACTTGGCTCTGGTCGCCGCGCGCGTAGTCCTACCACCGACGAGGAAGCGGAGCATCAGCGCCGCCTTCGCTTCGTCCATCGCGCACCAAGGCATAACCCGCCCGCTCTGCACTGGCCGGTTGTTCAGCCCGCGGCGGCGGCGCTGGCCGTGGAGCCCCTCGCCAGCCGCTTCCCGTGCGGGCCGATGGATGCAGAGGCAGGGATCTCCCACGCAACCCCGCATGCGACGCCCGCTCGGCCCTGGCCGGCTTTTCCGCCCGCGCATGCCGCATGGTTTTCTTTGCCAGCAGGTGAGATCCCCTTCCCGGCCGGCGCGAACGATGCGGAGGCAGGGAGCTCCCGTGGCCAGCCGCCTAATCCGACCGCACTTCAGGCGGTGCCGGCCGTGGAGCCAGGCCGTTCTTTCGAAGCGCATCACGGCGACGCCCTTTGCAGGAGCAACACCGCCAAGGAGCTCGTATATAACGTGATGTTCCCGGCACTCTATAGATGCCGGGATGCTCTGCAAGCTTTCGTGCAGGCTAAGAATGCGGCGGCTGCAAATCCCAGGGACGCAGCATTGCAGCGGCGCGCCGATGAGGCTAAGGTGGCGCACGCTTTCCACCAGGCGTGCCTCGACAGGCTTAACATCCAGCACGGCTTCGTGCAACCGCCAAACGCCGCTCCAGCTAAGATCCAAAAATACTCCGGTGAGCATATCACTCCGGAGTAGAACAATCCAATTTCTAGTACTGTAGGAGTACTTTATTAGTGCACAAACCTGGCGAAATTAAAGGTGTGTTCTTTGTGTGTGATGTAAATCTAAAAATTTGAAGGTTCTAGCAAAAACATTTCTTCAGAAATATTCGATGTGTTTGCTTGGCCTTATCTATATATCCGGTGAGCATATATGGATGCCAAATCCTTTACAAACTTTATATTTTTTAAGTGATCGATGTGCATGCATCTATCTCGCCATGGTAAATTAATGAAACAAGTTGCATATTTGCCAGAATTCCAAACTTCGTGAGCAGTATAGAGATCGAGACCTTAATTAATTATTATGAGTAGGATGCATGCATGCATGTCCATTTTCTAGGGTTTTAAAGGATACTAGAGCTTTTCTAGGTTAATTTGCAACTATATGTATATTTGTTTTCTAGTTCTGGGCTGATCATTAAACTCGACGTTGAGTTGTAGATTATGTGAAATTAGTACATGCCATAAAATATAGTATAATTTTTTATGTACCCTACGAGGCAGTACGTGTGGTGTACCCTTAATTATTAATTGGTAGACATGTACCGTTGGCATGTTTGAAGAAAATTTGAATTTGGAAGAAGTTTTTAAAGTAAAATTAACGCAAGCACAAAATCATGTGTGATGGTGAAATTTCTTGAACAAATTAATACAAACCTAGTAATATGAGTTTGTTTGGCTTTCTGCCCACAAGTGAGTATTGTGCGCATGTCCTTTGATGCAAAATCCCGCCATACAAAACTTTTTAGTTATCATATGACCTCAAGTTTGGAAGAGATCGTATTTTAAGCAACTTCACAAACAAGAGATTCTAACAATTATATGCATGCATGAAAGAATGATTTCCCTTTTTTATTACTGTACAAAAATGGCTAGATGTGTGTTAATTGTGAAGGAGGGCTACCAAATTTTAACAGTTGCACATTATTGTCATAATTCCACCTTTTGGAAGCAGTAGGGTAGACATGCTTTCCGCTTGGTAGGATGTGTTAGTGCCATCAATTTTGTAGATATAGGTTCAAGGATTTGTTCATCTTAATCTGGAACTATATATGGATTTTTAAGCTTTTGCCTAGTAATTAAACTCATAATTGAAATAATGTAGGTTATTTAACTACATACATGCCATAAATTCTGACAGGAAATACTTGGACGTGCCTTGCGAGGGTGGTAACAAACAAGAACACAATGACCAAACTTCAAATGCCAATCCACCCACCAAGCTATACGATTGGCATGTACAATCGATCGACTCCTTCTAATCAAATTTGAATACAATAGAAGAAGTTTTAAAAAATTTCAAAATGAGATCAACTTGTGCATTGAGTCATCCTTTGTTATTTATTTGCTTGTAAAAATAGAAACATAGGCATATGAATGTATTCGAAACACTTCACTTTTCAACGGGGAAGGGACCCGAAGGTCCCAGAAAAACAAAAAAAAGATTACAATAGTAGTACTCCTTTGAGAAGGCAGTAGAAGAAGGATCCTCGAAGAGCCAAATGCTTTTATTATCCACAGCTGTTCGGCTCTTTTCCTTCTCGTGTAAGCTATCGCGCAATGATTATACTAGGCTGCTCGATTATACTAATGGTCGGATGGTAGTACAACCATTTTCGCAAACTTCTGCGCCCTTCGTCATGTCAGCATCGTATCCCAGTGTGCAAGCAGTCTGCTCGAATGAAATACTCCTAAGTACGTACGGTATTCCCTCCAAAGACACACCACACGGTATTCCCTCCAAAGACGCACCGTCGCCCCGATCTGCTCGAATGAAATACTCCAAAATACTTCTGCGCCCTTCGTCATGTCAGCATCGTATCCCAGTGTGCAAGCAGTCTCCTATGAAATGGAGACGACATTTTGTTGAAAAGTGTCGGTGCATGCTATATATACCACAGTAGTATGAGAGTTTTTACAGCATTATTCCGATTTCCACAGAATGCATTAAATTTGGAAGCGATGCCACACTGACAAGAGTGGTTTAAACAAGGCCATTATTTTTATTATGTTATATTACTACAATACTCCAAGGTAGCACTAGTAGCCTTCGGTTGTACTCTGCCGGTCGCGCTGCCTCATTCGACCAGACTTTATTCTTCTTCTCATATATATATACAAAATACTGTCTGCCGAGGTTCGATGACCGCACCGTCGCCCCTCTCCGCGCCGCCGTCTTGGGCCGCGCCACCATTCTCCCCGCCGAGTTCTCCCCCGTCCCCGACGCACCACCGTCAAGCACCACCGGACCGATCTTCGCAGGTATGTACATCTCCAACCTCCGGCGAGTACAGAGGTTCATCGGTCATTGTGTTCGATATAACCTTAATTTGGGGATTGCAATGTGAGTAACTTACTGGGTTTTCTAGGAAATGAAAACGGCGTCGCTCGATGCCTACACTGCGTCGGCGGATACATGGAAAGCGGAGACGGATGCTCTGCATGCATCGGCGGAGACATGTAAAGCGGATGCGGAGGCAAAGGCGAAGGCGGTGGCTAGGACGGGCCCGGGCGCTGTGGCGCTGGCAAATGCTCGTATCGAAGCTGCATTTTGTTGGAAAGTCTTGGCGCGTGCTTCGAGAGTTTTGGCGGCGCAGCCGGGAGAACCGTCGGAGGCTTCGAAGCTGGCTGCTTTGAACGCGTCGAGAGCTTGGATGGTGACTTCATCTAAGGCGGCGCTTGTTGCATATGATCGTGACTCGTCAACCCCTTTGTAAGTTCTACCTTCCCCAACTGCAATGAGGTTAGATCTGGTGGATTGGGTTTTTTGCCCAAACCAGACGTGATGATGCATTGAGATGTTTTTGTATTTTTGATGATGCATTCTGCTTCTTTTGTAATTTGGGTGATTCATTATGCTTTTTAGGTAGTAATTTTTCTGATGCACTCACCTCTTCAGGAATTTTTCATGGTTTTTTTTTGTTTTTGTTTTTCTGTCAACCTAGCTAATGCTCTCTGCTGTTTAGCCAAAAGTTGGATGATGCATTGTACTGTTTACATATATTTTACTCTGATGATGCATTTTGCTCTTTTAGCCTTTTAGGTAATTTTTCTGATTCCTTGAACAGTGTGGGAAATTTCGATGAAGAATTTTGCTGTCAACTTAGATGATGTATTGTGCTGTTTACATTTTATTACCTATATCAAAGCTAACCCCATCTGATGTTACCACAGCGTTTTGGGTCCTGTAGAGGTCTCTTTTTCCTCCAATCGTGTTGACACGTTAGCAATTATTACTGTATATGCGAGATTGCCTTCCGTTGGTGCGTCCTATTTTTGTGGTGTTTTTTTTTTTTTTGCAAATTAAGGGCTTCATTGATTATGCAACAGGATTACAATTGCATTGTCCTGTTTACAATATTTTGATTTTGCTGATGCATTGTGCTGTTCACATTATTTTGATTTTGCTGATGCATTGTCCTGTTTACATTATTTTGATTTTGCTGATGCATTGTGCTGTTTACACTATTTTGATTTTGCTGATGCACCGTGCAGTTTAGGAAACTTTGATGATGAATTAGATGATGCATTTTGCTGCTTAGTCAAATTAGATGTTGCATTTTGTTTTAAAAAATAGATGATGCAGTGTGCTGTTTACATAATTTTGACGATGCATCGTGCGATTTGCATAATCCTACCAGCTTCAGTCGAAGGACACCCACAACAATCAACGATCTGCCTGGAGATGTAGTCTCTCAGATTCTTGTCAGGCTTCCTCCCCATCCAACCTGCTTACTAGCTGCATCAGGCACCAAGAAAGCATGGAGGCAATGTATGGGAAGCAATTATTTCAGAAAGCTAACTGTGTCACACAACGGAGGAAACCCGTTGCTAGGGTTTTTCACCAACAACTCCGAGGACAATCGATTCATCACAGAGCATGATCTTCACCCGGCCATCTTGAAGATGCTGGCAATCCCGTCTCAAGTGAACGGTCCCAAAATCTATGTCCTGGGATGCCGCGATGGTATGGTGCTACTCCATTCTAATGTATCCAGAGGGTATATATCAGTCTGGGATCCAATTAGGCAAGTTCTCACAGCGATACCAGAACCACCATTGTGGCGCAATCACACAATTGAAAGCAGCGGCTCAATTCTCTGTTCGAGAAACAACTCTGAACCGTTTACACATTGTGGCAAGTTCTCGGTTGTTTGGATAACAACTAAACGTTACGATGCACAGGCTCATATCTACTCACCAGATTCAAAAGAATGGGAGTTTCTAGCTCGATCAACTCCGATGCTGTCAGAGATTGACCGTAGACCGGCAACTCTCATAGGGGGTATTTTGTACTGGCCAACGAAGTCTAGATATATCATTGAGCTTGACCATGCAAAGAAGACTCTGAAATATATTCAGTGCCCTCATGAGACGCATGATATATTCATGCTTAACATTCACATCTTCAAGGGACATAATGGAGATGTTGCCCTTGCTGTTATAAGAGACTTCACCCTACAAACATGGACCAGTACAAGATCATCAACAGGCGATCACGAGTCATGGACATGTCATATAAATTTTGAATTGGATACTTTTTTTGGCCTTGACACATCATTTCCATACAATTGGAAACATCCAGTAAGGTTACTCTGCGTATTTGAGGACAAAAATGAGCTGGTTGTACGGGCAAAGGAGGGAGTATTCCAATTAGATATGAGCAACTGGCAGTGGAGAAAGTACAATTCTGCTAGACGTTGGTGCACTTTACATCCCTACTCAGTTAGACCGGGTTAGTCATTCATATGTAACCTTTGCATTCATTTACATATGACTTTTGCTGATCAATTTGTTCATTTCCTGACAGTAACCGACCTGATCCAGAGTGCAACATCAAGGACACGAAAAAGAACGCGCTGTCAGGAACCCATCTAATTCAAAGTTCAACATCCATAAGAGAAAAGGAAGTCGCATATGAAGGAGCAAGGCTTGTTTGGGCAAGAAGTGATAGCCCAGCTTTTGTTTGGTCTGATGTCTTTTAGTTTTCGTTCTGGTGGAAATGTCGCTGCACCATTTGTTTGTACTGCAGCTCCATAGTGCTAGCTGCTAGTACGTTGGCGCTGTCCTACGTCTGCTTGTTTTGGGGGCATAAATATGCCACGAAACCTTTGTTTTATGTGATCAAACGGTCATTTCTGCATGTATATGTTCGGGTTCTGATGAAACCTTTTTTGTGATCTGTACATATATTTGAGTCAGTCTGTGTTTTGTTTTATGATGGGCAGGAGTATTTGTTTTACTACACCATTGTTTATCCGAATTGTATTACTCACTCTATTCAAAAAGTTAGCGGCTCACCTTTTTCCTTCAAGATACGGATGTATCTACACACTAAAAACATATATAGATGAAACATCTTCAGACAAAGTTTAGTCACTTATGTATGGACGGGGGTAGTATTATTTATGTTGTGCTCCCAAACAAGCAGACATCGGACAGCGCCTGTTTAAAGTTCATATGTGTAATCTTATTCCCTTTGGAAGTTAAGCATTAAACTCTACTAGTACAACCGTGGTGGTCTTGTGATGTAGTACTCTTTTGATGCATTTGTGATGTAGTAGTACAGTACTTTTTTTTGAACTGGTATAGTACTATCTAAGAAGAGTACTCCCTCCGATTCACATTCATTTTACACCAATAAATATGGATCGGAGCGAGGGAGTAAATTAAACATGGCATCTCGTGCATGAAGCTTGACAGATCGATCAGGTTGGCTAGAATGGCAATACAATGCTCCTCATTAGGCAAATGCATGCCATGTACGATAGTATACATCCAGTAAAGAAGTCTATACTGACATAAAAAAGACTACATTGGGGATGAGAGTCAATTGGGGAATCTACAATACATAAAATCTTGCTCGTAGCTGATTTTGGCTAAGAGGGTTTTACTCACATTACACGTGCCACTTTCCTTGTCTGCAAAACAAGTTCCAATAAAGGAAGAGGAAAGAAGAGGACATTGTGGGCGAGATTGAACACCTTTTTATGTGTTAAGCTGAGGCCTTGTTTAGCTGAGGATTTCGACTTAGGCCTAACAGCTCAGCACACCCAGAAATAAATTTCCTTGCGCGCACCACTCTCAGCAAAAATAACAAAATTGGCACGCAAGATTAAGAACGAAGTGAATTTAAGTAACTTGGTTAGCTTTTCAAGCAATATATTCAGAGAAAGAGCACACATGTCCGGCAAATAATCGTAAGAGAAGAACAATAAATCTAAGGCATTCCACTTCATATGCAGAAGGGACGCGACAGCGCATGGATTCATACCTTGAGTCGACTCTGGCTCGTAGAAGGGCGGTCGCGCCTCGAGGATGCCGGCGACGTCTCCACGTCGATCTCACATATGACTGCTTCTCGGTGGGCGGTGCGCCACGCCATGTAGAAGATCTATCAAAAGAGGAGAGCCCGATGACGCTACCGACGCCTCAACCTTGATAGCACCGGCTTGTTGCTCCGCACCGAGATGCGCCACGTGCAAGATTTAGCGGATGCGCCAATTTTAGAGATATGTCATGATCGTTGTAACAAATTTCAACATGATGATGATTTGATCCTGCACTCGGCCTTGAACATAAGTACTAGTACAGTCTCACAATTTTTTTTATCATTATACTTTGCGAGATTTAGCGGATGCGCCAAATTCAGAGATAGATCATGATCATGGTAACACAATTTTCAATGTAATGATGATTTGATGTTGCACTAGACCTTGAACATAAGTACTAGTACGGTCTCACAATTTTGTATCATTATACTTTGCAAGTTTTAGCGGATGCGCCTATTTTCAGAGGATCATGGTAACAAATTTTCAACGTGATGATGATTTGATGTTGCACTCGACCTTGAACAGAAGTACTACTACTGTCTTACAATTTCTTTATCATTATACTTTGCAAGATTTAGCAGATGCGCCAAATTCAGAGACAGATCATGATCATGGTAACAAATTTTCAACGTGATGATGATTTGATGTTGCACTCGAACTTGAATAGAAGTACTAGTACAATCTCACAATTTTTTTATCATTATACTTTGCGAGATTTAGCGGATGCGCCAAATTCAGAGATAGATCGTGATCATGGTAACACACTTTTCAATGTAATGATGATTTGATGTTGCACTCGACCTTGAACATAAGTACTAGTACGGTCTCACAATTTTGTATCATTATACTTTGCAAGTTTTAGCGGATGCGCCCATTTTCAGAGGTAGATCATGATCATGGTAACAAATTTTCAACGTGATGATGATTTAATGTTGCACTCGAACTTGAACAGAAGTACTAGTATGGTCTCACAATTTTTATTACTCGTATAATTATACTTTGAAAGATATAGCGGATGCGCCAATTTCAGAGATAGATCATGATCATGGTAACAAATTTTTAACGTGATGATGATTTGATGTTGCACTCGGCCTAGAATAGAAGTACTAGTACGGTCTCACAATTTTTTTTATCATTATACTTTGATATAGCGGATACGCTAATTTCAGAGATAGATCATGACCATGGTAGTGACCAATATTCAAGATGATGATGATTTGATTTTGCACTCGGCCTTGAACAGAGGTACTAGTACGGTCTCACAATTTTTTATCATTATACTTGGACCTTAGCGAAATTCAAAATCTCATAGCGGCAAAACTTCCCGCCTACAAAATACAAAAATTTCGTACGCTTCCAAATTCCCATTCTACCCCTGTGGAGATGACAGCAAAGTCGGTTGGTGGGGGGGTCTGCCCGTCATTTTTTGGATCACCACCTCCCTAGCCCGGAAACCCTCCCAAAAAAATTCATTTCCCTCAGACCACCCACCGGAACTTCCCAAGTCCCTCTCTCCCACCTCCACGACCACCGCACCGGAACATCCCCGCCGGACTTCCCTGGCCTACCCGAGCCCTCGCGATCCTCGTCATCCGGCTGCCTGCCGGAGCCGCTTCATCGACGCCGTCATCAACCGGACCGGATCATCCCCGCCGAACCTCGAAACCATATGCTCATCCAGCAGTCTACCGCAGTCGCTTCAGCTGCGGTATCGTCCACCCCACCGGAGCCGCTTCGCCGGATCCGTCGTCCACCGCATCGTATCTTGCTCACCGACACCGCTGTGCATGAACCGGATCTGCTTCACCGGCGCCGTGCATGATCTAAACTCTTCTACTGTCGCTTTTCTATTGCTTGCCTGCAAGTTCTTGTTTAATCTTGGGGGAACCTGTTTGTGCTAACGATTGCAGATGAGATGAGTAACCATGAAGTGTAATGGCCGTCTCTCCAACCCCAAGTAGCACATGTAGCGTACTTCATCACCGGATCTATCAACCCCAGGAAGATCTGCTGTGACTCCCACAGAGTGCTTCTCCTAATGTAAGTCCCTTGTTTTAGCGCCATGTTCTGGGTTCAGATGCTTGTTTGTCTGAAGCTCTTTTAGTTCATTCCTAGCTATGACCGTAACACGTTGCTATTTTCTACTTCATTGCTAACTTTAAGCGATTGAACATTTTGGTTTGCATTCCCTGCTCTGTAGATGTAGCCATCATAACTTCTATCTTGCTCAGTCGTTGTTACAAAAATTATACTGTAGGTATTATAGTAACATCCTGCTATTATTTAGTTCATGGCCAATTTTAAGTAATTGCACATGTTGGTTCGCATTCCCTGCTCTATAGCTTTTGGCATCGTAACTTCTATATTTGGTTTACATTCCCTGCTCTGTAGATCTAGCCATCATAACTTTATCTTGCTCAGTCGTTGTTACAAAAATTATGGCCTGCTACTATGTTGTTTGTGCCAATTTTTTACTCCATGAACATGTTGGCTTGCATTCCCTGTACTACAGGTGATGCCATTGTTTTGTATCTAGTTCATTGTAAGCTAACAAAGTAAGGACTTAGTTTGGCATGCTATCACTCTGCTATCTAGCCTGTAGTACAAATAAACTTGTCATACTACTAGATAATAATTTTGCGTGCCATCTTGTTCTTCAAAAGCTGCATTATTGACTTGTTTCTCTGACTTGGCATGACGCTCACATATGGAAAGCTGAACATATTGGTTTGCATTCCCTCTTATACAAGTTCACAGGTGATCCCACTATATTCTGTATCTGGTCCATCCTAAGCTCCAGCATTAACTATCCTCCATGTGTTGCTCATTACAAGTTTATATCCCGAAACATCTTGATTTGCATCCCCTTCACTATAAGTTCAGGAGTATTATTTAGTTCACGGCCAAAATGAAGTAATTGCACTTGGCACATGTTGGTTCACATTCCCTCCTCTTTAGCTTTTGCCATCGTAACTTCTATTTTTGGTTTACATTCCCTGCTCTGTAGATGTAGCCATCATAACTTCATCTTGCTCAGTCGTTGTTACAAAATTTATAGCCTGCTACTATGTTGTTCATGCCAATTTTGTACTCCCTGAACATGTTGGTTTGCATGGGACTCGACAGTAGTAAGTCTGCTGTTTCATTCTAACATGCTCTGTTATATTGGCTGTTGGTATGCGGCATGCACTCTTTGTTTGCTTATTGTGCGCATTACAATGATCTTGTTATAATGACGAAATGATGAGTTCCAAATTCTTTGCCAAACAATATTGTAGTGTCTTTGCCTTTCCATTGTTGCTGTCTTAACTTGTAATGTCTTTGTTTCAGATATAGGTGCTGCATGGACAACTTAAAAGATTGCCGGATCGCTTCATTGTATTGCTAGGTTTAATTACCATTCAATTTCTTTGGGTTCTGTAATATTTTTTTCAATGCCTTGCAGCTGATGTAATATTTAGTTAGTTTTTATAGTTCTTTCGCGCATTTTTTCTTTGGTGCTTGTGGTAAGTGAGGCTATCCGACAGAAATCAATGCTGCGTAAATATTCTCAGTATCTAAATCACGAATTCCCATCCCTTAAACGGCCCTATTAAGCGAAATCACATATGTGCCTGCCCGCAAAATCCTAAAGCGCATATTATGCCGGCATATAAACAGCAACTAAACGGGCTGGCCCACTTACTTCTTGGGCCAGCCCATTTGATTTACGGTGGACCCCACACTAATTGGGCTGGCCCACTTGCTTTAAGGTGGACCCCACCAACTACTGGGCCGGCCCACTAATTAGTTGGGCCAGCCCATTTGCTTTTTGGTGGACCCCACAAAATAAATGGGCCGGCTTCAAGAGGAAAGTGGGACCCACTGTGTTTTTGGCCCGGCCCACTATCTTGTTGGGCCGCCCACTTGCTATATGGTGGACCCCACATACTAGTTGGGCCGGCCCTTTAACAGGAAAGTGGGACCCACATGTGTTTTTGGCCCGGCCCACTATCGTGTTGGGCCGGCCCACTTGCTATATGGTGGTCCCACATACTAAATGGGCCGGCCTTTAAGAGGAAAGTGGGACCCACCTCTTTTTGGCCCGCCCACTTGTTGGGCGGCCCACTGCTATATGGTGGACCCCACATACTAATTGGGCGGCCCTTTAGCAGGAAAGTGGGACCCACTGTGTTTTTGGCCCGGCCCACTATCTTGCTGGGCCCACTTGCTATATGGTGGACCCCACATACGAAATGGGCCGGCCCTTTAACAGAAAGTGGGACCCACTGTGTTTTTGGCCCGGCCCACTATTTTGTTGGGCCAGCCCACTTGCGTATGGTGGACCCCACAAACGAAATGGGCCGACCCTTTACCTGGAAAGTGGGACCCACCCGTGTTTTTGGCCCCCACTTGCTCTACGGTGGACCCCACACACTAAATGGGGGCCCTTTAACAGAAAGTGGGACCCACTGTGTTTTGGCCCGGTCCACTTGCTTCTTGGCCGGCCTGTCGTGGGTGGACCCCACATGTTAAATGGGCCGCCCATTTAAGTTTTGACCATAACATTAGAGGTTAGGCCCGCCCACGTAACTAATGGACCAGCCCAGCTATATAGTTGACCGGTCAAACTATGTCATCTGGCCCGGCCCGCTTAAGACGTGGCAGGCCTCGTGTGGGCCTACCATCTACCACGGGGTTTCAGCCGGTTAACGCCGTTAACTGGCAGTTAACGGCGTCTGCCACGTGTCAGTTTGCATGACGTCAGCAGTCAACGGGCTCCCGAAAACACTTCCGCAACGGTCCGATTTTCCGTGGCGGAAGGGCGCCCAAGCGCGACGGACCGAAAAAATCGTCGTTGGACTTTGCCTGACGCAGTTTCCACAACGGAACCCATATCGTCGGGTTAGGCCCATAGGCGACGAAAAATACCCCTTAGCGGACGATTTTGAGACGTTGTCTATCAGAACTTTTCTTGTAGTGTTAATACTGAATGGGGTTCGAATGATAACCTGAAGGTGGACTTTTTAGGCATAGATGCAGTTGGATGGCGGTCTATGTACTTTGTCGTAATGCCCGGATTAAATCTCACTATATTTATCATATCATGTACATGCATTGTTATGCCTTTCTCTATTTGTCAATTGCCCGACTGTAATTTGTTCACCCAACATGCTTTTATCTTATGGGAGAGACACCTCTAGTGAACTGTGGACCCCGGTCCTATTCTTTACATAGCATACAATCTAATGCAATTGTGTTTTACTATTTTCTTGCAAACAATCATCTTCCACTCGATACGCTTAATCCTTTGTTACAGCAAGCCGGTGAGATTGACAACCTCACTGTTTCGTTGGGGCAAAGTACTTTGGTTTTGTTGTGCAGATTCCACGTTGGCGCCGGAATCCTGTTGTTGCGCCGCATCACATTTCGCCACCATCAACCTTCAACGTGCTTCTTGGCTCCTACTGGTTCGATTAAACCTTGGTTTCATACTGAGGGAAACTTGCTTCTATACGCATCATACCTTCCACTTGGGGTTCCCAACGGACGTGTGCATCTACGCGTATCAATCGGCACCAGCCGATGCCTGTGCATCGGCTCTCGTCTGTTTAGGGCGCCATACTTTCTTTGGCGGGCGCGCCCTTGTCTCCAATGTTTGCTGAATTTTCGCGGCCAGATCGGGCCGCGCTCTTCTCAACGTGTAGGTACTGTGCTCGGCTTCTTCCAGGTTTCGCAGCCGCTGCACCCTACGCTTCTGAGAATGGCTGAGCCCATCGGGCACCACCTTGGTCGGTGATACCTATCTTCTTCTCCATCTGACTCCTCAAAGTCTTCTTCTTGAGATGACTCAGCTCGTTTATTCTGAGGTGGGAGAGGCCCTAGACGCTCGAACACTGAAACTTCATTTGTCCTCCTCCTTTGCTGTTTGCATTCTGGGCAGTTCTCGATTGTTGGCAATCGGCTCATTCCTGAGTCCCATCAATGTTTGAAGAAAGGACAGTTCCAATGCCTATCCACGTCATCTTGCTCCCTTGACCTCCCTCTAGCGTGACGTTCGTACCCGTCGTTGTTTCTATCATGCTGACGATACCTCCTGTCTTCTGCATCAGACCGACGATATCTTTCATCGTCTTCGTCGTAGCACCGACGTCGGTCTTCTGGTGAGGATTTGTTGAGGAGATGCACGGAGAGTGGGCGCTGATACCGTATGCTTCTCACCTCCTCCTCGGTTAGGTACCGTCTATCATCATCTTGGGGCCGGTCGCGTGGAACGGCCTCCTCTTTATCTTTGCCACGAGAGTGGCTGCTCTCTGCTTTGTCCGCGCCATGGCGGTTCATAAGCCCTGCCATGTTGACACCAAAGGAGAACCCTGGCTCTCTTATGGAGTGGCTGAGATCCACCATGTTGTCGTCAGGAAACGGACGCGTGTTTCCTTTGAACTTGATGCCGTGTGAACGGGTCTTCTCAAAGGAGCCGATGAGCTCGGCTTCACAGATGGCCTTCAGCTCATCGTATTTCTTCTTGTGCTCCGCAGGGAGATCCTCGTATTTGATCTGCTCCTCTGCCATCTCGGATGTCGGTGTTGACGTGGATGTTGCAGAAGATTGTCCCACCGGGCGTGCAGAATGTGTTACCTGCCAAAACCCACCGGCGGGCAATGGTTAAGCAACACGAAGAGCCGGGAGGCTCCCAAGGCCGCTTAGTGGACCCTGGCACCTCGCGTCGTCCCGCAAGTCTTCCAGCCACGTCCTGGCGGTTGCTAGGGCGTGCCACCTGACCTAGACCCGATCAGGAAGGTGTTAGATTGCTTCGATTGTTCCTGCATGGTAGACACGTAAACATTAAATACGAGCCCTATCGGCTCTCAGGTTGCCCTGTGGATCGGCTCAAAGAGCCGATCGCCCCATGGTTCACGTTGGATTTGCAATGACATGGGGATCCTGCTTGATCAAAACAAAGCTAAAACGATCTACGACAGTTTAGGGTTTTCACCGCATAACCGGAACGTCCTACGCGTAGTCGGGCCTAGCAGATACGGAAGATGATGCAAACTACCCCTACAAGAGGCCTAAAAACCAACATTACGTCAATTCCCGGAACATCCCTTGTAGGAACGGTAAACAACACCTAACGCACTACCGGATCGTCCGACCCCAGCATAAGGCCTAACTATGCAGATATTAAACTAATCCTTGCGGAACAAGGAGCAACTATAACAGATCGGATCTACTAAGTAACGAACAAGCAAGATGCTGCCCTTACACCTGGATAGGCGTAAGGGCAGCTAGGTGTCGAGGGACGGCATTGCCACGCAGATATGCACGAGAAAGCATCAATGCAAGCCCCTAAACACCTAAGGATAAGTAGCTGCTCGCCATCAACAACGCTTCAGCACGAGCAGCACAAGGTAGACGAATAAACGTATACGCCTAGATCGCGAGATGCGATCTAGGCAGCATGATGCTTACCCGGAAGAAACCCTCGAAGGAAGGGGTGGCGATGCGCCTGATTTGTGTTTGTTGTGAACGTGATTGTCCTCTTTTCTCGATAACCCTAGATACATATTTATAGTCCAAGGGACTTTCTAAATGAGGCGTGCACCTAATGCACCCAGTACTTAATCTAATCTCGGGACGAGATCTTTTTAAGGGGGAAGGGTTTGTAACATCTCAAGTTTTCAACAATAAATAAATAAAGAAAGAGGAATTTCAAATACTCAATTTTGACAACAAACAAAAACTTTATTTACTCATATAGTGCCATATCTAGTATCATGCATAGTATGTGTTTTTGGTGTGCATTTGCCATGATGAGTGTATTAGTGTGTATCAATGGCACTTAAACCCTAACCCATGATCATCTCACCTCAAGTAGAGAGAAAGTTAAGAAATGTCAAATAACCAAAAAGCCTCACATACACCTTAGACCCATTTTTGCAAATCTTCAAACAAGGACACCAAGGCTTGATTCAATGCTTGTAAAACACTTATATAACATAAACAAACATAAATGCATAGAAGAAACCAGATTCAAATCAAAGAAAAACTCAAATGGTACATACATATGATAATGGTCAATTTGGCCATTTATAAAATGTTGCCCTCTTTACACCCCTGGTTTGGCAAATTCTTAAACTAAACCCCTCTAATTCTTTTCACCTCATCCAAGAGCATGTCAAGAGGAGCAACTTTGTGGTTGACCACCAAGGTTGACTCTGCCTAGTTTGACTTGGGTAAATAAAACAAAATGCTATATGAGAGTAAAGTGAAGATGAGCACTTTTTGGAATCCTTGCAAACCATCACTAAAATGACCACCACCACCATCATTAGATCACATATATTATGTCTTTGAGCTCCACCAAAAAGATTTCAAAAATTCAAACATTTTTCTCTTGCGGCCATTCTGTCGAACACATGGCAGGCACAAAACAGAATTGATCAAATTTGAGTTTTGTCCAACAGATTATAGCATGAACCTTGAGTGAATCTTGTTGATCATTGCACCTGGAGTACTTCTCCATCATTCCAAGTACTGGCTCAAGCAAGTGGAGGCATGGAACAGCCCAAGCTCACCAATGGCAAGCTCATGCCGGCCATCATGCCATCTCTCTCTCTGGCCCGATTCTCTTCCTCTCATCATGTCCTGGAGCAAGCCTAGTACACGACGATCGTCACCCAGCATGGCCCGAGCTCGCCAAGGCTCAGCATTGGCTGAACCAGCCGCGCCCATGCGCGCCCAGTACCATGCCGTGGCATGCCAGGCACGCGGTGAGCGCGCACTGGCCGCGCCAGAGCATGGCGTCGCCCCATCGCCGTAGTCCTCGCTGCTGCCCATTCGTTGCACCGAGAATCACCACCAGTACCCCTACGCACTAGACGCACTCGAGCCTCGCCGGAGGACCTGTCGCCGTCGCCACCGTCGACGCCATGCCGCGGGTACTGCCGCACGATCATCAAGCGCCCGAGCTGTCCTGTCGCTCCCAGGACGCTTCCACTGTACCCAGAGACTCGCCATGCCGTCGCCAATCGAGTGCCGTCCTCGCCTTGCCCTTTGGAGCGCCGGAGAGGCCACGCCGTCGACGACCACTCACAGCACCCACGGCACCATCTCCCCTCTATAAATAGAGACCTCCCGCGGCCTTCTCCTTCACACCAACACGATCGCCTCACCTCACTGCTTCTCCTCGAACAAACCATACACTCAATCGTCGCCGGAGTCGCCGGAATTTGAAGCTTGAAGCCGCCGGAGCCCGCAGATCGCCGTCGTCGATTTACGCCGCCCCGAGCCTCGCCACTGCTACCAGGAGCTTCCTCACCGTCGACAACACCGCCGCGCACCCTCTAGAACCTCGCGGGAACCCGGTACGCCCTCCGACCCCCTAGGCTCGCCGCCAGAACCACGGCCTCTCGCCGGAGAAGACGACGATCGTGCACCGCACGATCGCGTTCTGATCCAACGCACCATTTTAATCCATACCGTTTCGGGATTTATAAGAGACTGACGGGTGGAGCCCACCATGTCAGGCGGCCCGCGCGTGGGCGACACGCTGCTGGGCCGGCCCACTTCTTTTTCCCCGTGTAGCCCACCTAGCCTTCCCGCCAAGCCCACTAGATTCAAATTCTATTTTCTGTTTAATTCGAATTTGCTTACAGATACTTTTTCAAATTTAAATACAACAAAATCCACTACACCAAATTTAGTAAATTTTATATATTCAGAAAGCCCAAGAAATTATCTAAACAATGCCACTGGCCTCACTTCTAAATTATTTGTAGAATTTAAATGATAAAAATAACAAGGCAGAGCCTTTTCCAACTTCAAATAAATATTAAAAATTATCTATAAATGATTTTAAGTTAATTCCAACTCACATAAATCACATTTGATACCCTTTAATTGTTTATGCAAAAATATAGTGTAGTTGTTTTACATGATCATGGACTAGAATTAAATAATGGCTATGTAGCCATTTCTAGTTCATTTAAACTACTTTAAATTAATTATAAAATGGTATGAGAGCTACTCTCTCATTTAAATTGTGATCTCAAGTAATTCAAATAGAGGTACTGACTTTGGTCTAATAAACCTCATACTTGGTTATTGAGAGATATTAAATTATGAGCATGCTAATATTAAAATGCATGAGGTGTAGCACCTCATTTAATTTGTTACTCTCAAATAATAGATATGAAGTGTTGACCTTGGTCAACTAACACTCATACCTTATTATTATTTGCAGAGATTAAATCTTAATAAATTCAATGAGAGGGAATTATCTCCTCCAAGACATTAAAGAGAAATCTTAATGAATATTTATAATAAGAGGAAATTATTTTTCTTTAAAACAAGGAATTAAATCACCTCTCTAATAATGTGTGATGTTAGCATCTATTTGTGTGCATTTTGGTGTGTGCTTAGCTTAGCATTTAATTGTGTGTAGTGATCGTTATACTTGTATTCGTATATAGACGCTAGTCTCGAGGAATACCCGGAAGAGGAAGGCTACAACCCGGAGGAGGAGGAAAACTTTGACTCCTACCCCAACCAAGGCAAGCTAATACTCTTGCAAGCCACCTTAATGCAAAGCTCTTCATGAGCAAGGCACCATTACATATTACTTTATGCTTAAGGATCCTATCCCATGTTTTTACTTTGTTTTATTTTCAAGTATTATACTTCAAAGCACTTTTGATTCATGATTCACTTGGTTTAGAATAGAACAAGAGTGTCAAGGTTAGCATAAGCAAATCAAGCTAGATAGAACCCCCTCATGATTAGATGCTATTGCAAAATAACTAAAATTGACTACTCTAGATGGGAACATTGGATGATGATGTTGAAATGATGAAAGAAATATGAATGGTGAATATGACCAAGAGAAGATGGTGATTTTTGATTAAAAACTGATGATGGTTGGATGCGATACCTTTCCAATATACAAGTACCCCCACAATACCTGATTATGGGTAGGGTCTAACTAGAAGTTTATATGTCTTAGTATGGGTTCCCTCTAAACAAGCGTCATAGGGGTTATGCCGAGGCTGCCTCCGAGAAATGTGAAATGACGTGAATGAGGTGAACTGTCCGGCCCAAGCCCTGTGCAGTTCCCGGGTTAACAGTTGGTTTTCACCGGGAGGCCAAGCTCATGGGGAGAGGTGCCTATACTAGGGGGTGTAAATGAAAGGTTAGGGTTGATGATCCGCGTACTGAGTTACGATTATTCAGAGTTGCCTCTGACGGATGTAATCAAATGTTGTGGCACAAGTGTGCAACCTCTGCAGAGTGTTAAACCTATTCGAATAGCCGTGTCCACGGTTACGGACGATTGGAAAGGCCATACTGTTCCGTTGTCAGAACTTGTCTTACAAAGGAATGATGATTCTTGAACGGTGACTTGACTTGTTGAAATACACCACCGAGGTGGTGGGAATGACACTAATGTTCCCACTTGAGTTAGTCTAGAGATTCAAGCATCTTTACTAAATACTTACAAAATAAACTTGGCTTTATGCAAATAAACCTAGAGCTTAGCAACCATTAATATTGATAATTACTTACATTAGTGTTAGTTTGCGAGTACTTAAGTACTCATGGCTGTGTCCCTGGCTATTCCAATGCCAGACTATGAAGAGGAGCAACAGTACGAGGATGACGGTCAACAAGACGTCTACCAGAACTAGGATGCTTCTAACGTCAAGCGTTGGCCTGTGGATAGATAGTTCCACCTACTACGACGCTTCCGCTAGTTATCTATGTTCGTTGATCGTTTAGATCAACTATTTGTGTAATCTTGAATAATGTAATATATGGTGTAAGACTTTATGTGTTGTAATAAATGATGACTCTATGGTATTCAACTGTTATGTCTCGCAACAACAATATTCCTGGGATTGCGATGTATGACATAATAGGCATCTGGACTTAAAAATCCGGGTGTTGACAAGTTGGTATCAGAGCCATTGTTTGACCTTAGAAGCCCCTAGTTTAGAATGGACGTTTGGAACACATAGATTCAAAAGCTAATAAAAGAAATAGTTATGAAAACTTATTCATACTCTTACCTTTGAGGTCCTTTGCAAAATAACAAGTTCATGTCTTCTTACAATTAAAAGTTTGAACACTTGCACCTCTCTAACTTACTCATCCATGTCTCTACAGATGGAGCACTTCGCTCAGACCGAGTCTTACCGCCTAGGCAACGCTGGAGGCCTCATCTTTGAGGAGGACCTGACTGAGCTTTCCCTGTTCCTCGGACGCCCCTTCCCGGAGTTTTTCGGGGGACGGGTCACCAACCAGCTCGGAGGACAGATGCAGTGGATCGTCTGCGCCGACCTCCGCGGAACGTCCGAGTCACCCCCGACCAGCAGGATCCAGTTCTCCGTCTTGGAGAACAGCTGGCTGGACGGCCTTGCTCGGGCCATGAAGGAAGCACTAGCCCGTCTGTGCGGGCTGGAGCTGCCCCGAATCCGGGGAACCCGCTACTTCCACATGGCAAGGCACGACTCCATGGGGGCACCGATGGACCTCTCGCCCCACCCCGAGCTGAAGTCCCACGTGGACCACACCGACTACATGCTCTGCGAGACCTACGTCCAGCTCGACAACGCTCGCTCCCTCGCCAACTTCGCCTACGACCAGATGGCTCAGAAGGACGAGATCACCAAGATCATCGCCGCAGAGCGCAAGACCCTTCGCCGTGAGAACGCGAAGAAGGACTACAAGATCTCCCGCCTCCGCGACCAGATCGCCAACCTCAAGGAGACCATCAAGACTCAGGAGGACCAGCTCAAGGCCCTCGAGAGCGAAGGAGAGGGGGAAGACATCCAAGGGGATGGCTACTCCTATGTGAGCAACGACAACGACTATGAAGAGGATGATGATGACCTGGCCTACTACCCTTACGAGGATGGCCATGAGCACCTGACAGCCGGGATGGATGACACCGTCCCGATCCGTGTCGATGAAGCTTAGTTTCACTTGTGCACCTTGCGTAGGTGTAAGTTGTATCGGTCCCACTGTATCGTAGTTTGTTGAAAGGGTTCTTCAAACCCTCCTATGTGTAAGCTTGTAATGTTTGCATCATGAATAAAATAAAAGTGTGTTTAAGTTTCAATTTATCCAAGAACTCAAGTTTTTAACTTAAGCCCAAAATAAACCATAGAAATTTCCCTCTCGTCTCATAATCTATCTACATATTCAGATGGCTCATCGCAACTCGGAAGCTATGATGCTATGATGCAACTGATGCAGACAGGGAGACTGATCGAGCTGAGCGTCAAGCCAGCCTAGCAGCACTGCAACAACTAGCCAACAACCAGCAGGGCCATGGACACCATGACCATCCAGGGTCCAAACTCAAGAACTTCCAGAACACCAACCCACCGGTGTTTAGCAAGACGGAGGAACCTCTTGATGCAGACGATTGGCTCCAGACAATGGAGAACAATCTGGAAGTGGCCGGAGTAGAGGCCAACGACAAGGTTCTGTTCGCCACACACTATCTGGCAGGACCTGCACGTGCCTGGTGGACGAGTGCCCGCGCATTGAACGCAGGGCAAATGATGTCTTGGGCTGACTTCAAGCTCAAGTTCAGCAAGTACCATGTGCCCCAGGGCCTGATCAAGAAGATGCGGGATGAGTTCCGCGAACTCAAGGGACGGATGACTGTGGTAGAGTACCGTGACAAGTTCCTCACCTTGTCAAGGTACGCCCCTGATGAGACGGACACCACCGACAAGAGGAAGGAGAGGTTCCTGAACGGACTACATGATGAAATGCAGACTGTGCTGGTCAACATTCCATTTGCTGACCTTGAAGCCCTTGTCGACTCCGCCATCCAGATGGAGGGCAAGCTGAACCAGGCCAACGAGAACCGCAAGCGCAGGATGATGCAACAGAGTGGGCCCAGCAATACCTCAAGGTATCGCCCCAGCTCAAGCGGAGGGTTCCCTCCCAGAAACAACAAGCCACCAACCCCGATGTCACGCCCCGGTTTTCAGCACCGGAGCGGAGGAAACTCCAGGCCAGGAGGCCACCACAACAACAACCACGGCAACAACAACTACGTCCACCACAACACCAACTTCAACCGCGCTCCGATGAGAGCCCCCGCCAACAACAACAACAACACCGCACCAAGGACCGGGAGCAACGCTATTCCGGTTACTCCCAAGGACAAGACCACCATCACTTGCTATGAGTGTGGTGTAGTGGGACACTTTTCCAATGAGTGCCCCAAGAGGCTCGCCAAGATCGCCGCCAACACCGCTGCACCTGCCCAGCAGCAACGCCGTGTCTCCACCGGCAAAAAGTTCACCCCCAACAACCCAACAACCGTGGAGGCCGCCTCTTTCACATGAGTGCGGAAGAAGCTCAGGAAGCGCCAGATGTTGTGCTGGGTATGTTCTCTGTTAACTCCGTACCAGCAAGAGTGTTGTTTGATTCCGGAGCATCGCATTCTTTTGTCACCGAAGATTTTGCATGCACTAGTAAGATTCAACCCACCAGTTTGAAGCATGTCATGATAGTTCAAATACCTGGATCAACAACAAAGCTAGAAAAATTTGCAAAGATGTGCCCATCATCATACATGAAATAGAATTTTATGCAAATTTGATTGTTCTGGGAACAAAGGGTTTGGAAGTAGTACTGGGTATGGATTGGATGTCCAAACATCAAGGACTGATAGATTGTGCCAAGAAGGCCATCACCATGACTAGTAGCACCGGAGTACTAGTGGAGCACATATCGGAAAGGCTACCTAGAAACTTCACTTGTAACCAGAGTCAAGCCCAACCCACCTTGGATCAGATTAGGGTCGTCTGTAGATACCCTGATGTGTTTCCTGAAGGTTTACCCGGTATGCCCCCAGATCGGGATATCGAGTTTATCATTGAGTTAATCCCCGGAACAGGACCTATAGCCCAGAGAGCTTACAGCATGAACCCAGCAGAGTTAGTGGAACTGAAGAAGCAACTGGACGAACTCTTGGCCAAGGGTCTGATCCGACCAAGTGCGTCACCTTGGAGGTCCCCAGTCTTGTTTGTGGACAAAAAGGATGGGACGATTCGTTTATGTACGGATTACCGCAAGCTCAATGATGTCACTATCAAGAACAAGTATCCCTTGCCCAAAATAGAAGACCTGTTTGACCAATTGACCGGTGCCACCGTGTTCTCTAAGATTGATCTTAGGACAGGGTACCATCAGCTGAAGATCCGTGCATCGGACATCCCCAAAACTGCCTTCACCACCAGATATGGATTGTATGAGTACAATGTCATGTCATTTGGATTGACCAATGCCCCGGCATACTTCATGAACCTCATGAACAAGATCTTCATGAACTTTTTGGACAAGTTTGTCGTTGTTTTCATCGACGACATCCTAATCTACTCCAAGACCGAAGAGGAACATGAGCAACACCTGGAGATAATCCTAGAAACCCTTAGACAGCACAAGTTGTACGCAAAGTTCAGCAAGTGCGAGTTCTGGTTGAAAGAAGTCGGATTCCTGGGACACATCTTGTCTGCAGGAGGAATTGCCGTGGACCCCGCAAAGATCAAGACCGTTGCAGAATGGAAAGTCCCAACCACTCAGACCGAAGTCCGTGCTTTTCTTGGATTGGCGGGCTACTACCGCCGATTCGTTGAAGGATTCTCGAGCATAGCAAGACCCATGACCCAACTGCTGAAGAAGGACAAGAAGTTTGACTGGACGGACAAATGTGAAGAGAGCTTCCAGAAGCTCAAGGCAAGACTGACGACAGCCCCAATACTAATCATGCCGGACATCACCAAGCCTTTTGACGTTTACTGTGACGCCTCCAAGATTGGTCTTGGATGTGTGTTGATGCAAGGAGGGAAGGTGATATCGTATCTGTCAAGGCAACTGAAGCAGCATGAGCAGAATTACCCAACTCACGACTTAGAACTCGCAGCAGTTGTGTTAGCATTGAAGGTTTGGCGTCATTACCTCATGGGTAATCGATGCGAGATTTACTCGGATCACAAGAGTTTGAAGTATATCTTCACTCAGAAGGAACTAAACATGAGGCAAAGAAGATGGATCGAGTTGATCAAGGATTACGACCTAGAGATTCATTACCACCCCGGAAAGGCCAATGTGGTAGCCGATGCTTTGAGCCGACAACCATGTCAGCTCAACTCCATGATCGCGGAAGAGCAACCTAGCCTGTACCAAGAGTTTGAGCAGTTTAGACTGGAGCTAGTTAGCGAAGGTTATCTCGCCAGCATAGAGTTACAACCTACCTTGGTTAGTCAAATCAAGGAAGCACAGAAAGGAAATGCTAGCATCGACGGAATCAAGAACCAGATAGCTGCAGGAAAGGCACCTGGATTCACCGTAGATGAAGAAGGAGTACTTTGGTACAACGGACGCTTGTGCGTGCCGTCAGATTCTGAGCTAAAGCAAGTCATTCTGAAGGAAGCCCATGACACCCTTTATTCCATTCATCCCGGTGGTACCAAGATGTACCAGGACTTGAAGGAACAGTTCTGGTGGCATGGAATGAAGCGAGAAATCGGGAGCTACATCGCCAAGTGTGACATTTGTCAAAGAGTCAAGGCCGAGCATCAACGACCCGCAGGACTACTACAGCCCCTGCAGATTCCCGAATGGAAGTGGGATTCGGTAGGAATGGACTTCATCACCGGACTGCCCAAGTCTAGCAAAGGAAATGATTCTATCTGGGTAGTGGTCGACAGGTTGACCAAAGTCGCCCATTTCATCCCCGTCAAGACCACCTACCAAGGACCCAAGCTGGCAGAATTGTACATCTCCCGAATAGTCACCCTACATGGAACCCCGAAGTCAATAGTGTCAGATAGAGGATCTCAATTCACCTCGAGATTCTGGCAGAAGGTGCATGAAGGGCTAGGCACCCGCCTGAATTTTAGCACAGCATACCACCCGCAGACGGATGGACAGACTGAACGAGTCAATCAAATCCTTGAAGATATGTTGAGAGCATGTGTACTAGAGTATGGATCCAAGTGGGAAGATTGTCTGCCTTACGCCGAGTTCTCGTACAACAACAGCTAGCCAGCCTGCAGATGGCCCCCTTTGAAGCATTGTACGGAAGAAAGTGTCGTACCCCTCTGAATTGGTCGGAAGTCGGAGAGAGCCAAGTGTTTGGACCAGACGTTCTCCGAGAAGCCGAAGAGAAGGTACACAAGATCCGGGAGTACCTGAAGACAGCCCAGTCCAGGCAGAAGAGTTACGCCGACAAAAGACGCCGGGAAATGACCTTCGAGATCGGAGACTTTGTGTATCTCAAAGTATCCCCTCTTAAAGGAATGCAGAGATTCCAGCTTAGAGGAAAGCTTGCACCCCGCTATGTTGGACCCTTCAAGGTTCTTAGTCGCCGGGGAGAGGTATCGTACCAACTGGAATTACCGGAAGAAATGGCAGCGGTACACAATGTGTTTCACATCTCACTGCTTCGCAAGTGCTTAGAGGTACCAGAAAAGACCGAGGTCTTCAAGAACATTGATCACAGATCTGTGGACATCAACTCAGATCTGACCTACAGAGAAGTACCAATTCGCATCCTGGAGGAAGCTTTCAGAACTACTCGCACCCGGAGTATCAAATTTCTGAAGGTCCAATGGAGTAATCACACCGAAGAAGAAGCTACCTGGGAGAGGGAAGACTTCATGAAGACTGAGTACCCCAATCTCTTTAGTACCTAGTTTTCTTTGAGATCTCGGGACGAGATCTTTTGTAAGGGGGAAGGGTTTGTAACATCTCAAGTTTTCAACAATAAATAAATAAAGAAAGAGGAATTTCAAATACTCAATTTTGACAACAAACAAAAACTTTATTTACTCATATAGTGCCATATCTAGTATCATGCATAGTATGTGTTTTTGGTGTGCATTTGCCATGATGAGTGTATTAGTGTGTATCAATGGCACTTAAACCCTAACCCATGATCATCTCACCTCAAGTAGAGAGAAATTTAAGAAATGTCAAATAACCAAAAAGCCTCACATACACCTTAGACCCATTTTTGCAAATCTTCAAACAAGGACACCAAGGCTTGATTCAATGCTTGTAAAACACTTATATAACATAAACAAACATAAATGCATAGAAGAAACCAGATTCAAATCAAAGAAAAACTCAAATGGTACATACATATGATAATGGTCAATTTGGCCATTTATAAAATGTTGCCCTCTTTACACCCCTGGTTTGGCAAATTCTTAAACTAAACCCCTCTAACTCTTTTCACCTCATCCAAGAGCATGTCAAGAGGAGCAACTTTGTGGTTGACCACCAAGGTTGACTCTGCCTAGTTTGACTTGGGTAAATAAAACAAAATGCTATATGAGAGTAAAGTGAAGATGAGCACTTTTTGGAATCCTTGCAAACCATCACTAAAATGACCACCACCACCATCATTAGATCACATATATTATGTCTTTGAGCTCCACCAAAAAGATTTCAAAAATTCAAACATTTTTCTCTTGCGGCCATTCTGTCGAACACATGGCAGGCACAAAACAGAATTGATCAAATTTGAGTTTTGTCCAACAGATTATAGCATGAACCTTGAGTGAATCTTGTTGATCATTGCACCTGGAGTACTTCTCCATCATTCCAAGTACTGGCTCAAGCAAGTGGAGGCATGGAACAGCCCAAGCTCACCAATGGCAAGCTCATGCCGGCCATCATGCCATCTCTCTCTCTGGCCCGATTCTCTTCCCCTCATCATGTCCTGGAGCAAGCCTAGTACACGACGATCGTCACCCAGCATGGCCCGAGCTCGCCAAGGCTCAGCATTGGCTGAACCAGCCGCGCCCATGCGCGCCCAGTACCATGCCGTGGCATGCCAGGCACGCGGTGAGCGCGCACTGGCCGCGCCAGAGCATGGCGTCGCCCCATCGCCGTAGTCCTCGCCTGCTGCCCATTCGTTGCACCGAGAATCACCACCAGTACCCCTACGCACTAGACGCACTCGAGCCTCGCCGGAGGACCTGTCGCCGTCGCCACCGTCGACGCCATGCCGCGGGTACTGCCGCACGATCATCAAGCGCCCGAGCTGTCCTGTCGCTCCCAGGACGCTTCCACTGTACCCAGAGACTCGCCATGCCGTCGCCAATCGAGTGCCGTCCTCGCCTTGCCCTTTGGAGCGCCGGAGAGGCCACGCCGTCGACGACCACTCACAGCACCCACGGCACCATCTCCCCTCTATAAATAGAGACCTCCCGCGGCCTTCTCCTTCACACCAACACGATCGCCTCACCTCACTGCTTCTCCTCGAACAAACCATACACTCAATCGTCGCCGGAGTCGCCGGAATTTGAAGCTTGAAGCCGCCGGAGCCCGCAGATCGCCGTCGTCGATTCACGCCGCCCCGAGCCTCGCCACTGCTACCAGGAGCTTCCTCACCGTCGACAACACCGCCGCGCACCCTCTAGAACCTCGCGGGAACCCCGGTACGCCCTCCGACCCCCTAGGCTCGCCGCCAGAACCACGGCCTCTCGCCGGAGAAGACGACGATCGTGCACCGCACGATCGCGTTCTGATCCAACGCACCATTTTAATCCATACCGTTTCGGGATTTATAAGAGACTGACGGGTGGAGCCCACCATGTCAGGCGGCCCGCGCGTGGGCGACACGCTGCTGGGCCGGCCCACTTCTTTTTCCCCGTGTAGCCCACCTAGCCTTCCCGCCAAGCCCACTAGATTCAAATTCTATTTTCTGTTTAATTCGAATTTGCTTACAGATACTTTTTCAAATTTAAATACAACAAAATCCACTACACCAAATTTAGTAAATTTTATATATTCAGAAAGCCCAAGAAATTATCTAAACAATGCCACTGGCCTCACTTCTAAATTATTTGTAGAATTTAAATGATAAAAATAACAAGGCAGAGCCTTTTCCAACTTCAAATAAATATTAAAAATTATCTATAAATGATTTTAAGTTAATTCCAACTCACATAAATCACATTTGATACCCTTTAATTGTTTATGCAAAAATATAGTGTAGTTGTTTTACATGATCATGGACTAGAATTAAATAATGGCTATGTAGCCATTTCTAGTTCATTTAAACTACTTTAAATTAATTATAAAATGGTATGAGAGCTACTCTCTCATTTAAATTGTGATCTCAAGTAATTCAAATAGAGGTACTGACTTTGGTCTAATAAACCTCATACTTGGTTATTGAGAGATATTAAATTATGAGCATGCTAATATTAAAATGCATGAGGTGTAGCACCTCATTTAATTTGTTACTCTCAAATAATAGATATGAAGTGTTGACCTTGGTCAACTAACACTCATACCTTATTATTATTTGCAGAGATTAAATCTTAATAAATTCAATGAGAGGGAATTATCTCCTCCAAGACATTAAAGAGAAATCTTAATGAATATTTATAATAAGAGGAAATTATTTTTCTTTAAAACAAGGAATTAAATCACCTCTCTAATAATGTGTGATGTTAGCATCTATTTGTGTGCATTTTGGTGTGTGCTTAGCTTAGCATTTAATTGTGTGTAGTGATCGTTATACTTGTATTCGTATATAGACGCTAGTCTCGAGGAATACCCGGAAGAGGAAGGCTACAACCCGGAGGAGGAGGAAAACTTTGACTCCTACCCCAACCAAGGCAAGCTAATACTCTTGCAAGCCACCTTAATGCAAAGCTCTTCATGAGCAAGGCACCATTACATATTACTTTATGCTTAAGGATCCTATCCCATGTTTTTACTTTGTTTTATTTTCAAGTATTATACTTCAAAGCACTTTTGATTCATGATTCACTTGGTTTAGAATAGAACAAGAGTGTCAAGGTTAGCATAAGCAAATCAAGCTAGATAAAACCCCCTCATGATTAGATGCTATTGCAAAATAAATAAAATTGACTACTCTAGATGGGAACATTGGATGATGATGTTGAAATGATGAAAGAAATATGAATGGTGAATATGACCAAGAGAAGATGGTGATTTTTGATTAAAAACTGATGATGGTTGGATGCGATACCTTTCCAATATACAAGTACCCCCACAATACCTGATTATGGGTAGGGTCTAACTAGAAGTTTATATGTCTTAGTATGGGTTCCCTCTAAACAAGCGTCATAGGGGTTATGCCGAGGCTGCCTCCGAGAAATGTGAAATGACGTGAATGAGGTGAACTGTCCGGCCCAAGCCCTGTGCAGTTCCCGGGTTAACAGTTGGTTTTCACCGGGAGGCCAAGCTCATGGGGAGAGGTGCCTATACTAGGGGGTGTAAATGAAAGGTTAGGGTTGATGATCCGCGTACTGAGTTACGATTATTCAGAGTTGTCTCTGACGGATGTAATCAAATGTTGTGGCACAAGTGTGCAACCTCTGCAGAGTGTTAAACCTATTCGAATAGCCGTGTCCACGGTTACGGACGATTGGAAAGGCCATACTGTTCCGTTGTCAGAACTTGTCTTACAAAGGAATGATGATTCTTGAACGGTGACTTGACTTGTTGAAATACACCACCGAGGTGGTGGGAATGACACTAATGTTCCCACTTGAGTTAGTCTAGAGATTCAAGCATCTTTACTAAATACTTACAAAATAAACTTGGCTTTATGCAAATAAACCTAGAGCTTAGCAACCATTAATATTGATAATTACTTACATTAGTGTTAGTTTGCGAGTACTTAAGTACTCATGGCTGTGTCCCTGGCTATTCCAATGCCAGACTATGAAGAGGAGCAACAGTACGAGGATGACGGTCAACAAGACGTCTACCAGAACTAGGATGCTTCTAACGTCAAGCGTTGGCCTGTGGATAGATAGTTCCACCTACTACGACGCTTCCGCTAGTTATTTATGTTCGTTGATCGTTTAGATCAACTATTTGTGTAATCATGAATAATGTAATATATGGTGTAAGACTTTATGTGTTGTAATAAATGATGACTCTATGGTATTCAACTGTTATGTCTCGCAACAACAATATTCCTGGGATTGCGATGTATGACATAATAGGCATCTGGACTTAAAAATCCGGGTGTTGACAGCAGCTAAGCCCAAACTCTTCGTGCAAGGCCGCTTCAAAGGTGCTCCACGTGTAATCTTCAAAGCCCATCTTCGCTTGCGGCCACCTCCTGATTTGGCCAAAATTTATCTTGATACGCGTAGATGCACACGTCCGTTGGGAACCCCAAGTGGAAGGTATGATGCGTATAGAAGCAAGTTTCCCTCAGTATGAAACCAAGGTTTAATCGAACCAGTAGGAGCCAAGAAGCACGTTGAAGGTTGATGGTGGCGAAATGTGATGCGGCGCAACAGGGATTCCGGCGCCAACGTGGAACCTCGCACAACACAACCCAAGTACTTTGCCCCAACGAAACAGTGAGGTTGTCAATCTCACCGGCTTGTTAACAAAGGATTAACCGTATTGTGTGGAAGGTGATTGTTTGCAAGAAAACAGTAAAACAAGTATTGCAGTAGATTGTATGCTATGTAAAGAATAGGACCGGGGTCCACAGTTCACTAGAGGTGTCTCTCCCATAAGATAAAAGCATGTTGGGTGAACAAATTACAGTCGGGCAATTGACAAATAGAGAAGGGCATAACAAAGCATATACATGATATGATAAATATAGTGAGATTTAATCCGGGCATTACGACAAAGTACATAGACCGCCATCCAACTGCATCTATGCCTAAAAAGTCCACCTTCAGGTTATCATCCGAACCCCATTCAGTATTAAGTTGCAAAGCAACAGACAATTGCATTAAGTATGGTGCGTAATGTAATCGACAACTACATCCTTAGACATAGAATCAATGTTTTATCCCTAGTGGCAACAGCACATCACAACCTTAGAACTTTCTGTCACTGTCCCAGGTGTCAATGAAGGCATGAACCCACTATCGAGCATAAATACTCCCTCTTGGAGTTAAGAGTAAAAACTTGGCCAGAGCCTCTACTAATAACGGAGAGCATGCAAGATCATAAACAACACATAAACAATAGATTGATAATCACCATAACATAGTATTCTCTATCCATCGGATCCCGACAAACACAACATATAGTATTACAGATAGATGATCTTGATCATGTTAGGCAGCTCACAAGATCCAACAATGAAGCACAATTAGGAGAAGACGACCATCTAGCTACTGCTATGGACCCATAGTCCAGGGGTGAACTACTCACTCATCACTCCGGAGGCGACCATGGCGGTGTAGAGTCCTCCGGGAGATGAATCCCCTCTCCGGCAGGGTGCCGGAGGCGATCTCCGAATCCCCGAGATGGGATTCGCGGCGCGGCGTCTGGAAGGTTTTCCATATCGTGGCTCTCGGTACTGGGGTTTTCGCACGGAGGCTTTAAGCAGGCGGCAACGTGGGCCACACGAGGCCCCACACCACAGGTCGGCGCGGCCAAGGCCTGGGCCGCGCCGCCCTATGGTGTCGGCCCTCGTGGCCCCACTTCGACTCCTCTTCGGTCTTCGGAAGCTTCGTGCAAAAATAGGACCTGGGCGGTGATTTCGTCCAATTCCGAGAATATTTCCTTACTAGGATTTCTGAAACCAAAAACAGCAGAAAACAAAATCGGCTCTTCGGCATCTTGTTAATAGGTTAGTTCCAAAATGCGTAAATACGACATATAATGTGCATAAAACATGTAGGTATCATCAATAATGTAGCATGGAACATAAGAAATTATCGATACGTTGGAGACGTATCAGCATCCCAAGCTTAGTTCTCGTCCCGAGCAGGTAAAACGATAACAAAGATAATTTCTGAAGTGACATGCCATCATAATCTTGATCATACTATTTGTAAACATATGTAATGAATGCAGCGATCAAAACAAAGGTAATGACATGAGTAAACAACTGAATCATAAAGCAAAGACTTTTCATGAATAGTACTTCAAGACAAGCATCAATAAGTCTTGCATAAGAGTTAACTCATAAAGCAATAAATCAAAGTAAAGGTATTGAAGCAACACAAAGGAAGATTAAGTTTCAGCGGTTGCTTTCAACTTATAACATGTGTATCTCATGGATATTGTCAACATAAAGTAATATAACAAGTGCAATATGCAAGTATGTAGGAATCAATGCACAGTTCACACAAGTGTTTGCTTCTTAAGGTGGAGGGAGATAGGTAAACTGACTCAACAATAAAAGTAAAAGAAAGATCCTTCAAAGAGGAAAGCATCGATTGCTGTATTTGTGCTAGAGCTTTTATTTTGAAAACATGAAACAATTTTGTCAACGGTAGTAATAAAGCATATGAGTTATGTAAATTATATCTTACAAGTTGCAAGCCTCATGCATAGTATACTAATAGTGCCCGCACCTTGTCCTACTTAGCTTGGACTACCGGATCTTTGCATGCCATGTTTCAACCAAGTGTCACAAAGGGGTACCTCCATGCCGCCTGTACAAAGGTCTAAGGAGAAAGCTCGCATTTTGGATTTCTCGCTTTGATTATTCTCAACTTAGACATCCATACCGGGACAACATGGACAACAGATAATAGACTCCTCTTAAATGCATAAGCATGTAGCAACAATTATTATTCTCATATGAGATTGAGGATATATGTCCAAAACTGAAACTTCAACCATGATTCATGGCTTTAGTTAGCGGCCCAATGTTCTTCTCTAACAATTTGCATGCTCCAATCATTAAGGTGGCAGATCCTTCAGACAGACATGCATAGCAACTCACATGATATTCAACAATAGTTGATGGCGTTCCCCAGAAGCATGGTTATCGCACAACAAGCAACTTAATAAAAGATAAAGTGCATAAGTACATATTCAATACTACGATAGTTTTTAAGGCTATTTTGTCCCATGAGCTATATATTGCAAAGGTGAATGATGGAATTTTAAAGGTAGCACTCAAGCAATTTACTTTGGAATGGCGGAGAAATACCATGTAGTAGGTAGGTATGGTGGACACAAATGGCATAGTAGTTGGCTCAAGGATTTTGGATGCATGAGAAGTATTCCCTCTCGATACAAGGTTTAGGCTAGCAAGGTTATTTGAAGCAAACTCAAGGATGAACCGGTGCAGCAAAACTCACATAAAAAACATATTGTAAACATTATAAGACTCTACACCGTCTTCCTTGTTGTTCAAAACTCAATACTAGATATTATCTAGATCTTAGAGAGACCAAATATGCAAATCAAATTTTAGCAAGCTCTATGTATTTCTTCATTAATGGGTGAAAAGCATATGATGCAAGAGCTTAAACATGAGCACAACAATTGCCAAGTATCACATTATCCAAGACATTTTAGAATTACTACATGTAGCATTTTCCAATTCCAACCATATAACAATTTAACGAAGAAGAAACTTCGCCTTGAACATTATGAGTAAAGCCTAAGGACATATTTGTCCATATGCAACAGCGGAGCATGTCTCTCTCCCACAAAGTGAATGCTAGGATCCATTTTATTCAAACAAAAACAAAAACAAAAACAAACCGACGCTCCAAGTAAAGAACACAAGATGTGACTGAATAAAAATATAGTTTCAGGGGAGGAACCTGATGATTTTGTCGATGAAGAAGGGGATGCCTTGGGCATCCCCAAGCTTAGACGCTTGAGTCTTCTTAAAATATGCAGGGGTGAACCACGGGGGCATCCCCAAGCTTAGAGCTTTCACTCCTCTTGATCATAGTATATCATACTCCTCTCTTGACCCTTGAAAACTTCCTTCACACCAAACTTCAAGCAAACTCATTAGAGGGTTAGTGCACAATTAATAATTCACATATTCAGAGGTGACACAATCATTCTTTACACTTCTGTACATTGCATAAAGCTACTGGACATTAATGGATCAAAGAAATTCATCCAAAATAGCAAAAGAGGCAATGCGAAATAAAAGGCAGAATCTGTCAAAAACAGAACAGTCCGTAAAGACGAATTTTAAAATGGCACCAGACTTGTTCAAATGGAAAAACTCAAAACTAATGAAAGTTGAGTACATATCTGAGGATCACGCTCGTAAATTGGCAGATTTTTTCGAATTTTCTACAGAGACTTGTGCCCAGATTCGTGACAGACAGCAATGCTGTTTCTGCGCAGCGATCCCAAATATAACATCAACTTTGACATAGAAATTTTACTTGGCACAAAAACATGATAAGGAGAGGTTGCTACAGTAGTAAACAACTTCCAAGACTCAAATATAAAACAAAGTACTGTAGTAAAAAACATGGGTTGTCTCCCATAAGCGCTTTTCTTTAACGCCTTTCAGCTAGGCGCAGAAAGTGCAAATCAAGTAACATCGAGAGTAGAAGCATCAACATCATAACTTTTTCTAATAATCAAGAAGTTTTGTAGCCGCCCCCAATGTGATGGACATAAAAGTACCTCCAGCAGCTGAATCCAATAAATTCCGTGAAGAAAAATTTAGTCCTGCATAGAAGGTTTGGATGATCATCCAAGTAGTCAGTCCATGGGTTGGGCAATTTTTTACCAAAGTTTTCATTCTCTCCCATGCTTGAGCAACATGTTCAGTATCTAATTGTTTAAAATTCATTATGCTACTTCTCAAAGATATAATTTTAGTGGGAGGATAATATCTACCAATAAAAGCATCCTTGCATTTAGTCCATGAATCAATACTATTCTTAGGCAAAGATAGCAACCAATCTTTAGCTCTTCCTCTTAATGAGAAAGGAAACACTTTCAATTTAATAATATCACCATCTACATCCTTGTACTTTTGCATTTCACAAAGTTCAACAAAATTATTGAGATGGGCAGCAGCATCATCAGAACTAACACCAGAAAATTGATCTCTCATGACTAGATTTAGTAAAGCAGGTTTAATTTCAAAAAATTCTGCTGTAGTAGCAGGTGGAGCAATAGGTGTGCATAGGAAATCATTATTATTTGCATTTGTGAAGTCACACAACTTAGTATTTTCAGGGGTATTCATTTTAGCAACGGTAAATAAAACAAACTAGATAAAGTAAATGCAAGTAACTAATTTTTTTGTGTTTTTGATATAGAGAGCAAGACAGTAAATAAAGTAAAACTAGCAACTAATTTTTTTGTGTTTTGATTTAGTGCAGCAAACAAAGTAGTAAATAAAATAAAGCAAGACAAAAACAAAGTAAAGAGATTGAGAAGTGGAGACTCCCCTTGCAGCGTGTCTTGATCTCCCCGGCGCCAGAAAAAGTGCTTGATGCGCGTAGATGTACACGTCCGTTGGGAACCCCAAGAGGAAGGTATGATGCGCACAATGGCAAGTTTTCCCTCAGAAAGAAACCAAGGTTTAATCGAACCAGGGAGCCAAGAAGCACGTTGAAGGTTGATGGTCGCGAAATGTGATGCGGCGCAACACCAGGGATTCCGGCGCCAACGCGGAACCTGCACAACACAACCCAAGTACTTTGCCCCAACGAAAGTGAGGTTGTCAATCTCACCGGCTTGCTGTAACAAAGGATTAAACGTATCGAGTGGAAGATGTTTGCAAAGAAAACAGTAAACACAATTGCAGTAGATTGTATGCTATGTAAAGAATAGGACCGGGGTCCACAGTTCACTAGAGGTGTCTCTCCCATAAGATAAAAGCATGTTGGGTAAACAAATTACAGTCGGGCAATTGACAAATAGAGAAAGGCATAACAATGCATATACATGATATGATAAATATAGTGAGATTTAATTGGGCATTACGACAAAGTACATAGACCGCCATCCAACTGCATCTATGCCTAAAAAGTCCACCTTCAGGTTATCATCCGAACCCCCTCCAGTATTAAGTTGCAAAGCAACAGACAATTGCATTAAGTATGGTGCGTAATGTAATCAACAACTACATCCTTAGACATAGAATCAATGTTTTATCCCTAGTGGCAACAGCACATCCACAACCTTAGAACTTTCTGTCACTGTCCCAGATTCAATGGAGGCATGAACCCACTATCGAGCATAAATACTCCCTCTTGGAGTTAAGAGTAAAAACTTGGCCAGAGCCTCTACTAGTAACGGAGAGCATGCAAGATCATAAACAACACATAAACAATAGATTGATAATCACCATAATCATAGTACTCTCTATCCATCGGATCCCGACAAACACAACATATAGAATTACAGATAGATGATCTTGATCATGTTAGGCAGCTCACAAGATCCAACAATGAAGCACAACAAGGAGAAGACGACCATCTAGCTACTGCTATGGACCCATGGTCCAGGGGTGAACTACTCACTCATCACTCCGGAGGCGACCATGGCGGTGTAGAGTCCTCCGGGAGATGAATCCCCTCTCCGGCAGGGTGCCGGAGGCGATCTCCGAATCCCCCGAGATGGGATTCGGCGGCGGCGTCTCGGAAGGTTTTCCGTATCGTGGCTCTCGGTACTGGGGGTTTCGCGACGGAGGCTTTAAGTAGGCGGAAGGTCAACGCGGGGGCCACACGAGGGGCCAGGGGGTAGGTCGGCGCGGCCAGGGCCTGGGCTGCGCGGCCCCCTCGGCTGCCTCGTGGCCCCACTTCGTTATCTCTTCGGTCTTCGGAAGCTTCGTGCAAAAATAGGACCTGGGCGAAAGTTTCGTCCAATTCCGAGAATATTTCTTTACTAGGATTTCTGAAACCAAAAACAGCAGAAAACAAGAACTGGCTCTTCGGCATCTTGTTAATAGGTTAGTTCCAAAATGCATAAATATGACATATAATGTGCATAAAACATGTAGGTATCATCAATAAAGTAGCATGGAACATAAGAAATTATCGATACGTTGGAGACGTATCAGCATCCCCAAGCTTAGTTCTGCTCGTCCCGAGCAGGTAAAACGATAACAAAGATAATTTCTGAAGTGACATGCCATCATAATCTTGATCATACTATTTGTAAACATATGTAATGAATGCAGCGATCAAAGCAAAGGTAATGACATGAGTAAACAACTGAATCATAAAGCAAAGACTTTTCATGAATAGTACTTCAAGACAAGCATCAATAAGTCTTGCATAAGAGTTAACTCATAAAGCAATAAATCAAAGTAAAGGTGTTGAAGCAACACAAAGGAAGATTAAGTTTCAGCGGTTGCTTTCAACTTATAACATGTATATCTCATGGATATTGTCAACATAAAGTAATATAACAAGTGCAATATGCAAGTATGTAGGAATCAATGCACAGTTCACACAAGTGTTTGCTTCTTAAGGTGGAAGGAGATAGGTAAACTGACTCAACAATAAAAGTAAAAGAATGGTCCTTCAAAGAGGAAAGCATCGATTGCTGTATTTGTGCTAGAGCTTTTATTTTGAAAACATGAAACAATTTTGTCAACGGTAGTAATAAAGCATATGAGTTATGTAAATTATATCTTACAAGTTGCAAGCCTTATGCATAGTATACTAATAGTGCCCGCACCTCGTCCTACTTAGCTTGGACTACCGGATCTTTGCATGCCATGTTTCAACCAAGTGTCACAAAGGGGTACCTCCATGCCGCCTGTACAAAGGTCTAAGGAGAATGCTCGCATTTTGGATTTCTCGCTTTTGATTATTCTCAACTTAGACATCCATACCGGGACAACATGGACAACAGATAATGGACTCCTCTTAAATGCATAAGCATGTAGCAATGATTATTATTCTCATATGAGATTGAGGATATATGTCCAAAACTGAAACTTCCACCATGATTCATGGCTTTAGTTAGCGGCCCAATGTTCTTCTCTAACAATTTTGCATGCTCCAACCACTAAAATGATAGATCCTTCAGACAAGACGGACATGCATAGCAACTCACATGATATTCAACAATAGTTGATGGCGTTCCCCAGAAGCATGGTTATCGCACAACAAGCAACTTAATAAAATATAAAGTGCATAAGTACATATTCAATACTACGATAGTTTTTAAGGCTATTTTGTCCCATGAGCTATATATTGTAAAGGTGAATGATGGAATTTTAAAGGTAGCACTCAAGCAATTTACTTTGGAATGGCGGAGAAATACCATGTAGTAGGTAGGTATGGTGGACACAAATGGCATAGTAGTTGGCTCAAGGATTTTGGATGCATGAGAAGTATTCCCTCTCGATACAAGGTTTAGGCTAGCAAGGTTATTTGAAGCAAACTCAAGGATGAACAGGTGCAGCAAAACTCACATAAAAGACATATTGTAAACATTATAAGACTCTACACCGTCTTCCTTGTTGTTCAAAACTCAATACTAGATATTATCTAGACCTTAGAGAAACCAAATATGCAAATCAAATTTTAGCAAGCTCTATGTATTTCTTCATTAATGGGTGCAAAGCATATGATGCAAGAGCTTAAACATGAGCACAACAATTACCAAGTATCACATTATCCAAGACATTTTAGAATTACTACATGTAGCATTTTCCAATTCCAACCATATAACAATTTAACGAAGAAGAAACTTCGCCTTGAACATTATGAGTAAAGCCTAAGGACACATGTGTCCATATGCAACAGCGGAGCGTGTCTCTCTCCCACAAAGTGAATGCTAGGATCCATTTTATTCAAACAAAAACAAAAACGAAAACAAACCGACGCTCCAAGTAAAGAACACAAGATGTGATTGAATAAAAATATAGTTTCAGGGGAGGAACCTGATGATGTTGTCGATGAAGAAGGGGATGCCTTGGGCATCCCCAAGCTTAGACGCTTGAGTCTTCTTAAAATATGCAGGGGTGAACCACGGGGGCATCCCCAAGCTTAGAGCTTTCACTCCTCTTGATCATAGTATATCATTCTCCTCTCTTGACCCTTGAAAACTTCCTTCACACCAAACTTCAAGCAAACTCATTAGAGGGTTAGTGCACAATTAATAATTCACTCATTCAGAGGTGACACAATCATTATTTTCACTTCTGGACATTGCATAATGCTACTGGACATTAGTGGATCAAAGAAATAAATCCAACATAGCAAAAGAGGCAATGCGAAATAAAAGGCAGAATCTGTCAAAAACAGAACAGTCCGTAAAGACGAATTTAAAGATGGCACCAGACTTGCTCAAATGGAAAAACTCAAAACTAATGAAAGTTGCGTACATATCTGAGGATCACGCTCGTAAATTGGCAGATTTTTTCGAATTTTCTACAGAGAACTGTGCCCAGATTCGTGACAGACAGCAATGCTGTTTCTGCGCAGCGATCCCAAATATAACATCAACTTTGACATAGAAACTTTACTTGGCACAAAAACATGATAAGGAGAGGTTGCTACAGTAGTAAACAACTTCCAAGACTCAATAAAACAAAAAATTGCTGTAGGTAAAAACATGGGTTGTCTCCCATAAGCGCTTTTCTTTAACGCCTTTCAGCTAGGCGCAGAAAGTGCAAATCAAGTAACATCGAGAGTAGAAGCATCAACATCATAGCTTGTTCTAATAATAGAATCAAAAGGCAACTTCATTCTCTTTCTAGGGAAGTGTTCCATACCTTTCTTGAGAGGAAATTGATATTTAATATTACCTTCCCTCATATCAATAACAGCACCAACGGTTCGAAGAAAAGGTCTTCCCAATACAATAGGACAAGATGCATTGCATTCGATATCCAAGACAACAAAATCAACGGGGACAAGGTTATTGTTAACCGTAATATGCACATTATCAATCCTCCCCAAAGGTTTCTTTTTAACATTATCGGCAAGATTAACATCCAAATAACAATTCTTCAATGGTGGCAAGTCAAGCATATCATAAATCTTTTTAGGCATAACAGAAATACTTGCACCAAGATCACATAAAGCATTACATTCAAAGTCATTGAATTTCATTTTAATGATGGGCTCCCAACCATCTTCTAACTTTCTAGGAATAGAAGTTTCAAGTTTTAGTTTCTCTTCTCTAGCTTTTATGAGAGCATTTGTAATATGCTTTGTAAAGGCTAAATTTATAGCACTAGCATTAGGACTTTTAGCAAGTTTTTGTAAGAACTTTATAACTTCAGAGATGTGACAATCATCAAAATCTAAATCATTATGAGCTACAGCAATGGGATCATTGTTCCCAAGGTTGGAAAAAATTTCAGCAGTTTTATCACAAGCAGTTTCAGCAGTTTTAGCAATTTCAGGCAGTTTTGTACGCTTTGCACTAGGAGTAGAAACATTGCCAACACCAATTATTTTACCATTGATAGTAGGAGGTGCAGCAACATGTGGAGAATTAGCATTACTAGTGGTGGTAATAGTCCAAACTTTAGCTACATTATTCTCTTTAGCTAGTTTTTCATTTTCTTCTCTATCCCACCTAGCACGCAGTTCAGCCATTAATCTTATATTCTCATTAATTCTAACTTGGATGGCATTTGCTGTAGTAGTAATCTTATTATCAATATCATTATTAGGCATAACTTTCAATTTTAAAAGATTTACATCAGAGGCAAGTCTATCAACTCTAGAAGCGATAGTATCAATTTTATCAAGCTTTTCCTCAACAGATTTGTTAAAAGCAGTTTGTGTACTAATAAATTCTTTAAGCATGGCTTCAAGACCAGAGGGTACACTCCTATTATTATTGTAAGAATTTCCATAAGAATTACCATAACCATTACCATTAGCAGAAGGATATGGCCTATAGTTATTACCAGAGTTGTTCCTATAAGCATTGTTGTTGAAATTATTATTTTTAATGAAATTCACATCAACATTTTCTTCTTGAGCAACCAATGAAGCTAAAGGAACATTATTTGGATCTACATTAGATCTACCATTCACAAGCATAGACATAATCACATCAATCTTATCATTCAAGGAAGAGGTTTCTTCAACAGAATTTACCTTCTTACCTTGTGGAGCTCTTTCCGTGTGCCATTCAGAGTAATTTATCATCATATCATCAAGAAGTTTTGTAGCCGCCCCCAATGTGATGGACATAAAAGTACCTCCAGCAGCTGAATCCAATAAATTCCGTGAAGAAAAATTTAGTCCTGCATAGAAGGTTTGGATGATCATCCAAGTAGTCAGTCCATGGGTTGGGCAATTTTTTACCAAAGTTTTCATTCTCTCCCATGCTTGAGCAACATGTTCAGTATCTAATTGTTTAAAATTCATTATGCTACTTCTCAAAGATATAATTTTAGTGGGAGGATAATATCTACCAATAAAAGCATCCTTGCATTTAGTCCATGAATCAATACTATTCTTAGGCAAAGATAGCAACCAATCTTTAGCTCTTCCTCTTAATGAGAAAGGAAACACTTTCAATTTAATAATATCACCATCTACATCCTTGTACTTTTGCATTTCACAAAGTTCAACAAAATTATTGAGATGGGCAGCAGCATCATCAGAACTAACACCAGAAAATTGATCTCTCATGACTAGATTTAGTAAAGCAGGTTTAATTTCAAAAAATTCTGCTGTAGTAGCAGGTGGAGCAATAGGTGTGCATAGGAAATCATTATTATTTGCATTTGTGAAGTCACACAACTTAGTATTTTCAGGGGTATTCATTTTAGCAACGGTAAATAAAACAAACTAGATAAAGTAAATGCAAGTAACTAATTTTTTGTGTTTTTGATATAGAGAGCAAGACAGTAAATAAAGTAAAACTAGCAACTAATTTTTTTGTGTTTTGATTTAGTGCAGCAAACAAAGTAGTAAATAAAATAAAGCAAGACAAAAACAAAGTAAAGAGATTGAGAAGTGGAGACTCCCCTTGCAGCGTGTCTTGATCTCCCGGCAACGGCGCCAGAAAAAGTGCTTGATGCGCGTAGATGTACACGTCCGTTGGGAACCCCAAGAGGAAGGTATGATGCGCACAGCGCAAGTTTTCCCTCAGAAAGAAACCAAGGTTTAATCGAACCAGTAGGAGCCAAGAAGCACGTTGAAGGTTGATGGTCGCGAAATGTGATGCGGCGCAACACCAGGGATTCCGGCGCCAACGCGGAACCTGCACAACACAACCCAAGTACTTTGCCCCAACGAAACAGTGAGGTTGTCAATCTCACCGGCTTGCTGTAACAAAGGATTAAACGTATCGAGTGGAAGATGTTTGCAAAGAAAACAGTAAACACAATTGCAGTAGATTGTATGCTATGTAAAGAATAGGACCGGGGTCCACAGTTCACTAGAGGTGTCTCTCCCATAAGATAAAAGCATGTTGGGTAAACAAATTACAGTCGGGCAATTGACAAATAGAGAAAGGCATAACAATGCATATACATGATATGATAAATATAGTGAGATTTAATTGGGCATTACGACAAAGTACATAGACCGCCATCCAACTGCATCTATGCCTAAAAAGTCCACCTTCAGGTTATCATCCGAACCCCCTCCAGTATTAAGTGCAAAGCAACAGACAATTGCATTAAGTATGGTGCGTAATGTAATCAACAACTACATCCTTAGACATAGAATCAATGTTTTATCCCTAGTGGCAACAGCACATCCACAACCTTAGAACTTTCTGTCACTGTCCCAGATTCAATGGAGGCATGAACCCACTATCGAGCATAAATACTCCCTCTTGGAGTTAAGAGTAAAAACTTGGCCAGAGCCTCTACTAGTAACGGAGAGCATGCAAGATCATAAACAACACATAAACAATAGATTGATAATCACCATAATCATAGTACTCTCTATCCATCGGATCCCGACAAACACAACATATAGAATTACAGATAGATGATCTTGATCATGTTAGGCAGCTCACAAGATCCAACAATGAAGCACAACAAGGAGAAGACGACCATCTAGCTACTGCTATGGACCCATGGTCCAGGGTGAACTACTCACTCATCACTCCGGAGGCGACCATGGCGGTGTAGAGTCCTCCGGGAGATGAATCCTCTCTCCGGCAGGGTGCCGGAGGCGATCTCCGAATCCCCCGAGATGGGATTCGCGGCGGCGTCTCTGGAAGGTTTTCCGTATCGTGGCTCTCGGTACTGGGGGTTTCGCGACGGAGGCTTTAAGTAGGCGGAAGGTCAACGGGGGGCCACACGAGGGCCCAGGGGTAGGTCGGCGGGCAGCGCCTGGGCGCCGGCCTCCCCTCTGGCTGCCTCGTGGCCCCACTTCGTTATCTCTTCGGTCTTCCGGAAGCTTCGTGCAAAAATAGGACCCTGGGCGAAAGTTTCGTCCAATTCCGAGAATATTTCTTTACTAGGATTTCTGAAACCAAAAACAAGAAAACAGCAACTGGCTCTTCGGCATCTTGTTAATAGGTTAGTTCCAGAAAATGCATAAATATGACATATAATGTGCATAAAACATGTAGGTATCATCAATAAAGTAGCATGGAACATAAGAAATTATCGATACGTTGGAGACGTATCATCAGTCCATGGGTTGGGCAATTCTTTACCAAAGTTTTCATTCTCTCCCATGCTTGAGCAACATGTTCAGTATCTAATTGCTTAAAATTCATTATGCTACTTCTCAAAGATATAATTTTAGCGGGAGGATAATATCTACCAATAAAAGCATCCTTACATTTAGTCCATGAATCAATACTATTCTTAGGCAAAGATAGCAACCAATCTTTAGCTCTTCCTCTTAATGAGAAAGGAAACACTTTCAATTTAATAATATCACCATCTACATCCTTATACTTTTGCATTTCACAAAGTTCAACAAAATTATTAAGATGGGCAGCAGCATCATCAGAACTAACACCAGAAAATTGATCTCTCATAACCAGGTTCAGTAAAGCAGGTTTAATTTCAAAGAATTCTGCTGTAGTAGCAGGTGGAGCAATAGGTGTGCATAGGAAATCATTATTATTTGCGTTTGTGAAGTTACACAACTTAGTATTTTCAGGGGTATTCATTTTAGCAACGGTAAATAAAACAAACTAGATAAAGTAAATGCAAGTAACTAATTTTTTTGTGTTTTTGATATAGAGAGCAAGACAGTAAATAAAGTAAAACTAGCAACTAATTTTTTGTGTGTTTTGTTTAGGTGCAGCAAACAAAGTAGTAAATAAAATAAAGCAAGACAAAAACAAAGTAAAGAGATTGAGAAGTGGAGACTCCCCTTGCAGCGTGTCTTGATCTCCCCGGCAACGGCGCCAGAAATTTAGCTTGATATGCGTAGATGCACACGTCCGTTGGGAACCCCAAGTGGAAGGTATGATGCGTATAGAAGCAAGTTTCCTCAGTATGAAACCAAGGTTTAATCGAACCAGTAGGAGCCAAGAAGAACGTTGAAGGTTGATGGTGGCGAAATGTGATGCGGCGCAACAACAGGGATTCCGGCGCCAACGTGGAACCTGCACACAACCCAAGTACTTTGCCCCAACGAAACAGTGAGGTTGTCAATCTCACCGGCTTGCTGTAACAAAGGATTAACCGTATTGTGTGGAAGATGATTGTTTGCAAAAAAACAGTAAAACAAGTATTGCAGTAGATTGTATGCTATGTAAAGAATAGGACCGGGGTCCACAGTTCACTAGAGGTGTCTCTCCCATAAGATAAAAGCATGTTGGGTGAACAAATTACAGTCGGGCAATTGACAAATAGAGAAGGGCATAACAATGCATATACATGATATGATAAATATAGTGAGATTTAATCCGGGCATTACGACAAAGTACATAGACCGCCATCCAACTGCATCTATGCCTAAAAAGTCCACCTTCAGGTTATCATCCGAACCCCATTCAGTATTAAGTTGCAAAGCAACAGACAATTGCATTAAGTATGGTGCGTAATGTAATCGACAACTACATCCTTAGACATAGAATCAATGTTTTATCCCTAGTGGCAACAGCACATCACAACCTTAGAACTTTCTGTCACTGTCCCAAGTGTCAATGAAGGCATGAACCCACTATCGAGCATAAATACTCCCTCTTGGAGTTAAGAGTAAAAACTTGGCCAGAGCCTCTACTAATAACAGAGAGCATGCAAGATCATAAACAACACATAAACAATAGATTGATAATCACCATAACATAGTATTCTCTATCCATCGGATCCCGACAAACACAACATATAGTATTACAGATAGATGATCTTGATCATGTTAGGCAGCTCACAAGATCCATCAATGAAGCACAATTAGGAGAAGACGACCATCTAGCTACTGCTATGGACCCATAGTCCAGGGGTGAACTACTCACTCATCACTCCGGAGGCGACCATGGCGGTGTAGAGTCCTCCGGGAGATGAATCCCCTCTCCGGCGGTGCCGGAGGCGATCTCCTGAATCCCCCGAGATGGGATTCGCGGCGGCGGCGTCTCTGGAAGGTTTTCCGTATCGTGGCTCTCACCGGGCTCGCGACGGAGGCTTTAAGTAGGCGAAGGGCAACGTGGGGCCACACGAGGGCCCCACACCACAGGTCGGCGCGCCAAGGCCTGGGCCGCGCCGCCCATGGTGTCGCCCCTCGTGGCCCCACTTCGACTCCTCTTCGGTCTTGGAAGCTTCGTGCAAAAATAGGACCCTGGGCGGTGATTTCGTCCAATTCCGAGAATATTTCCTTACTAGGATTTCTGAAACCAAAAACAGCAGAAAACAACAACTGGCTCTTTGGCATCTTGTTAATAGGTTAGTTCCAGAAAATGTGTAAATACGACATATAATGTGCATAAAACATGTAGGTATCATCAATAAAGTAGCATGGAACATAAGAAATTATCGATACGTTGGAGACGTATCAGCTCCCAAGCATTGGGACGAGCAAGAGTTCGACTTCGACTTCGTGCCAGAGGGCCGACCCGAGGACCTCGTCTGGTCGGATGGCGACATGCCCCTGACTGACGGGGAAGATGACCTCCGATTCCTGATTGACGGAGAACTGGAGGCGGAGAGCGACGACGACGACCCTCTCTTCCGGGGTAAATTCACTTCCTCCACCAAAGAAGAAGAAGAAGAAGAAGAGGACGACGAAGACGAAGACATCTCCTCCGACACGAAGAAGGAACCAGAGGACGACACCTCCTCCGATGAACCGCCACCAAAGCGCATCCGTGGCTGGGCCTGGTCCGATGAGGAGGACGATGATGAAGAGGAAGAGGCCTCCGCTGAAGGTCACAGTAGCAGCGACGAGGAATTCGTCGACAGTAGCAATGACGGCAGCTACCCCAGCGACGACGAAGACGGCAACAGCCCTTAGAGTAGGGATTTACTAGCATAAGACTAGCCGTAGCAATCTGTTCCCCTTTTGTTGAGCAATCAGCTTCTCCTTGTAAGAAATCCCCTTTTAAATCAATGAAGATGGATAGATTCTTCCTTTTGAGGGCAATCAGCTCTTCTATGTAAGAAATCTGATCATCGATGAAGAATTTCCTCTAATTTGACTTTGTCGATTTTCTTCAAATTGATTTAGCCGATTTTCCCTCAATACTCCACTATAATAAATATAGCAATCTATGATAGCCGATGTCCACCCACTCGGTCCCACGTAATCCATCCTTCCACTCCTCAACTGACGACTTTGAGACCTGATAAGCTTCAAGAACCCATCAAACAAAGAAAGTTGTACCGAAGGATCAGCCGATGATATCCCAATCGGCTTCTCTTTCTCATCCATCGACCAGCTGCCCCCGAGCCTTAGTCAAGGCGAGAATAGCGGTGAGGATGCACAGATCAGACAAAGGGCTTTGAACTCAGGTAATTTGAGGCAGCCACCATGCAGAGCCAGCCAAACTTGCCCCCATTGATCACCTTCTTCGCCGAAAGCCGATGTTGAACATGCAGCTGGTAGATCTTGTGTAATTGTACTAGAGTCGATGTCCAAGCATCGGCTGTGCCGAAAATATTTATATTTTCGATTTTTTATCAGCCGATTGATTCCTGAATCGGCTCACCTGGGTACATTTTCATGGTCTTGTATGCCTTGTACGCCTTGTACCTTCTCCGTGTATGCCCCCCGATCTCCTTCAGTTCAATGATGTAGCCTCTGGTGAGAATGTTGAAATCGTCACCTTGGTCAAGCCCTATGGGTTGGCTGTGATCCTTGAATTCGCTAGCACCGCTACACTTGAAGACTTGCAAACGAAGTTGGAGGTCCTCGTAGAGAAGATCTGAGTCACCAAACAGTTGGAGGTCCTCGCAGAGTAGAGCCTCGCCATGTAACTCGAAGACTACTTCATCAGGCTTCTTCTTATAACAGTTTGTACCCCTTGAGTCGATGGCCGTGCATCGGCTTTTAATTCTTAAGTCGATGTCTACGCATCGGTTGTGTCCAAAAGTTTTGGAGTTTTGGAGTTTTCCATTTTTTACGGCCGATTTTTTTACGCATCGGCCCCCATACTTGAGCTGCTCTGCTGGGCATTTGACATCCATTCTCAGCTTCGTATCCTCGTGTCTCATCCATCTATGTGCCCCCCGAGCCGATTCTGTCAAGTCATTGATGGTATCGGCTCTTCAGGCATCTGTTGGATCAATGCTGAACACAGACAAACGTACGTCGAGGATAATTTTGGCCGATTGCCAGAATCGGCCTCCTTTTCCGTTGCAATGCTTGACGATGGTTTGCAACTTCTTGGATTTCCACTGTAGCTACGTGACATGCTGGAGATAAGATCCTTTGCTTTTCATTTTTTGAGGGCCGATCGCAGGGATCGGCCTTGCCACGTATGTCCATAGCCTTGGGCGTTGCTACTCTGTCAGGCCGGTGGATAAAACCAGCCTTACCCCATTTTTCGAAGCTTCGATGCGCTCACAGCCCTCTAAACTGATTCCAGAGAGCGGCTCTTGGTTATCTGCTTCCCACACACTCATGGCAGCTAACGATATCTCGATTGAGTCATCTGCCTGAACGACTTCCACTTCATCTCCATCCCACTGTATGATGCATTGGTGCATTGTAGATGGAATGCAACAGTTAGCATGAATCCAATCCCTTCCTAATAGGACGGCGTAATTGCTTTTGCTGTCGACGATGAAGAACGCGGTAGGTATGGTTTTCCGGCCTACAGTAAGCTCTACATTCAGAACACCTTTCGCTTCTGACGCCTGGCCGTTGAAGTCGCTTAATGTGACGTTGGTCTTGATCAGATCATCACTGGAGTGCCCCAAACGTCGTAGCATGGAATACGGCATTATGTTGACTGCCGCTCCGGTGTCAACCAACATCTTGCTGACAGGCTGCCCATTGATGTAACCCCTCAAGTATAGGGCTTTCAGATGCCTGTAGCTTCTATCTCGTGGCTTCTCAAAGATAACTGGTCGTGGACCGCAGTCGAATTGAGCCACTGAAACCTCCTCGTCGCTTGGAGCGCGAAACTCCGACGGGAGTATAAACACCATGTTTGTGTCAGCCGATGTCTCTGCATCGGCATCAGCCGATGCCTGTGCATCGGCTTTCGTCTGTTTAGGGCGCCATACTTTCTTTGGCGGGCGCGCCTTTGTCTCCAATGTTTGCTGAATTTTCGCGGCCAGATCGGGCCGCTCTTCTCAACGTGTACAGGTACTGTGCCTCGGCTTCTTCCAGGTTTCGCAGCCGCTGCACCCTACGCTTCTGAGAATGGCTGAGCCCATCAGGGCACCACCTTGGTCGGTGATACCTATCTTCTTCTCCATCCGACTCCTCAAAGTCTTCTTCTTGAGATGACTCAGCTCGTTTATTCGAGGTGGGAGAGGCCCTAGACGCTCGAACACTGAAACTTCATTTGTCCTCCTCCTTTGCTGTTTGCATTCTGGGCAGTTCTCGATTGTTGGCAATCGGCTCATTCCTGAGTCCCAGCAATGTTTGAAGAAAGGACAGTTCCAATGCCTATCCACGTCATCTTGCTCCCTTGACCTCCCTCTAGCGTGACGTTCGTACCCGTCGTTGTTTCTATCATGCTGACGATACCTCCTGTCTTCTGCATCAGACCGACGATATCTTTCATCGTCTTCGTCGTAGCGCCGACGTCGGTCGTACTGCTGCTCATATTTGTTGAGGAGATGCACGGAGAGTGGGCGCTGATACCGTATGCTTCTCACCTCCTCCTCGGTTAGGTACCGTCTATCATCATCTTGGGGCCGGTCGCGTGGAACGGCCTCCTCTTTATCTTTGCCACGAGAGTGGCTGCTCTCTGCTTTGTCCGCGCCATGGCGGTTCACGAGCCCTGCCATGTTGACACCCCAGGAGAACCCTGGCACCCTTATGGAGTGGCTGAGATCCACCATGTTGTCGCCACGCAACGGACGCGTGTTTCCTTTGAACTTGATGCCGTGTGAACGGGTCTTCTCAAAGGAGCCGATGAGCTCGGCTTCACGATGGCCTTCAGCTCATCGTATCTTGTGTTCCGCAGGGAGATCCTCGTATGTGATCTGTTCCTCTGCCATCTCGGATGTCGGTGTTGACGTGGATGTTGCAGAAGATTGTCCCACCGGGCGTGCCAGAATGTGTTACCTGCCAAAACCCACCGGCGGGCAATGGTTAAGCAACACGAAGAGCCGGGAGGCTCCCAAGGCCGCTTAGTGGACCCTGGCACCTCGCGTCGTCCCGCAAGTCTTCCAGCCACGTCCTGGCGGTTGCTAGGGCGTGCCACCTGACCTAGACCCGATCAGGAAGGTGTTAGATTGCTTCGATTGTTCCTGCATGGTAGACACGTAAACATTAAATACGAGCCCTATCGGCTCTCAGGTTGCCCTGTGGATCGGCTCAAAGAGCCGATCGCCCCATGGTTCACGTTGGATTTGCAATGACATGGGGATCCTGCTTGATCAAAACAAAGCTAAAACGATCTACGACAGTTTAGGGTTTTCACCGCATAACCGGAACGTCCTACGCGTAGTCGGGCCTAGCAGATACGGAAGATGATGAAAACTACCCCTACAAGAGGCCTAAAAACCAACATTACGTCAATTCCCGGAACATCCCTTGTAGGAACGGTAAACAACACCTAACGCACTACCGGATCGTCCGACCCCAGCATAAGGCCTAACTATGCAGATATTAAACTAATCCTTGCGAACAAGGAGCAACTATAACAGATCGGATCTACTAAGTAACGAACAAGCAAGATGCTGCCCTTACACCCGGATAGGCGTAAGGGCAGCTAGGTGTCGAGGGACGGCATTGCCACGCAGATATGCACGAGAAAGCATCAATGCAAGCCCCTAAACACCTAAGGATAAGTAGTACTGCTCGCCATCAACAACGCTTCAGCACGAGCAGCACAAGGTAGACGAATAAACGTATCTGCCTAGATCGCGAGATGCGATCTAGGCAGCATGATGCTTACCCGGAAGAAACCCTCGAAGGAAGGGGTGGCGATGCGCCTGATTTGTGTTTGTTGTGAACGTGATTGTCCTCTTTTCTCGATAACCCTAGATACATATTTATAGTCCAAGGGACTTTCTAAATGAGGCGTGCACCTAACCGTGCACGGGCCAGACTCTATCTGTTAATTCTAAACACAATGCGATCTACTATATTACAGATACATAGGCAGCTAAGCCCAAACTCTTCGTGCGAGGCCGCTTCAAAGGTGCTCCACGTGTAATCTTCAAAGCTCATCTTCGCTTGCGGCCCACCTCCTGATTTGGCCAAACGTTCAACAGCATTTGGTTTTATTCTGCGAAGCAACTCCCACATCAAATGTCTATCTTCTGTTCTAGGCTCTCCATACACAAAAGTCCCTCTCCATTTTATTCCATTAGATTCAAGGATTTTTACATCGATATAATGTGGACCACAGTCTATCAAATCTATTACATTGTTGTTCCAGAAAAGGACCAGCCCACCACCTTTACCCTTGACACTAACCGGCAAGTAATTCTGAAAATTAAGACGTCTACAAACAGCCATAATTAAGCTGGTGGAGTCTTGAATCTGGGCTCCACATAGGCCTCGTATCAGTCAATTTTGTTTAGTTCACTCTCTCCGTAAACAAGTACTGTGTAAACGGATTCCACCGTTATGCAAATCTGTTACGACCAGTTCCTACAGGAAACACGTTCCATTATCGCGAGCGAGAAATCTGGCCCCAATCCTAACTATCGGTCTCCTCCTTGCCCACCCTCCTCCGCCAAGCTACATCCCTCGGAGTGACGGGTTTGCCTCAGCCTCTGCATCAATTCACGCATACATCCTATAATTAAATTTATTAATCGTTCAGAAGCTTACAAATCAAGAGTGTTAGACACTCAAAAAAAAAAAGGAAAATCCAATATCGTAAGCTACAAATGGGATGGCTAAAAATCAACACGTGGTTCTACTAATAGGCATCCAGCTGGACTGGATGAACAAATCCCATGCTACCATTTTCAATCGGCTACACCCAGAATCCATGGTGGCCCGCACCTCCTCTGCATGTAGAAATGACCACATGTGGAACTAGCACTACAAGGGAAAGGCCTACCGCCGGCGCACCTAAAAGGCCCATTGCCGGCGCACCACGAGCCCGCCGCTGCGAACGGGCCGGTGATAACTGGCCACTGCCGGCGCACCAGGCAGTGCGCCGGCGATAGGTCATGTACTGCCGGCGCGCCATCGTAGCTTCGCCGGCAAAGGGCAAGTTCCACCGGCGCACCAGCAGCTGCGCCGGCAGTAGTGCTTGCAGCACTGGCGCATGCCACGTGCGCCGGCAGTAGGTCATTTAGGTGCGCCGGCAATAATATTCGAAAATTCTTTTTTCAGCTTTTTCCCAGCATATTAGAATACATATTTGACAGCAGTATATATTTACAACACAGTTCATATTTATACAGCAGAACATGCAATATGAGAAGCACATAGAGAGCCAAGTCTCATTTCGGTATCAATACACAAATACGCAAGTCTCGTTCCGGAATGTTGATTCATACAACACATGTGCATATGCAACACCGAAGGACGAAGTTTCACAAAGTTAGAAGTCTCGGTACATAGTCGTCACAAGTGTCGTCATACACCTCACAATGTAGCTACTAACCTAAACTACAATCACATAGAACATGACCAACATGGTCACGATGACCATCATCACGAAGGCCATGGTCTTCATCCGGTTCCTCCTCATGTCCCTCATCTCTCCCGCTAGATAACGGGCGTATCTTCCTTCCGCCTCCACCCTAGTGGGGTATCCCTTGTAGCTGTTGCCGCTGAAACGGTGCACCTGTCTCCGACAGTCCTCCCAGTCGTCGTAGACTCCAGGAACCCTCCCCTTGTACACGACATATGTCGTCGGCATCTCCATGCACAAGACAAATAAAACGTTAGTACCAATGCAATTAACAAGTGCCAACTCAAATAAGAGACAAGTAATATGAACTAAATAGCATGTGCCTCATACTTTGTCGGTCGAAACAAATAGTAACATTCAGGGATGGGGTAAGTGAAGCCAAGTAGGATGCACAACAGATTGATATTTGTGCCATCACACTAGGTTCACTCACCCCACCCCAGAGTGTACAAGTGACCAAACATTCTAATCATCGGCCAACGCAATGAACAAGTGCGAACTCAAATAAAAGACAAGTAGTATGAACTAAATAGCATGTGCCTCATACTTTGTTGGTCGAAATAAATAATAACATACAGGGATGGGGTCAGCGAGGCTAGGTAGGATGCACAATAGATTGATATTTGTGGCCATCACACCAAGCCTCACTGGCCCCACCCCGGAGTGTACAAGTGACCAAACATTTTAATCATCGGCCAATGCAATTAAGAAGTGCGAACTCAAATAAAAGACAAGTAGTACGAATTAAATAGCGTGCCTCATAATTTGTCGGTCGAAACACATATTAACATCCAGGGATGGAGTCAGTGAGGCTAGGTAGGATGCACAATAGATTGATACTTGTGGCCATCGCACCAAGGCTCACTGGCTCCACCCCCGAGTGTACTAGTGACCGAACATTCTAATCATCGGCGAACTCCAAATACGAGGCAAGTAGGGGTCGAGTAAATGCAAATAATTATTAAGGTATCTACGCCATAATCTTGAAATATATAGCAAAGTAAATGAAACTACAGACACATGTTCACATGCACATCCATACAACTAAATAAAAGCAACAAGTCGATTCTATGGGAATATGTAGCAAGTATTACAATACGGAAGTTCAAAGACATATCGTTCAAGCTTTAGCAATAGTGTTCCCGTCGTAGGATCAGGTTGTACGCCTAGGGGGGAATGGACGGCAGCCCTCAAGCGTGTTGAACGGCCTCTCATCACGCGACATCTCCAAGCGGAGTTCTATCTCGTCATTAGGTGGTAGACCGTAGCCGTAGAAGAACTCGCCAGACCTTTTGTTGACATCATGCACGATTACCGTGCAAATGAACTGCTGGATGCGACCCCAGTTCTTTCTAATCTCTCTATCAGGGGCATCCGCCATGTTTACAAACCTCTCTCTGAGACTCTCTGGCAGCAACATGTCATCTGCGTACTTTATGTACTCCTGCATCTGAAGGATGGCGTACCACGCGTCCATCCCATTGTCTTGCTTCGACTGCCTGAGGCAGGGGAAGTTGGTTGTGTGGGTTAAGACCAAGCCTCCTCGGGATTTCCTCTCTACTTTGAGGGGGCCTGCCTTGTTGGCGAAGCCGGTGAGAGCATCATTGAGAAGGGCCCTGATGTTGGTGTAGTCTTTCTTCTTGTCCCTACCCGAGTCGAGATAGACTGCATGCGAGTGTTGCGGGTGCACGACGATGAGGGTGCAGTACATGTCTCTGCGGAAAACACACGGATTAACCTTTGGAAATGCAAATGGAGATATAGGATAGAATGGTGATGGGGACTAGCGAGTGATTACTTACTCGGGGAAGTAAGGGATGAGAATGGCGCCCTTCTTAATGTTCGCCAGCATGAAATCCTCGACCTGCCGTGTGGCAATCGCCCGATCCCCAGCGTTGCAGATGATGCTCTCCCGCATATAGAAGGGGTCCATTATCGCGATGGTCGGCGTCCCCTCCTTAACGATCTGGGAAGACAAGCTAAGAGCAACTAGGCGAACCACACTAAAGTGGAGCATTTGCATGCGATAGATGCTGAAGATGTCATTGAACCGGATGAAGCACAAGTCCGCGGGGTACTTCTCGACGAAGTTCATGCCAGTTGGCACCTTCGCCACGAAGAGAGGGTAACTAGGATTTTTTGATTTGAGAAGCTGCCTCTCCAAATACTGGACTTGGTTATGCAAGCTCGCCATATCCCCGGTGAGTAGGTTGAGGACATGCTCCGGCAGCATCGGTTCACCCAAGTGATGCAGAGGTCGCCAATTGTTTGGCAACTTGTCAAGGAGTGCCACCTTGTCCTTGTCTTTGGCCGCCGCCTTGTCTTTGGCGTCCTTCTTGTTTGCCCTCTTCCTCTTCTTGGGTTGTAGTACTGGACCATCTCCCACCGCCGTAACCGTAGCACGGAGTGTGTTTGGGCTCAGCATCTTTTTGACGGCGACGGCGGCGACCTCCTCAGGATTTTCCTCCTCAGCCGTTTCTTGAGAATCGAACAGCTTCTTGGAGCACACATATTTCGAGGCCGGCGCATCCTCATGGACAACTTGTGAAGACGTAGGAATATCCCATTGGAAGTCGTCACGTTCGTATTCCTCGGCCTCTGGCGCCGCTGGCTGTTGTGGTGGGGCGCTGACCACCGGCGCCGCTGGCTGTTGTGGTGGGGCGCTGACCACCGGCGCAGCTGGCTGTTGTGGTGGGGCGCTGACCACCGGCGCCGCTGGCTGTCGTGGAGGGACGCTGACCTGTGGCGCCGCAAGGTGCTTGTCTTTGCTTGCCGTCGACCCCGAGTAGGTGTTGATCCTAATTAGGGTCTTCGGCCATAGCAGTACCCAACCCTTCAGTGAGGCAAGATTCAACGGGTCTTCGTCATCGGCACCATGCGGTTGATTAGGAGGAAACAAATCCTCATAGCCCGGTAACGCCCGATCCACTTCAACCCGGTAAACGTCATCCTCCATATCTCGTGTGTGCCACTTCTTATCCAGGGGCCGAAGGATGGACCCCCTCGCGACGTCTTTGAGTTCGTCGTTTACTCTCATCAGGAAGGTGCATGGCGTTGAGAGCGCCTGCGAGAACATGTGTATGGCGTTAGAGAGAGGGCAAGGATGACGAAACTAATATATTAACTTGATGTACACATTAGTTAATTACCGTGAGGGCGTTGAGCTCGGCTAATGTCGACGGGCCGGCACATGCGGCGGCGGGCGTGCAAGTGACGGAGGGGCTGCTACCCGGCATGGACGGTGAATCCCTAGCACCAGCGACATTGCCGGCGGCCGGAGGAGTCTCCATTATAACATTGTCATTGCCGGCGGACGGCGGCGCCATCGAGTTGCTGCCGTCGAAGCTAACCACTTGCATTGGGGGGGGGGGGGCTTGTTTGCCACCCTCATACCACGCGTGTAGAGCGTTGAAATCTGCTTGGACTGAAGCGGCGACTTCAGCTTTGACTTCAGGTACGAGTGTAGCTTTGAGTTGCGGTACCAGTTGCGGTACCAAACCAGCTTGGACTTGGGCTAGGATTGACTCCCTCATTTCCTCCGCCTCCCGCTGCTTCCTCTCACTGCGCGCATTTTTATCGGCCGCAGACGACAAGCCATAGTGACCATGCTTGTAGCCTGTACCGGCGCCAGCCACACGGCCTCTATGCGGCCTTCTCGTCGGTGAATGCTCATTAACGATGTTTAGCGCCCGTACGAGAGGCTTGTCCCAGGCTACCCTGCCCGTCGACGCCTGGGAGGAGGAGCCTTCGTCACATTGAGAAAGTCTTTGTCTTTCTTCTTCCTGCGGAAGAAACGCGAACCATTTAGAAATGTTGCTACTATTATATGAACGATACTTGATCTAATTAAACCGGTAAATTGCTTACCAGTTTTTTCTCCAACGCCAGGACCTTCTTGTCGTTCGTGAACCAAATTATGTCGGTTACGACCTTCGGGTCCGTGACAAGTTCCCCGGTTAGTTTCTTCTTATGGTACCGGGACCTGATGAATCTTCTTTCAAGCGGGTCCTTGTACTTGAGCCAGGGGTTCTCAATGCCGGCATTTACATACGCCTCGTCCTCCTTCGCCCAATAGGGCTCCTTTCCCTCGTACCCACGGCTCCCAAGGTTGTGGTTGCCGATGTTAAGCTCCCGCATTTCCTTCCCCCACAACTTGCGATTCTTGGTTGCTTGTAGCTCTTCATTGGCCACAAAAGCATCAAAGTCCGCCTGGGTGACATGCGGAAAGGCGGAGTGGACCTCTTCGAAACCTTTGCCCTCAGCAATCAGCTTCCGCACCATGTACTTATAGCTGCTGAGGTGTTTGGTGAACTTCAGGAGGGCTTGTGAGTTCACAATGTATCGTGCGTGCAACCTCGCAATGAGCTGGGCTCGCAAAGGCGCTTTGCTCTCAGCTCGGAGGTCCGTCTCGTTGAGATTGACGACCTCTCGGAGGATACATGCCAGTTGGTTGCCGTACCCCTTGGCAACATCCTTAGGCTCCACCGGCAAACCACTGGCGGGGTCCACCTCTTTGACTGTGTCTCTGCCGGTGCCGACCGTGTTTTGGCGCCTTGCCTTCCGCGGCCTCTTGGAACCACTTGTCCCGGTGCCACTACTCCCGGCGGCGCCGCTAGGATCGTCGCCGCTTGTCTCGCCGCCACCCCCGGCGGCGCCGGTTGCCTCGTCGCCGCTTGGCGCGTAGGTACTACCCCCGGCGGCGTCGCTTGCCTCGTTGCCGCTTGGCTCGTCGCCACTACCCCCAGCGTCATCCTCCATCTCATGGTCCTCGTCGCCGCCAACACCAGCGGCCTCGGCATCCTCCTCCGTCCTAAAGAAGTGCCTATTGTAGTGCTCCTCTAATTGTTCTTCAGACGCCATGGTGGCTTGCACTAATAGAAGATGAAAAAGAGTTAGAATTCACGGAAAAATTCGGCATGACCTTTGCTAAAAATTGGTCATGCCGAGTGCTAGAATTGCCGGAACGGAAATGAATCGACATTCCGGCACTCAATAGCAACTCAATCCCTGTAACAGAAATGCAATTCACATATATATAGCATAACACCATAACCATCAAAACCCCCAATAGAGAACAACAAGAGTCCCATTTACAGAATAGCACATATGTGTGGATGAATAAAATCATCCAAACAGGGGCACCACAATCATATACCCCCAACAGAGAAACCAAATACATTATATATACATAAGCTTCAGGGAATTACTTGGGGTCCAGAAAACTAATCCATGATATGAATGCTATGAGAAATACAAATGAGTGAAAAAGGTGTACAAATAAGTGGAATTAAAGTGACATTCCTTCACCTTGTACATGCACTGGCCAATTAACTAAACAAAATCAATTTTCATTTTAGCTACTGCAAGTAAAATCAATTTTGAGCCAAACCTCTATTTCATTTTCTTTTTTTGGCAGTAGGTAATGATGCATTTTCATTTTGAACCAAATTTATTTACAACCAGTGAGCATGCATGAGCATTTTGAACCAAACAATTGAGCATTTTTAACCAGTAGCAATTTATGGCAGCATTTACAACCAGTGAGCATGAGCATGAGCAAGCAATTTTGCATTTCATTCATGTTATGAGCATGAGCATGCAACACCTACACTGGAAGCAATTCATTTTGTATATTAGCATTTCATTCTTGTTATTAGCATGAACCAGAGAATGCATTTCATTAGGCATTTAAATGAACCAGAGAATGCATTCTTGCTATATATGAACCCTAAAAATTTAATAAACATGAATCAAGAATGTGTAAACCAACATAAATCAACTAAATGAACCTAGCTAGCTACTGCATTTTGCATTTCCATCTCAACCAGAAGCAAACCAGAAGCATTTAGTATATAAAGCATTTAGTAAATATAAATTGAAACCCTAAATACTAACCAGCAATGAACTCCACCTAATGAACTAAATACCTAAGCAACTAAACCAGTAGTAGCATTTGCTACTGCCAACTAGTGTTCATTTCATTTAAATGAACCATGTACTGCTAGCAAATTTTATTAACTAAACCTACTAAATTATTTTAACCAGAGAACCATCATATTATTAGCATAAGCATTGCATCTTGCATTTCATTTTAAAATTGGTTTAGTTTCAAACCAGAGAGCTTAATTGTTACTTTAATTTATATGAATTAGCATTAGCATAACCAAAAAACCCTACTGATACGTCTCCAACGTATCGATAATTTCTTATGTTCCATGCTACTTTATTGATGATACCTACATGTTTTATGCACATTATATGTCATATTTATGCATTTTCTGGAACTAACCTATTAACAAGATGCCGAAGAGCCAGTTGCTGTTTTCTGCTGTTTTTGGTTTCAGAAATCCTAGTAAAGAAATATTCTCGGAATTGGACGAAACTTTCGCCCAGGGTCCTATTTTTGCACGAAGCTTCCAGAAGACCGAAGACCTAACGAAGTGGGGCCACGAGGCAGCCAGGTGGCCGGCGCGGCCCGCCCTTGGCCGCGGCCCTGCCCCTGGGCCCCTCGTGTGGCCCTCGCGTTGACCTTCCGCCTACTTAAAGCTCCCGTCGCGAAACCCCCAGTACCGAGAGCCACGATACGGAAAACCTTACAGAGACGCCGCCGCGAATCCCATCTCGGGGATTTTGGAGATCCCGGCACCCTGCCGGAGAGGGGATTCATCTCCCGGAGGACTCTTCATCGCCATGATCGCCTCCGGAGTGATGAGTGAGTAGTTCACCCCTGGACCATGGGTCCATAGCAGTAGCTAGATGGTCGTCTTCTCCTTGTTGTGCTTCATTGTTAGATCTTGTGAGCTGCCTAACATGATCAAGATCATCTATATGTAATTCTATATGTTGTGTTTGTCGGGATCCGATGGATAGAGAGTACTATGATTATGGTGATTATCAATCTATTGTTCATGTGTTGTTTATGATCTTGCATGCTCTCCGTTATTAGTAGAGGCTCTGGCCAAGTTTTTACTCTTAACTCCAAGAGGGAGTAATTATGCTCGATAGTGGGTTCATGCCTTCATTGATACCTGGGACAGTGACAGAAAGTTCTAAGGTTGTGATGTGCTGTTGCCACTAGGGATAAAACATTGATGCTATGTCTAAGGATGTAGTTATTGATTACATTACGCACAATACTTAATGCAATTGTCTGTTGCTTTGCAACTTAATACTGGAGGGGGTTCGGACGATAACCTGAAGGTGGACTTTTTAGGCATAGATGCAGTTGGATGGCGGTCTATGTTCTTTGTCGTAATGCCCGGATTAAATCTCACTATATTTACCATGTCATGTATATGCATTGTTATGCCTTTCTCTATTTGTCAATTGCCCGACTGTAATTTGTTCACCCAACATGCTTTTATCTTATGGGAGAGACACCTCTAGTGAACTGTGGACCCCGGTCCTATTCTTTCTATAGCATACAATCTACTTGTTTTACTGTTTTCTTTGCAAACATCTTCCACTCGATACGTTTAATCCTTTGTTACAGCAAGCCGGTGAGATTGACAACCTCACTGTTTCGTTGGGGCAAAGTACTTTGGTTGTGTTGTGCAGGTTCCTAGTTGGCGCCGGAATCCCTGGTGTTGCGCCGCATCACATTTCGCGACCATCAACCTTCAACGTGCTTCTTCCTACTGGTTCGATTAAACCTTGGTTTCATACTGAGGGAAAACTTGCCACTGTGCGCATCATACCTTCCTCTTGGGGTTCCCAACGGACGTGTACATCTACGCGCATCAAGCACTTTTTCTGGCGCCGTTGCCGGGGAGATCAAGACACGCTGCAAGGGGAGTCTCCACTTCTCAATCTCTTTACTTTGTTTTTGTCTTGCTTTATTTTATTTACTACTTTGTTTGCTGCACTAAATCAAAACACAAAAAAATTAGTTGCTAGTTTTACTTTATTTGCTATCTTGTTTGCTATATCAAAAACACAAAAAAATTAGTTACTCGCATTTACTTTATCTAGTTTGCTTTATTTACTGTTGCTAAAATGGCCAACCCTGAAAATACTAAGTTGTGTGACTTCACAAATGCAAATAATAATGATTTCCTATGCACACCTATTGCTCCACCTGCTACTACAGCAGAATTCTTTGAAATTAAACCTGCTTTACTAAATCTAGTCATGAGAGAACAATTTTCTGGTGGTAGTTCTGATGATGCTGCTGCCCATCTCAATAATTTTGTTGAACTTTGTGAAATGCAAAAGTATAAAGATGTAGATGGTGATATTATTAAACTGAAAGTGTTTCCTTTCTCATTAAGAGGAAGAGCTAAAGATTGGTTGCTATCTTTGCCTAAGAATAGTATTGATTCATGGACTAAATGCAAGGATGCTTTTATTGGTAGATATTATCCTCCCGCTAAAATTATTTCTTTGAGAAGTAGCATAATGAATTTTAAACAATTAGATACTGAACATGTTGCTCAAGCATGGGAGAGAATGAAAACTTTGGTAAAGAATTGCCCAACCCATGGACTGACTACTTGGATGATCATCCAAACCTTCTATGCAGGACTAAATTTTTCTTCGCGGAATTTATTGGATTCAGCTGCTGGAGGTACTTTTATGTCCATCACATTGGGGGCGGCTACAAAACTTCTTGATGATATGATGATAAATTACTCTGAATGGCACACGGAAAGAGCTCCACAAGGTAAGAAGGTAAATTCTGTTGAAGAAACCTCTTCCTTGAGTGATAAGATTGATGTGATTATGTCTATGCTTGTGAATGGTAGATCTAATGTTGATCCAAATAATGTTCCTTTAGCTTCATTGGTTGCTCAAGAAGAAAATGTTGATGTGAATTTCATTAAAAATAATAATTTCAACAACAATGCTTATAGGAACAACTCTGGTAATAACTATAGGCCATATCCTTCTGCTAATGGTAATGGTTATGGTAATTCTTATGGGAATTCTTACAACAATAATAGAAGTGTACCCTCTGGTCTTGAAGCCATGCTTAAAGAATTTATTAGTACACAAACTGCTTTTAACAAATCTGTTGAGGAAAAGCTTGATAAAATTGATACTATCGCTTCTAGAGTTGATAGGCTTGCCCTGATGTTAATCTTTTAAAGTTGAAAGTTATGCCTAATAATGATCTTGATAATAAGATTACTACTACAGCAAATGCCATCCAAGTTAGAATTAATGAGAATATAAGATTAATGGCTGAGTTGCGTGCTAGGTGGGATAGAGAAGAAAATGAAAAACTAGCTAAAGAGAATAATGTAGCTAAAGTTTGGACTATTACCACCACTAGTAATGCTAATTCTTCACATGTTGCTGCACCTCCTACTATCAATGGTAAAATAATTGGTGTTGGCAATGTTTCTACTCCTAGTGCAAAGCGTACAAAACTGCCTGAAATTGCTAAAACTGCTGAAACTGCTTGTGATAAAACTGCTGAAATTTTTTCCAACCTTGGGAATAATGATCCCATTGCTGTAGCTCATAATGATTTAGATTTTGATGATTGCCACATCTCTGAAGTTATAAAGTTCTTACAAAAACTTGCTAAAAGTCCTAATGCTAGTGCTATAAATTTAGCCTTTACAAAACATATTACAAATGCTCTCATAAAAGCTAGAGAAGAGAAACTAAAACTTGAAACTTCTATTCCTAGAAAGTTAGAAGATGGTTGGGAGCCCATCATTAAAATGAAATTCAATGACTTTGAATGTAATGCCTTATGTGATCTTGGTGCAAGTATTTCTGTTATGCCTAAAAAGATTTATGATATGCTTGACTTGCCACCATTAAAGAATTGTTATTTGGATGTTAATCTCGCCGATAATGTTAAAAAGAAACCTTTGGGGAGGATTGATAATGTGCATATTACGGTTAACAATAACCTTGTCCCCGTTGATTTTGTTGTCTTGGATATCGAATGCAATGCATCTTGTCCAATTGTGTTGGGAAGACCTTTTCTTCGAACTGTTGGTGCTGTTATTGATATGAGGGAAGGTAATATTAAATATCAATTTCCTCTCAAGAAAGGTATGGAACACTTCCCTAGAAAGAGAATGAAGTTGCCTTTTGATTCTATTATTAGAACAAGCTATGATGTTGATGCTTCTACTCTCGATAATACTTGATTTGCACTTTCTGCGCCTAGCTGAAAGGCGTTAAAGAAAAGCGCTTATGGGAGACAACCCATGTTTTTACCTACAGCAATTTTTTGTTTTATTGAGTCTTGGAAGTTGTTTACTACTGTAGCAACCTCTCCTTATCATGTTTTTGTGCCAAGTAAAGTTTCTATGTCAAAGTTGATGTTATATTTGGGATTGCTGCGCAGAAACAGCATTGCTGTCTGTCACGAATCTGGGCATAATTCTCTGTAGAAAATTCGAAAAAATCTGCCAATTTACGAGCGTGATCCTCAGATATGTACGCAACTTTCATTAGTTTTGAGTTTTTCCATTTGAGCAAGTCTGGTGCCATTTATAAATTCGTCTTTACGGACTGTTCTGTTTTTGACAGATTCTGCCTTTTATTTCGCATTGCCTCTTTTGCTATGTTGGATTTATTTCTTTGATCCATTAATGTCCAGTAGCATTATGCAATGTCCAGAAGTGAAAAGAATGATTGTGTCACCTCTGAATGTGTGAATTATTAATGATGCACTAACCCTCTAATGAGTTTGCTTGAAGTTTGGTGTGAAGGAAGTTTTCAAGGGTCAAGAGAGGAGAATGATATACTAAGATCAAGAGGAGTGAAAGCTCTAAGCTTGGGGATGCCCCCGTGGTTCATCCCTGCATATTTTAAGAAGACTCAAGCGTCTAAGCTTGGGGATGCCCAAGGCATCCCCTTCTTCATCGACAACATCATCAGGTTCCTCCCCTGAAACTATATTTTTATTCAGTCACATCTGGTGTTCTTTACTTGGAGCGTCGGTTTGTTTTCGTTTTTGTTTTTGTTTGAATAAGATGGATCCTAGCATTCACTTTGTGGGAGAGAGACACGCTCCGCTGTTGCATATGGACACATGTGTCCTTAGGCTTTACTCATAATGTTCAAGGCGAAGTTTCTTCTTCGTTAATTTGTTATATGGTTGGAATTGGAAAATGCTACATGTAGTAATTCTAAAATGTCTTGGATAATGTGATACTTGGCAATTGTTGTGCTCATGTTTAAGCTCTTGCATCATATACTTTGCACCCATTAATGAAGAAATACATAGAGCTTGCTAAAATTTGATTTGCATATTTGGTTTCTCTAAGGTCTAGATAATATCTAGTATTGAGTTTTGAACAACAAGGAAGACAGTGTAGAGTCTTATAATGTTTACAATATGTCTTTTATGTGAGTCTTGCTGCACTTGTTCATCCTTGAGTTTGCTTCAAATAACCTTGCTAGCCTAAACCTTGTATCGAGAGGGAATACTTCTCATGCATCCAAAATCCTTGAGCCAACCACTATGCCATTTGTGTCCACCATACCTACCTACTACATGGTATTTACCCGCCATTCCAAAGTAAATTGCTTGAGTGCTACCTTTAAAATTCCATCATTCACCTTTGAAATATATAGCTCATGGGACAAAATAGCCTTAAAAACTATCGTAGTATTGAATATGTACTTATGCACTTTATATTTTATTAAGTTGCTTGTTGTGCGATAACCATGTTTCTGGGGAACGCCATCAACTATTGTTGAATATCATGTGAGTTGCTATGCATGTCCGTCTTGTCTGAAGGTCTATCATTTTAGTGGTTGGAGCATGCAAAATTGTTAGAGAAGAACATTGGGCCGCTAACTAAAGCCATGAATCATGGTGGAAGTTTCAGTTTTGGACATATATCCTCAATCTCATATGAGAATAATAACTTTGCTACATGCTTATGCATTAAAGAGGAGTCCATTATCTGTTGTCCATGTTGTCCCGGTATGGATGTCTAAGTTGAGAATAATCAAAAGCGAGAAATCCGAAATGCGAGCATTCTCCTTGGACCTTTGTACAGGCGGCATGGAGGTACCCCTTTGTGACACTTGGTTGAAACATGGCATGCAAAGATCCGGTAGTCCAAGTTAAGTAGGACGAGGTGCGGGCACTATTAGTATACTATGCGTGAGGCTTGCAACTTGTAAGATATAATCTTCATAACTCATATGCTTTATTACTACCGTTGACAAAATTGTTTCATGTTTTCAAAATAAAAGCTCTAGCACAAATACAGCAATCGATGCTTTCCTCTCTGCGAAGGACCATTCTTTTACTTTTATTGTTGAGTCAGTTTACCTATCTCCTTCCACCTTAAGAAGCAAACACTTGTGTGAACTGTGCATTGATTCCTACATACTTGCATATTGCACTTGTTATATTACTTTATGTTGACAATATCCATGAGATATACATGTTACAAGTTGAAAGCAACCGCTGAAACTTAATCTTCTTATGTGTTGCTTCAACACCTTTACTTTGATTTATTGCTTTACGAGTTAACTCTTATGCAAGACTTATTGATGCTTGTCTTGAAGTACTATTCATGAAAAGTCTTTGCTATATGATTCAGTTGTTTACTCATGTCATTACCTTTGCTTTGATCGCTGCATTCATTACATATGTTTACAAATAGTATGATCAAGATTATGATGGCATGTCACTTCAGAAATTATCTTTGTTATCGTTTTACCTGCTCGGGACGAGCAGAACTAAGCTTGGGGATGCTGATACGTCTCCAACGTATCGATAATTTCTTATGTTCCATGCTACTTTATTGATGATACCTACATGTTTTATGCACATTATATGTCATATTTATGCATTTTCTGGAACTAACCTATTAACAAGATGCCGAAGAGCCAGTTGCTGTTTTCTGCTGTTGGTTTCAGAAATCCTAGTAAAGAAATATTCTCGGAATTGGACGAAACTTTCGCCCAGGGTCCTATTTTTGCACGAAGCTTCCAGAAGACCGAAGACCTAACGAAGTGGGGCCACGAGGCAGCCAGGGGGTGGCCGGCGCGGCCCAGCCCTTGGCCGCGCGGCCCTGCCCCCTGGGCCCCTCGTGTGGCCCCTCGCGTTGACCTTCCGCCTACTTAAAGCTCCCGTCGCGAAACCCCAGTACCGAGAGCCACGATACGGAAAACCTTACAGAGACGCCGCCGCCGCGAATCCCATCTCGGGGATTCAGGAGATCGCCTCCGGCACCCTGCCGGAGAGGGGATTCATCTCCCGGAGGACTCTTCATCGCCATGATCGCCTCCGGAGTGATGAGTGAGTAGTTCACCCCTGGACCATGGGTCCATAGCAGTAGCTAGATGGTCGTCTTCTCCTTGTTGTGCTTCATTGTTAGATCTTGTGAGCTGCCTAACATGATCAAGATCATCTATATGTAATTCTATATGTTGTGTTTGTCGGGATCCGATGGATAGAGAGTACTATGATTATGGTGATTATCAATCTATTGTTCATGTGTTGTTTATGATCTTGCATGCTCTCCGTTATTAGTAGAGGCTCTGGCCAAGTTTTTACTCTTAACTCCAAGAGGGAGTAATTATGCTCGATAGTGGGTTCATGCCTTCATTGATACCTGGGACAGTGACAGAAAGTTCTAAGGTTGTGATGTGCTGTTGCCACTAGGGATAAAACATTGATGCTATGTCTAAGGATGTAGTTATTGATTACATTACGCACAATACTTAATGCAATTGTCTGTTGCTTTGCAACTTAATACTGGAGGGGGTTCGGACGATAACCTGAAGGTGGACTTTTTAGGCATAGATGCAGTTGGATGGCGGTCTATGTTCTTTGTCGTAATGCCCGGATTAAATCTCACTATATTTACCATGTCATGTATATGCATTGTTATGCCTTTCTCTATTTGTCAATTGCCCGACTGTAATTTGTTCACCCAACATGCTTTTATCTTATGGGAGAGACACCTCTAGTGAACTGTGGACCCCGGTCCTATTCTTTCTATAGCATACAATCTACTTGTTTTACTGTTTTCTTTGCAAACATCTTCCACTCGATACGTTTAATCCTTTGTTACAGCAAGCCGGTGAGATTGACAACCTCACTGTTTCGTTGGGGCAAAGTACTTTGGTTGTGTTGTGCAGGTTCCGCCGGAATCCCTGGTGTTGCGCCGCATCACATTTCGCGACCATCAACCTTCAACGTGCTTCTTGGCTCCTACTGGTTCGATTAAACCTTGGTTTCATACTGAGGGAAACTTGCACTGTGCGCATCATACCTTCCTCTTGGGGTTCCCAACGGACGTGTACATTGCGCATCACCTAACCAAAAAACCCTACTGCCTAGCTACCTAGGTACTGCAAGCATTTTTATTTTCATTTTCACATTTAAAAGAATGAATTGAACCAGAAGAAGTCACAGGGCATCTAGCAAAACCATTTTCATTTTCATTTTCATTTTCATTTAATGAAGAACTAACATACTGCCTAGTGTCTAGTTTTTATTTTCATCATAAACCATAGCATAAAAACACCCTACTACTATAGCTACTCCTAAACTAAATGAACCAGAGAACCATGTACATCATTTTCATTTTGTTTTAAATGAAACATAGAATGAATTGAACCCTAAAGTGTTCATTTCATCATTTTTTAAATGAACCAGAGAGCATTATTGCTATATCAACCAGCATTATTGCTATATCAACCAGCCAATTCAATGTACAAATTCAATTTTTAGCATTCAAAAATTGAAACCTACTGCTAACTAAACCACCCTATTTGCATTTAACTAAACCAAACAATTGCCAATTTTTTCAAACCAGAGAACAAATTGGTTTAGGGTTGAACAAATTCAAACCAGAGAACCCTATTTCCAATTTGAACAAGGAAATTGCAATATGGTTCATTTAAAAATTACTACATTTTCATTTGCAATTTTGTTAGGGCTACTTCAAGAACTGCAAGAACTAAACCAATACCAATTTCGGAGCAAGGGAGAGGAAGGGAAGGGGGAGGGACGAGGGGGAGGGGAGGAGGTGGAGGAGGTCCTGGCGGCGTTGGGGAAGGAAGAGGGGAAGGGAGAGGGCGGTTCTTACCGACGGTGGCGACGGTGGCCGGCACGCGTGCGACGCCCTCCTCCTCCTCCGCGTGCGACGCCCTCCTCCTCCGGTGGCGACGGTGTGGAGACGCCTGCTCCTCCTCCTCTCGGCGGCTCTGCTCCTCTCGGCGGCTCGCGGCACGGGGGCAGGTGCAGGGCGGTGGCGGTTAGCTAGGGTTCTGGCGGCGTCGAAGGAATGGGGAAGAAGGAGAAATCGAGTCGGCGTGCGGTTAAGTCCCAGTATACATGGACTAGACATATTGCCGGCGCACCAGGGCTTTGGTGCGCCGGGACAGGTGGACCCCGGCGCACCAAAGCCCTGGTGCGCCGGCAATATGTCTAGTCCGTGTATACTTGGGACTTGGCCCAGATCACATGCAATCCTCCCCAACTCATATTTTCTTTTGTTTTTCTTTATTTCTTTTCTGGCCTTTTCTATTATATTTATGTTCTTATCTTTTCAAGATAATAGCCAAGAAATATGCATGAGTTATATATGCAAAAACAATTTCAAAATCTTAATTAGGCATTACAAAAAAATATGAGTTATATATACATACACAAAATATTGACCAACACAATATTAATTAGTCATACATAAAATATTGGCCATGACCATATGAGTAGTTATGAATTACACAAAATATGAGTTATAGATTGCAAATAAAGTTTTACATCATCGATTGAGAAGAGTGTTTCGCTTTCTTCTTGCTTTTCTTGCTCGTCGTTGAATAATTTAGCCCCGTGTCGTGACTTCTTCTTTTGAAGGGTCGACCTGACCTCGGTAGCGTGGTCCTGCTTCTTCTTGTGGTGTATGTTGTGTCTTCGTCCTCGGATTCTTCCATCATTGGGTCTCCGACTTGTCCTTCGAAGTCTTCCTCGTTGGCGACTCCATCCATTCCGACGATGGTCCTCTTGCCTCTCCTCACGATAACACGGCTAGGCCTGGATGGGTCGGTTATGAAGAAGCATTGGTGCACGTGTTCTGCCAGTACCCATGGCTCATTCTGCGCGGTGGCGTTCGTGGACTTTGATTTGTTGGCTTCGGGTAGAAACATGGTGGTGAAATACCGGTCTTCTTTTGTGACGCTCTTAGCCCATCTGATACGGAACATCGGCACTTTCTCCCCAGCGTAGCTAAGCTCCCAGATTTCCTCGATTCTTCCGTAGTATCTAGTCTTTACGTCACCCGTCCAGGAATCCATCGTTACCCCTGAGTTCTGGTAAACACTGTTCTTGTCTTTTTCTTCCGTGTAGAATGTGTACCCGTTGATATCGTACGCTTGGTAAGTCATGAGGTTGGGCGCGGGGCCATGTGACAAGGCCAATACTAGTTTATCCTTGTCAGAATCCATTGGTGGGGGATTAGCATCAATGTGGTCTTTGAACCAGCGCGCGAAAGAGGAGTTGTGCTCTCTGTATATTTCTGCTTCCGTCATCATCGGCTTGCCACTGTTCTCTATCATGGTTTTGTGCTCTTTCAACCAAGGATCGATCAAGTCAATGTGTTGTAGCGCTACTAAGTTGGCCCTGTCAAAGTCGGAAGTCCGACCAGACATGTGCACGTGCAGTTCCTTCCTTCCATTTTTGTGGCCTACTCCCTCGAACCTGCGGAGGTGCTTGTTTTGAGGCAAACCAACAGGGTCCTCGATGTCTAGATAATTCGTGCAGAAAGAGATGCACTCTTCGGTGAGCCAGCCCTGTACGATGCTTCCATCCGGATGTGACCTGTTACGAACGTATCCTTTAATGACCCCATTCATTCTTTCAAACGACATCATGTTGTGTAAGAATGCCGGCCCTAGACTGACGATATCATCCATGATATGGACCAACAGATGGACCATCACGTCAAAGAATGCAGGCGGGAAGTACATCTCAAGCTCACATAGGATCACCACGATCTCTTCCTGGAGCCTTGCGAGTTTCTTCACGCTTATCGACTTCCGAGTTATGACGTCGAAGAAGTTACAGAGCCCAGTCAGCGTTGCACGGACATGGTCATCCATTATACCTCGGATTGCAACCGGAAGAATCTGCGTCATCATCACGTGACAGTCATGAGACTTCATGCCGCTGAAGTTTCGTTTCTTGGGGTCCATGTATCTGCTTATTAGCCCGGAGTAACCGAAGGGCACTCTGACTCCTAGAAGGCAATTGAAAAATTGATCGACCTCGGCCGGACTAAAAGTGAAGCAGGAGGGGGGACAGTAATAGTCTGGCTGCTTAATCCTTTTGCGCTTCTGACCGCCGTCCGCCTCCTCCTCCGACTGTCCCTCTTGGGCCGCCGGGATCTGAAGCTCTTCCCTGATGCCCAAAACTTTCAGGTCGTGTCTTGCTTTCGGCCCATCTTTGGTCCGGTCCGGCATGTTGAGAAGAGTGCCAAGCAAGCTCTCGCACACGTTCTTTGTAATATGCAAGACATCAAGGCAGTGAGGTGTGATACGTCGCAAACGTATCTATAATTTCTTATGTTCCATGCTACTTTTATTACAATACTTGAGTGATTTATACATACTTTACAGCATTATTTTACATTTTCCGGCACTAACCTATTAACAAGATGCCGAAGTGCCAGTTGCTGTTTTCTGCTGTTTTTGGTTTCAGAAATCCTAGTAAGGAAATATTCTCGGAATTGGACGAAATCAACGCCCAGGATCCTATTTTTGCACGAAGCTTCCAGATGACCGAAGAGGAGACGAAGTGGGGCCACGAGGTGGCCAGACACCAGGGCGGCGCGGCCCAGGCCCTGGCCGCGCGGCCCTGTGGTGTCGCCACCTCGTGCCGCCCTTTGACCTACCCTTCCGCCTACTTAAAGCCTCCGTCGCGAAACCCCCGTACCGAGAGCCACGATACGAAAACATTATGAGAGGCCGCGCCAATCCCATCTCGGGGATTCAGGAGATCGCCTCGGCACCCTGCCGGAGAGGGGAATCATCACCGTAGGGGCTCTACATCATCATGCCCGCCTCCGGATTGATGCGTGAGTAGTTCATCCTTGGACTATGGGTCCATAGCAGTAGCTAGATGGTTGTCTTCTCCGCTTGTGCTTTCATTGTTATAGATCTTGTGAGCTGCCTAACATGATCAAGATCATCTATTTGTAATGCTACATGTTGTGTTTGGTGAGATCCGATGAATAGAGAATACTATGTTAAGTTGATTATCAATCTATCATATATGTGTTGTTTATGTTCTTGCATGCTCTCCGTTGCTAGTAGAGGCTCTGGCCAAGTTGATACTTGTAACTCCAAGAGGGAGTAATTATGCTCGATAGTGGGTTCATGCCTCCATTAAATCTGGGAGTGACAGAAAGTTCTAAGGTTGTGGATGTGCTATTGCTACTAGGGATAAAACATTGATGCTTTGTCTAAGGATATTTGTGTTGATTACATTACGCACCATACTTAATGCAATTATCTGTTGTTCGCAACTTAATACTGGAAGGGGTTCGGATGATAACCTGAAGGTGGATTATTTAGGCATAGATGCATGCTGGATAGCGGTCTATGTACTTTGTCGTAATGCCCTGATTAAATCACATAGTAATCATCGTTGATATGTATTGAATCTTTATTTGTCAATTGCTCACCTGTAATTTGTTCACCCAGCATGTTAGTTATCTTATTGGAGAGACACCACTAGTGAACTGTGGACCCCGGTCCATTCTTTTACATCTGAATACATTCTACTGCTTTTACTGTTCTTTGCAAACAAACACCATCTTCCACTCGATACGTTTAATCCTTTGTTTTCAGCAAGCCGGTGAGATTGACAACCTCACTGTTACGTTGGGGCAAAGTACTTTGATTGTGTTGTGCAGGTTCCACGTTGGCGCCGGTTTCACTGGTGTTGCGCCGCACTACATTCCTCCACCAACAACCTTCACGTGTTTCTTGGCTCCTACTGGTTCGATAACCTTGGTTTCTTACTGAGGGAAAACTTACTGCTGTGCGCATCACACCTTCCTCTTGGGGTTCCCAATGGACGTGTTGACTACACGCCAGCAAGACTTTTTCGGGCGCCGTTGCCGGGGAGATCAAGACACGCTGCAAGGGGAGTCTCCACTTCCAATTTCTTTACTTTATTTTTGTCTTGCTTTATTTTATTTTACTACTTTGTTTGCTGCACTTAAAAAAACATAAAAAAATTAGTTGCTAGCTTTACTTTATTTACTGTCTTGTTCTCTATATCAAAAACACAAAAAAATTAGTTACTTGTCTTTACTTTATTTGCCTAGTTTACTTTATTGCTACTAAAATGAGTAATCCTGAAGTTGAAGTTCGTTCTTTTAAGCAACAAGGTGGAGAAAGTTTTAAAGATGCTTGGTACAGAATTAGTAATGCTCATCATAGGTGCATTAAGAAACACTCCACCACTATCCTTCTTAGGAACTTTTATGTTGGTTTATCTAGTTGGAATAGGTATGTTCTTGATACTCTTTCGGGAGGTAATTTCCTAGGTACTCCCGCTTTAGAAGCTAGTTGCATCATTGAGAGTCTAGTTGGAATACCACCTGTTAATGAAGTTAAAATTGAAATCTCTCTTGAGGATGTTATGAAAAAATTGGAAACCATAGAGAAAAATTTTCCAAGTATTGAAACTAAATTGGAAATGTTACTTGATAAAACTGATGAACTTGATAAATCCTTAGGAGGAATTGATGAAAGAATTAGTGTCCTAGGAACTTGTGTTGTCCAGGATAATCAAACCAATAGGATTGATGAACTTGAAAAAGCTATGGGAACCTTGGGTTCAACCTTTTCTTCTCTCAAGTATAATGAGAAAGCTTATGTGGGTAAAGAGCAAAAATTCATGTATGCTTCTAAAGTGCCTAAACAAAAGAATTATTATAGGCCTAAAATTGCTAAAACCCCTAGCACTACCATAGAAAATTTAGATAATGGAGCACCTAAAGTACCCTCTGCAACAAGTTGTGTTTGCAAGAGAAATAATAATATTGATGCTTCTTCGCTTGAAAATACTTGATTTGCACTTTCTGCGCCTAGCTGAAAGGCGTTAAAGAAAAGCACGTACTTCTTGGGAGATAACCCATGTGTTTATTTTACTACAGCAATTTTTGTTTTGTTGAGCCTTGGAAGTTGTTTACTAATGTAGCAACCTCTCCTTATCATGTTTTTGTGCCAAGTAAAGTTTCTATGCTAAAGTTGATGTTATATTTGGGATCGCTGCGCAGAAACAGCATTTGTCTGTCACGAATTCTGGCATAAGTCTCTGTAAAAAATTCTAAAAAATCTGCAAATTTACGAGCGTGATCCTCTAATATTTACGCAACTTTCATTAGTTTTGAGTTTTTCCATTTGAGCAAGTTAAGTGCCCAGTCCAGATGCATCTTTACGGACTGTTCTGTTTTTGACAGATTCTGTCTTTTATTTCGCATTGCCGCTTTTGCTATGTTGAATGATTGTGTTCTGAATATGTGAATTTGTGGTTATGCACTAACCCTCTCATGAGTTTGCTTGAAGTTTGTGTGAAGGAAGTTTTCAAGGGTCAAGAGAAGATGATGATATACTATGATCAAGAAGAGTGAAAGGTCTAAGCTTGGGGATGCCCCGGTGGTTCATCCCTGCATATTTTAAGAAGACTCAAGCATCTAAGCTTGGGGATGCCCAAGGCATCCCCTTCTTCATCGACAACATTATCAGGTCACTTCTAGTGAAACTATATTTTTATTTCGTCACATTCTTATGTTCTTTACTTGGAGCGTCGGTTTGTTTTTGTTTTTGTTTTGTTTTGAATAAAGTTGGATCTCGCCATTCTTATATTGGAGATATTACGCTCCGCTTTTTCTTATGGAACACTTGTGTTCTTAATTGTGCTTTAATGTTCATGGCGAAAGCTTATTGCTTCGTTAAATTGTTATTTGGTTGGAATTGGAAAGTGCTGCATATGGTTTGGCAATTTGGCAATTGTTTGAGCTCTCATAGATCATGTTTAAGCTCTTGCATCATGTAGTTTAATCTATTAATGAAGAACTACTGTAGAGCTTGTTTAATTTGGTTTGCATGATTGATCTCTCTAAGTCTAGATATTTTCGGGTAAAGTGTTTGAACAACAAGGAAGACAGTGTAGAGCCTTATAATACTTGCAATATGTTCTTGTGTGAGTTTTGCTGTACCTGTTCATACTTGTGTTTGCTTCAAACAACCTTGCTAGCCCAAACCTTGTACTGAGAGGAAATGCTTCTCGTGCATCCAAACACCTTGAGCCAAACTCCATGCCATTTGTGTCCACCATATCTACCTACTATGTGGTATTTTCGCCATTCCAAAGTAAATTACTTGAGTGCTACCTTTAAATTTCATTCCTCTACCTTTACAATATATAGCTCATGGGACAAATAGCTTAAAAACTATTGTGGTGATGAATATGTAGTTATGTGTTTTAATTCTTATAAGTTGCTTGTTGAGCGGTAACCATGTTTTCTGGGGACGCCATCAACTTTATCTTTGTTGGATATCATGTGAGATGCTATGCATGTTCGTCTTGTCTGAAGTAGTGGACTTCGCGATCAAATGGTTTGAGTATGCATATGTTAGAGAAGAACATTGGGCCGCTAACTAAAGCCATGTATCATGGTGGAAGTTTCAGTTTGGACATACAACCTCAATCTCTTATGAGAATATTAACTATTGTTGAATGCTTAAGCATGAAAAAGAGGAGTCCATTATCTGTTGTCTATGTTGTCCCGGTATGGATGTCTAAGTTGAGAATAATCGAAGCGAGAAATCCAATGCGTGCTTTCTCCTTAGACCTTTGTACAGGCGGCATAGAGGTACCCCTTTATGACACTTGGTTGATGCATATGTTATGCGATGAGAATCCGTGTTTTCCGAGATAGTAGGACAAGGTGCGAGCACTATTGGTACTCTATGCATGAGACATGCAACTTGTAGGAAGTATTATGCGTAGCACATATAAATTATTACTACCGTTGACAAAATTGTTTCTATGTTTTCAAAATAAAAGCTCTAGCACAAAAATAGTAATCAATGCTTCCCTCTGCGAAGGGCCAATCTTTTACTTCATTGTTGAGTCAGTTTACCCATTCCCTTCTATCTTAGAAGCAAACACTTGTGTTAACTGTGTGCATTGATTCTTACATGTTTACTTATTGCACCTGTTATATTACTCTATTTTGACAAATATCCATGAGATATACATGTTACAAGTTGAAAGCAATTGCTAAAACTTAATCATCCTTTATGTTGCTTCAATTCATTCTACTTTGAATTTATTGCTTATGAGTTATCTCTTATGCAAGTCTTATTGATACTTGTCTTCAAAGTACTATTCATGGAAAGTTTTGCTATATGATTCATTTGCTTAGTCATTATCTTTGTAGCAATCTTTTGTTCAGATCACTCCATTCATCTCATATGCTTTACAATAATGTTGATCAAGATTATGTTGGTATGTCACTTCATAAATTATTTGTGTTATCGTTTACCTACTCGAGGACGAGTAGGAACTAAGCTTGGGGATGCTTGATACGTCGCAAACGTATCTATAATTTCTTATGTTCCATGCTATTTTTATTACAATACTTGAGTGATTTATACATACTTTACAGCATTATTTTACATTTTCCGGCACTAACCTATTAACAAGATGCTGAAGTGCCAGTTGTTGTCTTCCAGCTGTTTTTGGTTTCAGAAATCCTAGTAAGGAAATATTCTCGGAATTGGACGAAATCAACGCCTAGGGTCCTATTTTTGCACGAAGCTTCCAGAAGACCGAAGAGGAGACGAAGTGGGGCCACGAGGTGGCCAGACACCAGGGCGGTGCGGCCTGGGCCCTGGCCGCGCGGCCCTGTGGTGTCGCCACCTCGTGCCGCCCTTTGTCCTTCCGCCTACTTAAAGCCTCCGTCGCGAAACCCCGTACCGAGAGCCATGATACGGAAAACATTAGAGGCCGCCGCCGCCAATCCCATCTCGGGGATTCAGGAGATCGCCTCCGGCAACCTGCCGGAGAGGGGAATCATCACCGGAGGGGCTCTACATCATCATGCCCGCCTCCGGATTGATGCGTGAGTAGTTCATCCTTGGACTATGGGTCCATAGCAGTAGCTAGATGGTTGTCTTCTCCGCTTGTGCTTTCATTGTTATAGATCTTGTGAGCTGCCTAACATGATCAAGATCATCTATTTGTAATGCTACATGTTGTGTTTGGTGAGATCCGATGAATAGAGAATACTATGTTAAGTTGATTATCAATCTATCATATATGTGTTGTTTATGTTCTTGCATGCTCTCCGTTGCTAGTAGAGGCTCTAGCCAAGTTGATACTTGTAACTCCAAGAGGGAGTAATTATGCTCGATAGTGGGTTCATGCCTCCATTAAATCTGGGACAGTGACAGAAAGTTCTAAGGTTGTGGATGTGCTGTTGCTACTAGGGATAAAACATTGATGCTTTGTCTAAGGATATTTGTGTTGATTACATTACGCACCATACTTAATGCAATTATCTGTTGTTCGCAACTTAATACTGGAAGGGGTTCGGATGATAACCTGAAGGTGGATTATTTAGGCATAGATGCATGCTGGATAGCGGTCTATGTACTTTGCCGTAATGCCCTGATTAAATCACATAGGAATCATCGTTGATATGTATTGAATCTTTATTTGTCAATTGCTCACCTGTAATTTGTTCACCCAGCATGTTAGTTATCTTATTGGAGAGACACCACTAGTGAACTGTGGACCCCGGTCCATTCTTTTACATCTGAATACATTCTACTGCTTTACTGTTCTTTGCAAACAAACACCATCTTCCACTCGATACGTTTAATCCTTTGTTTTCAGCAAGCCGGTGAGATTGACAACCTCACTGTTACGTTGGGGCAAAGTACTTTGATTGTGTTGTGCAGGTTCCACGTTGGCGCCGGTTTCACCGGTGTTGCGCCGCACTACATTCCTCCACCAACAACCTTCACGTGTTTCTTGGCTCCTACTGGTTCGATAACCTTGGTTTCTTACTGAGGGAAAACTTGCTGTGCGCATCACACCTTCCTCTTGGGGTTCCCAACGGACGTGTTGACTACACGCCAGCAAGACTTTTTCTGACTACCAGGACACGTGTTCCCGGCAGGAAGGAGATCTTTCACGTATTCCAGAATGTCGTGCGCCGGCAGAACATAGCTATTTCGGCTATACCGCCCCCAGGCGAGGCCCAAGAATCATTGCCGGCGCACAAGCCCAGGGGTGCGCCGGCAATAGCGCATTTCGCCGGCGCACCCCTGGGCTGGTGCGCCGGCAATGACTCTTGGGCCTGGCCCGAATCGACCGCGGCCATGCCAAGTTTTTTCCCCGGCGCGTCTTTCCAGCAGGTGCGCCGGCAGTAGGCCTTCATCGCCGGCGCGGCTGCAAACAGGTGCGCCGGCAACCCTTTCCACCGGCGCATGTCCGAGGTGGTGCGCCGGCACCACTTGCCTCCACCTATAGCCATTTTCCTAGTAGTGTAGTGTGTACCATGCGAAACACCCTGCAAAATAGAGGGATTTTTTGTTTTGTTAAAAATTAAATCATTGCGTGTGTTCCATATAACCCACAATAAGGCACAAGCTCCCACCCAGATCTGAACTTTATATATTTTACGCACCCCATGCAACCAATTACCAAAAAATCGTTATGTTAGTAGGGGGAATATTAAAAGTAATGTGAAAAACACCTGAAACAACCGTTGCTAGTGGACTATATATAAAAATATGTCAAATTATTTCATCTTGAGTACAGAAAGAACAATTCATATTACCTCTTGCCGTTTGAATTGATGTACTAGTCAATCTAACCAAAAGTTTAAATTGATGGAAAGATACTAAACAATGTATTTATTTGAACACTGTCAATCATGTCGAGGCTATTTTAGTCTTTAACGTGGGTTCGATGTAGACTGCAAAATCTTTTTTTTTAATATTGTGTGAGCAGGATTATGAACTTGGACACTCTTAGCACTAAACCATATAAAATTAATGCATTAGAGAATTAATTAAAATTCCAAAATGATGGAAATTAACTACGCAATATATTCATTTCATAGAAGATAACCTTACGATGAAGGAACCACATAAAATCCTAATGTTAAGTGGTACTTTTATTTTTCAAATATATTTGTGAAGATAATGGCACGTCCAATCATATGATCCAAGTATAATGATGTTACCGTAAACATTCCAAAAGTTGTTAACTTCCAAGCATACACATCTTTATCATGGTATAAAGGAATATCCATCAAACGTCGAACTGAATGCAGTCACCTGGCCCATATGCAAAAAATAAGATATTTATTCAAGCACATGCCAAAAATCGATTCTAGGTGGGCATATGACGCCAAATGTGGCATTCATACTAGAGTGAGCTATGCTACTACAAGTCATGCTTCTAGGATCCCATGAAGAAGCGTATGCTCTAAGTTTGGAGAAAAAAAATTACATGCTGAAGAACTCATCAACAAAATGTGAAAGTACATCAATACATGCATGTCAGTGCAAAAGGTGCTCATATAAATGGTCGGGGATGTTAACGTATGTAATATGGTACGTGTATATGTACGGAGTAGTACTCCGACTATACACGTACGTCTCATGTATTCATGTATTGCCACGTAGGGGGCTTTTCCCTACTATATATAACACGCAACCGATGGCCCGAAAGGGTACGCATCGTTACACCAAAACCAACATGGTATCAGAGCGGGTCTCTTCCCTCTAGCTGCCAAAACCCTAAATCAAAATCGCCGCCGCCGCATCTTGTTGCCGCCGCCGCCAAACACCATCTGCCGCCGTCGCAGCCCTTGTCTGCCGCTGCCGCACTACAAATCTAGCCGCCGCCGTAGCCTTAGTCTGCCGCCGCCGCCAAACTACAAAACCTAGCCGCCGTTGCACTTGCTGCTGCCGCCGCCGCCCACACACCAAAAACCCTAGCCGCCGCCGCCTTGTTGCCGCTGCCGCTCACACCAAAAACAAACACCAAAATCGCTGCTGCTGCCGTCGTTCTCGTCTTCCGATCTGATGGCCTCTTCTACGTCCATGTCCGCCACCGCTCTCGCTGCCGCGCTCGGGTCACCTCCATCTCAGCCGCTTACGCGTGAAAACGCGCTTGTATGGAAGGCACTGGTGATACCCGCGCTGCGCGGCGCCCGTGTGCTTGATCTGGTTGAGGGTAAGGACACGGCACCCGCTGAGTCCATCTCCGCCGAGGATGCCAACAACAAGCCGATCACCATTGTCAATCCTGACTACGAGGCGTGGATCTCTCGTGATCAGCAAGTCCTGCGTTGGCTTCTCAATGCGCTGTCGCCCGATGTGCTCGCTCACGTCGTCGGCCTTGACTCCTCGTCCGCTGTCTGGGCAGCCCTCAATGCCCACGTCTCTGGCCAGTCCAAAACTAGGGTTCAACAGCTTCGCTCCGCCCTCAATGACACGCGCAAAGGTGATATGTCTGCGGAAAAATATGTCGCCAAGATGAAGTGCATCGCCGCCGAACTTGCCGCGGTGGGAAAACCTCTCGACGATGACGAGCTCGTCTACTATGTCCTGCAAGGACTCGGGAGTCACTACAACAATCTTCGCACTGCTGTCAACGCCAACCCCAACACCACCCTCGCCGAGCTCCTCACTCAAGTCCAAGCCTTCGACCGGCAGCACAAATCTGATGAGCCGGGGTTCACCTCCTCCGCCAACGTGGCGCGTCGCGACACTCGCCCTCGCCATGATCGCCGCCACGACAGGAGGAGCGCCAGGATCGCCCCCGCCAAGATGACCGGCCTCGCTATGATGATCGGCGGCGCCAGGATCGCCCACGCCAGGAGTACCGTGACGATCGCCCACGTCGCTATGATGATGATCGCCGCCGCCGCGATGATGGCCGCCGCGATGATGGTGGTCGCCGCCGCGATCGACGCCCCACGCCCTATGTCAATGTCACCCGCCAAATCTGCGACATACATGGGCATCCTGCTCGGGACTGCTGGTGGCGCCATGATGATGATCGTTCCAACCGCGCTGACCGTGGTGATCGTGGCAACAAAGGTGCAAATTTTGTTGCTGCTCATGGAGTTGACACCAACTGGTACTATGACACGGGGGCTACTGAACATCTCACTGGTCAGCTGAATAAGCTCACCACCTATGATCCATATCCAGGCGAAGACCGTGTGCGCACTGCACGGCACAGGTATGCGTATTAGTCATATTGGTCAATCAGTTTTATGCACTCCTCATAATTCTTTCAGCCTTACAGATATCTTGCATGTTCCTAATGCCACTAAAAATCTCCTATCAGTACATCGCTTTACTCTTGATAATCATGTCTTTATTGAGTTTCATCCTTTTCATTTTTTGATCAAGGACCAAGCAACACGTCAAATTCTGTTTAGAGGTCCGTGCTATGGCGGTCTCTATCCACTGATGCCCGTCACCTCTCCGCCTCCAAGCAAGCCTTCATCACAATAAAGCCGTCTTCCTCTACGTGGCATCGCCGTTTAGGACATCCTTCTTCATTTGTCGTTCAGCAAGTTCTTAGAAGAAATAAAATAGACTACACCCCAGAAAGTACTCCCTATGTATGTGACTCTTGTCAGCTTGCCAAGAGCCACCAGTTGCCCTATCCCATCTCTACCAGTCGATCCACTGTTCCTCTGGAACAAGTCTTCTCTGATGTATGGGGACCAGCACCTCTTTCTGTTGGGAAACATGAGTACTATGTAAGTTTCATTGATGATTTTAGTAAATTTACCTGGATCTATTTACTTAAGAAGCGCTCCGATGTTTATCAAGCCTTTCTTAACTTCCAGCAATATGTTGAGCGCAAGTTTGATAGGAAAATTGTAACTATGCAAACTGATTGGGGGGGTGAGTATGAAAAATTAAACTCTTTCTTTCAAAAGGCTGGCATCACACATCATGTTTCATGTCCTCATGCTCACCAACAAAATGGCTCTGCCGAACGTAAACACCGTCATATAGTTGAAGTTGGTCTTGCTTTGCTTGCAAATGCATCGATGCCTCTTAAATATTGGGACGAAGCCTTTCTTACTGCCACATTTCTCATTAACTTGCTCCCTACCAAAGTTCTTGATCTTCAGTCTCCAGCTGAACGTCTTCTCAATATCATGCCTAACTATGATGCACTTCGTATTTTTGGTTGTGCTTGTTGGCCCAACCTTCGTCCCTACAACAAACGCAAGCTCGCTTTCCGCTCCCAACGGTGTGTTTTTCTTGGCTATAGTCCCATGCATAAAGGAGTCAAATGCCTTGATGTATCTACAGGACGTGTATACATATCTCGTGATGTTGTCTTCGATGAAAATGTTTTTCCCTTTCAAGCCCTCCATCCAAATGCTGGTGCTCTTCTCAAACGTGAAATCCTTCTTTTACCTACACACACTTCTCCTGAGAGTGCCTCTATAACTGATGATCATATGACTACTATTGTGCCTGTCACGGTTTCTCTCTATGATGCTTCACAGGATATTGTTGTTACTGGTGAAACTCCTGCTCCAAATGATGCACCCGCGCCATCGCAGTCTCTCTCTGATGATTCTGTTGATGGCGGCTCACATACGGACTCTGGCGCTGCCTCTGCCGACCCCTCTCGGCATGGATCCCGAGGATGATCCCCCTGCGTCGCCAACGCTGGGTTCCCGCGCCGCGTCGTCAGCTCCAGAGGAAGATCCGGTGGCGTCGGCGCGCTCCAGTCCCGCCACGTCGCTGTCCCATGCGCGTGGCGCCTCGCCTTCCCCGCCTCGGACGCCCGCGCCTGCTGCTACTAGCACTCCTGATGGAGCCTCGGCTGTGCAGCCGCCTGCTCCTGCTGCACCTCTGCCTCGCCCTCGTACACGACTTCAACAAGGTATTCGACAACCGAAAAAATACACTGACGGTACTGTTCGCTATGGCATGCTTGCCTCTACAGGCGAACCTCGGAATCTCCCTGCAGCTCTCAATGATCCTAACTGGCGTGATGCGATGCAAGAAGAATATAATGCGCTTCTGGAAAATAAGACATGGACTCTTGTTCCCTCCAGCCCCAATAAAAATCTCATCGACTGCAAGTGGGTTTATCGTATCAAGCGTCGTGCTGATGGTACAATTGATCGTTATAAAGCCCGTCTTGTTGCCAAAGGTTTCAAACAACGGTATGGCATTGATTATGAAGACACGTTCAGCCCAGTTGTTAAAATTGCTACTATCAGAATTGTTCTTTCTATTGCTGTCTCTCGTGGCTGGAGTCTTCGGCAGCTAGATGTCAAGAACGCGTTTCTTCACGGTGTTCTGGAAGAGGAAGTCTATATGAAGCAACCACCTGGTTTTGAACATCCTGATACTCCACATCATGTTTGCAGACTTGATAAAGCTCTCTATGCACTCAAGCAGGCTCCTCGAGCATGGTACTCTCGGCTGAGTGCAAAACTGCAAGATTTTGGATTTATTCCCTCCAAGGCAGATACCTCGTTATTTCTCTACAACAAGTCTGGTGTTGCTATCTTTGTTCTGATCTATGTGGATGATATTATTGTGACAAGCTCCTCTGATCGTGCTATCACAGCTTTGCTTCAGGATCTCAATGCTCACTTTGCTATTAAAGATTTGGGTGGCCTTCACTTCTTTCTTGGTATTGAAGTCCAACGGACCGCTGATGGTCTTCTTCTCACACAAGCAAAATATGCACATGATCTCCTTGCCAAAGTTGGAATGCTTGACTGCAAGCCGGCCCCTACACCCTTGTCCCCATCTGAGCCACTCTCCTTACATGAAGGTACTCTTCTTGTCCCGAGGACAGTTCTCAGTATCGAAGCATTGTTGGTGCTCTCCAGTACCTCACTCTTACTCGTCCAGACCTGTCTTTTTCGGTAAACAAGGTCTGTCAATACCTTCATGCTCCTACTACAGCTCATTGGACTGCAGTTAAACGCGTCCTTCGCTATGTCAAAAATACACATCAGCTTGGTATTACCTTCCGAAAATCTTCTTCTACACTTCTCAGTGCCTTTTCCGATGCCGATTGGGCCGGCTGTATTGAGGATCGCCGCTCCACTGGAGGTTTTGCTATTTTCATTGGTCCAAATTTGGTATCCTGGATTGCTCGGAAACAAGATTCTGTGTCTCGTTCTAGCACTGAAGCTGAATATAAAGCGCTGGCAAATGCTACTACAGAACTCATATGGGTCGAAGCTCTTCTTCGTGAACTTGGGGTGCGTCTTCGCGAGAAGCCCTGTTTATGGTGTGACAATCTGGGCGCTACATATCTCTCGGCGAATCCTGTTTTTCATGCCCGCACAAAGCACATTGAGATCGATTATCATTTTGTTTGTGAACGTGTTGCACACAACCGTCTTGCTATCAAGTTCATCTCCACCAAGGATCAAGTAGCTGACGGGTTTACTAAGGCTCTTCCTGTCAAAAGCCTAGATGAGTTTAAGCGTAATCTAAATCTCTCCCGCGCTTTAGATTAAGGGGGGATGTTAGCGTATGTAATATGGTACGTGTATATGTACGGAGTAGTACTCCGACTATACACGTACGTCTCATGTATTGCCACGTAGGGGGCTTTTCCCTACTATATATAACACGCAACCGATGGCCCGAAAGGGTACGCATCGTTACACCAAAACCAACAGGGGAGTCTTGTTAGCTAGGTGATATTTCATCCAAATGGAGCCAGCGAAATAGTAACTAACTTTCTAGGTTCCCCATTCCGTTTGATTCGACGGGACAATAGGAGTAAACCAGTAAATGCAAGTACTAGCTATTGTGCATATAGTAGATTTCTACAGTTTGAAAACTAGATCGATCAACACAGCTGCTTCGGACAGGGCAAATAATGTTATCTGAGATTCTGATCTACGGTGGAAGACATCCTTGTTCGCAATGCACATGGCTATTGTCTTGGTGATATTGTAGGCTTTCAAAGAATTTGATCATGTGTGTGAAGCAAATTAAGCGACATTTTATCGGGAGTGCAGTGGTCTGCTTTGTGTGTTTTTCTTTGTTTTTTTTACTCTTTAACACTTTCTCTTAATTAATGGTTGAGGTAAATATTGTCGTCTGCATTTTAAAAACTCCCTCATGTTTAGTTAGGTGAAAATTAGGTATTGCAGGCAATCATTTTGTAAGCCAATCTAATAGTAATACGTATAGAATAGTTTTCTCTGGGCTCTGCAATTGAAGAATAATGCACATATCAAAAGTTCTTAATAATTACAAAATATTCAAAAGGCATATATATCAATCCAAGAGAAATCAGAAAATCAAATCGAATTTGAGGCTTACAGACTATCTCACACCGCATCCGAGAAAATAGTTCAATCAATTAATTGTCAAAGTGTTAGCGCAGCATAGACGACAGACATGATCGGCGAATTTTAGAGCAATACAAAAGGCAGAAGACACTTGGTGGTGTGGATTTGAGTGCTTTGAGCCACGTCCATCAAAAGGAAAAAAAAAAAGCTTCTGCTGGATATCGAATCTTCGACGCCTCGACTTGGCGTTCCTCTCAGTCTCACCTGAGCGACAGCTCCATCCGATGAGCCAAGGGACAAATCGTCAGTGCCCGGCCCCCGCCGGGCCCGACCAGCATCGTCTCCATGTAAGCGTCGGTGAGGTAGAGGTAGCCCGAGTCGTAGAGAAATCGCGGACGGCGCAAACAATGACTCTCGCCCGCACCACCGTCGACTTTCGTGTTACCGGAGCAGCGCAAGCGAGTACTACCGCGAGCAAGACAAGCTACTCCTCGGACAGAAGAACCACGTGAAGAAACACACGATTTGCTGGCTGTCATGCAACAGCTTACTAGCTATGCGAAAAAAAGTAGGCTGCATGGTTTGTGGATGACAGCATGATAACAGAGCCAAAAATTTGAGCGATACTCATGACTCCATACGGGATGGTGGCATGGTCTAGTATATGAACATTCACCGGACGCCTTGCCATTCCATTGATATATAGTTCGATCACACGTACCCAACACTGAGGTGCAATATATACTTTTGGTTACAAGAACATATTTGTCAAAGATATAGAAATGTTTGGTGTATTCCTTCGAAGCGGTATGTTGTCATGAGATATTGGAGCAAGCCAAATAAACAAAATGCATCTCTACGAGTGGCGAGGCGGCCAAGCAGCAGAAAAGGCGGGATATTAGTGTTGCTTTCAATGTCGTAAACAGGCCAGAGGTTCATGGTGTGGCCCACGGCTGCCAAGAAATCGTCAACAACTTGAAGCTGAGAACAAAATTGGACAAGAATGTCCCAGCACAAAATCCATATTTTTTTTTATCAAAGAGCAAGTAGGGAGGCAAAAAAAAAGTTTGTACTATGTATTGAATTTTTCCACTTTCATAAATTTGACAATTTTTTTACTATATATGGAATCTTCTCTTTGTTTTCTATGGATCTTCTCCCTGTATCTGGCCCTCGGCATAGCCTTTGCCAAGTGTCCGCAATTTGACACTTTGCAAAGCCTAGCTGGCGATGTGGTATAACCTGAGCAGGCTTCGCCGAGTGTAACTCTCAACAAAGTCATCGTTAAGCAATTTTTTTGGCTTTAGGCGAGTATTTTTGATAATCAGCAAACAAGCATTTTCCTGCAGTGGATTAAGTAATTGGAAGTAGCGTATATGATTACATTGTGAACAAGTGAAACCAAACGACATATCCTTCGTGTCCAAACTTCCAAAGTACTAGTGTACTGTTAGCTTTATCTAAGTGTCATACGAGAAACCTTTTTGGTGACTTGCTCCAATATCAAGTCAGAAATCTAAGTGGTGTTTCACAAAAAAAATTCTAAGTTGTGAGATTATTATCAGTAGAATGACAACATGAAAATGGATGTTGGGAATCTACTGGACGACCCAGCATCCTCCATGAGTATCAATACAAACACATGATAACTACATATACTACATATATAGAAATAAGAGTCAATTGTACAAGTGGTCTAGTGCACATCATTGCCCTGTTTTCACTAGTAGAATAACATTTATGGGCGACACTAATGACACATGTCTAAAACTAGTCATAGTGGGGAGTAACATAGAGTAGTAACATGCACATGTTACTACTCTATGTTACTACCTTCAGGCTAGCCATAGTGGGTAGTATCATATGGTAGTATCATGTATATGATACTTTTGTATGATACTAGTTTTATAATGCATAGTATCATGAGAATTATGGTGGAGCACCCGGGTGCCATATACCATGATATTCAAAACATTCGAAAAACATGATTTAAATTTTCAAAAAAAAGTTTAAATAATTTCCTCACGTAAATCTCATCTTCACACTTACGTGTGCAAATTTTCAGCAAAAAATACGGCCATATGTGATCCACACAAAAAAGTGAAAATGAAACTTTGTTATACTGTGAATAGTATACGTCTACTCACTATATTATGAACAGTATGTTTTGTTATTTTTGTGTAGGCTACATACTTTCATATTTTAAGTTGAAACTTGACATGCACATACCTACATACATACTACACACACATGATTTAGGCCGTATTTTTTAATTCAATTTTAGTATTTGTTTTGAATTTTTTGCTCAAATCAGGTGCGCTGGCACTAGATCCATAATGCATAGTATCATAGACTAGTATCATAGTTTTGCTATATTAATTGATTTGTAGAATCCCAATACAAATTTGTGTACAAGATTTATTTGATACTAACTTTTCTCGTGATGTGCGCTATGATACAGTATCTACTTATGATACTCTAATCTCCTCTCTCATCCATAATTATCTGCCACATCAGCATTTTTGGTGGGGCTAGGATGCATGATACTAGCTATGATACTAGCACTATGGCTAGCCTCATAGTGGTAACTAACATGAAAGTAGTATCATATATGTCTTCATTAATTAGCTTGTAGACTCATTGTATCTTGAAAAGTGTGATGTTACAGTAACTAGCTATGTTACTCCATCCTCCTCTCTCCTTTTTTTTAGATAAAAGGCAATAGCATGCCCGACTTTAAATTAATAAAGCCCCGAGGTTTAACCAGTTATACAAACGCTGCGGCATACAGCTTAGCCAAGTAAAAACCAGAAGACGATAAAACAACACATAAGCCTAAAACAGAAACCACAGGAGGAACATAGGCAGAGGCAACTCCAACAGCCTGACTACTGCAACTTCAGTGGCTTGAGCGACTTGGTCTCACGGCGGCGTACAGCTCCCTTAGCTTGTTCTCCAGCCACCGGAGGCCCTCCAGATCGCCTGTCTTGGCCACGCCGCTCCAAAGCTGTATAAAAAGGGCAGTTTTGAAAATCACATTAGCGGGGTGGTTAATGACCTTTTTTTCAATAGTAAGTTTATTACGAATGGTCCACAGCGCCCACGATTGAGCAAGAAAAAGACACCAGACCAGCCTACGGGCCCTTCCCGTAAGGCTGGAGACAATGGCATGGAATTGTGGGAAATTCCCCGGATTCCAGTTACATCGGAAGATTCGTCTAACGGCGCTCCAAGCAAACCTAGCGAGGGAGCACGAGAAGAAGATGTGCCCAGCATCTTCCACCTGACCGCAAAGGGCGCAATTGCCCGAGGCTGGTCCCTGTCGAGTTGCAATTTGTTGGCTTGTTGGTAATCTGTCAATGATGAGCTGCCAAGCGAAAATTTTGATCTTCAGGGGCACCTTGGCTGACCAGACATCCTTATGATACGCGACCGTCGCCCCTTGGGAAAGCTTGGCGTATAGCGATTGTACCGAGAAAGTACCCGAGGGTTCTAAGTGCCAGGTCACCTTGTCCTTAGCGCTAGAGAGGAAAAAGGGCTCCACCAATGTCCCGAGGTCAATCCACTGCCGCCTTCCTTCCTGGCTAAGGGAGCGCCGGAAGGTGATAAAGAGCTCCCCAGATTCCAGGGCCTCTGCCACCGAAATGCTAGGATTATCACATATGTTGAAGAGATCAGGGAAGCGTTCTTTGATGGGTTGCTCGCCGCACCACCAATCGGTCCAGAAAAGCGTGCGTCGACCATTCCCAATGATGTGTTTCGCACCAAGCTTGAAGAAATGCTTAATTTTATGCAAGCTTTTCCAAAAAGGCGAGGCCCCTTGCCCAGCGCCCTCAAACAGATTATCAGCGTCGCGATATTTGGCTCTGATTATCTTTGCCCAGATCGAATCCTCTTCCTGGTAGAGTTTCCATATCCATTTGGACAGTAGGGCGATATTCATCTTTTTGGAATTAAGTAGGCCTAACCCACCCGCGGATTTCGGCCGGCAAACCGAAGGCCAGTTAACCATATGGTACTTGCGCTTATTGCCCGCTCCTTCCCAGAAGAACTTGGAGCGATGCGAGTCGAATCTAGCATGAATCCCGTCATGCAGGAGGAAGAGGCCCATGGCGAAGATGGGAATACTGTCCAGGCAAGAGTTTGCCAAAATCAATATGCCCCCGGAGGTGAGGAGTTTACTCAACCATGGTTCAGTTCTACCGGCGAGTTTGCGCACTAGAAACAACCATTGTTCCAGGCGAAGCTTTCTGTCCGATATAGGGAGCCCCAAGTACATGAAAGGGAAGGCTCCCCGTTTGCAATTAAGCATATTCGCAATACGCTGTTGCTCTTCTGGGGGTTGGCCCATCACAATAACTTCACTCTTATGGTAGTTGATCTTCAAACCTGACATGTCTTCAAAGCACATCAGCAGAAATTTGAGGTTGGCGATGTTTTCTTCCGAGTTTTGGATGAGGATGAGCGTATCGTCCGCGTATTGGAGGTGGGAGATCCCACCATGGATCAGGTGGGGGACAACACCTGTAAGTGGCTGCCGCCCCCGCGGCAGAGAGAATACCAGATAGAGCCTCGCCAATGAAATTAAACAGGAGAGGCGAAAGCGGATCCCCCTGGCGTACCCCTCTTTTGTTTCTGAAGTATGGGCCTATGACGCCGTTGATGGAGATGGCAGTTTGTCCCCCAGAGACAAGTTGCAGCACTCTGTGAATATAGGCTTCTTCAAACCCTTTGCACCGGAGCACTTCCCCCAGGAAGTCCCAGTTGACCCGGTCGTACGCCTTCTCAAAGTCAAGCTTGAGGAGGATACCTCCAAGCTTTTTGGAGCGCAGCTCATGAACAATCTCAATAAGTGCCAGCGGACCTTCCAGCAAGTTTCTCCCTTTAATGAAGGCCGTTTGATTGAGGCTTATCGTCTTATGAGCAATGGGGTCCAGGCGGTACGCAAACGCCTTGGAGACGATTTTGAAGATCACGTTGATGAGAGCGATCGGACGAAATTGCGAAACTAAGTCCGCCCCAGGAACTTTGGGGATTAAGGTGAGGATGGCGAAGTTCAGCCGGGAGATGTCAATGCGACCGAGCATGAAATCGTTAAGGATGTGCAGCACCCCGAGTCTGACATTGGGCCAGAAGCGTTTGAAGAAAAGCACAGGAAAGCCGTCAGGGCCAGGTGCCGTATCGGATTTCATCTCCCGAACGATGAATTCCAACTCCTCCTCAGAGAAGGTGATCATGAGCTGGTTGTTATCATCAGTTGACACTTGAGCAGTGGGTGGCCAAGTCCTAGGAGACAGACCACAGGAACGGCTCCCTGCCGATCCTAGCAGGTCACGGTAGAACTCGTAAATTGCAGATTGAATCTTCGTATGGTCGTTTGTGGTTTCATTCCCAAGGTTGAGCGAAGAAATCGTACATTTTCTTCTCCGACCATTGGCCACCGCGTGAAAATATGCCGTGTTCGCATCCCCATGGAGGGCCCATTTGACCCTTCCTCTTTGTCGCCAATATTCCTCCTCCGAACTAACGATTTGCAGGAGTTGGTCTTCGAGATAGTATCTTTGCGCCCACTCCTCCTCAACCAAGCCGCAGGTATCTGCCTGTATGTCCAGTTGCATAATTTGGGCCATCAGGTTCTCTTTCTCATGTTTGCTGTCCACACGCAGGTTTCGGGCCCAACCCCGGAGGTGTTGACGCAGGGAACCGGACATAAACTGCCACCAGTCTATGATATCACGACCACCCACTTTGGAGGAGAGAATGCACCAGGTGTTTTGAAGCATGGGAAGAAAGTCGCGACGTTCGAACCACCCAGTTTCGAAGAAGAAGCGGTTACTTCGCTCCGGCATCCCTTCCCCGGAGCAAAAGATGAGTGGGGTGTGATCGGAGCCCAAGCTCGTCTCCGCAGATAGCGTGCAGAGAGGGAAGAGACTTTCCATAGTCGGCGATATGAAAACTCGATCGAGGACCGAACGGACAGGGTTGAGCTGGCGGTTTGTCCAAGTAAACCGTGCTCCGGAGCGTGGGATCTCCCTAAGAGCCCAAGCCGCAATGTGTTCGTTGAAGAGGTCGATGAGACTCCAGTTGAGATGATCATTGTTCTTGTCACACGCGGCACGGATGAGGTTGAAATCTCCACCCATGAGAAGGGGAGTATTGGTTCTAGCCACCTTGGCTGTGACCTCCTCAAGGAAGGCCCTGGATCGCCCATGATCCGCAGGGCCATAAATACCAATGATCGTCAGAATACGCTTGGTCGCCCGGTGCAAAATGGAGGTACTAAGGTAGAATTGGCCCATATCTACCACGCCCACCTCAAAGGTACTGTCCCAAACACCCATGAGCATTCCCCCAGAGTGCCCGTTAGCCGGGAGCCAGCACCAAAAGAACTTGTCGCCGATCTCCAAGCTGCGCAATTCGGCGTCAGTGAAATCCTGCTTGATGGTTTCCTGGAGAAGCACTATGTCAATGTTGTGATCGCGGAGGTACTCCTTCAAAAGGGTTCGTCGCCCCCTACGACCGAACCCTCGAATATTCCAGAAGAGGCATCTCATTTGGAAACTCTTCCTTGAGCCCGTGCTTGGCGGGTTAGCGGCCTTGGTCCAACAGGATATTGTTTCTTGGTTACTTTCCTCTTTTTAGCTGGATTGGTCTTATCACTTATGTCGCGGATGTCCTCCCCGCTTGGTACCACAAGCCCTTCTTGCGGTACCCCGGGGTCTTTTTCCGCAGCCGCCGCGGCTGCCTGAGCCTTGGCTGTCTCGGTCTCAATTCTGTGTCTAGCCTCTGCCAGTTCTGCTTGAGCAAGCTCCCTAGCTTGAATCAAGGAAATAATCTTCTCGGGGGGACCCAGGGAGGCTCCTCCTCTCTCCTCATTAAATCATTGCCACATAAGTAAATTTGTTGAGTTGGACACTTAGTTACTAGTGAAGTTACTTGCACTATGAGTAGTCTAAGGCCACACGACACCGGTATTTTCTCCGAAGACCAATGGCATGCTGAAATACAAGAACACCACCACAAATATACTACCGTTGACGTCCCGTTATTTTGGCATGCCACCACTAAATGGGCTTCATTGACCTGGCCCATCCCACGATTCTGATGCCGTGTAGTAGACAATGCCACCAAAGATCCATAGTGAACACATGCGGCCTGGCCGATAGAGCCGCGCGGATCTGATCGACGAGACTCATTGCACACAATAGGTAAGTACATTTCCTATAAAAAAAACACAATAGGTAAGTAAACCATATTTTTCGAGCGAGGTGACGTGTGTTTTAGAGTGGCATTGTCTCATCCTAGTTTTCTTTTTGAGGAAAATGCCACGTGCCATTCAAATCAAAACCAAGAGTACAACCCACGCACAGGGCCGGCCCTAACATATCAGGGGCCCGGTGCAAGAAAAAAAAAGAGCCCTATACACAAGCAATAGAGAAAATTCCTGAAATTTAATTTAATCAAAATTTAATCACTTAACATAATCTTGGACTCTCCTCATGATCTTATTGCATTTCTCAAATTCTAGCTCTCGCTTCTGTTTACACTTGTGCTTGGAGAGGTGAGCTGACTTTGATTGGATTTTTTTTTCTTTCCAAACGTGAGCTGCACCTGCACTTGTACTAGCTAGTATACGTATTAGTAATGGCTGGGTGAGGCCCCTAGCGATCCGGGGCCCAGTGCGGCCGCACCGGTCGCACTGCCTCAGCGCCGGGCCTGCCCACGCAAGACTCACATGAACTTTCCGGAAGCCACCAGTCTCCGGATCAATTACAGCAAGACCCCCAAATGAAAAGCAAAAAACGAAGAAGCCCCTGGAGGTCCTTGCACACCACCGCTCTGTCGCCCCGCCGGCCGCCGCCGAAGCCCAGCCGGAGAAGAAGACGAACTTCCAGCAGTCCCAGATCTTTAGAACACCATCGCAGAACAAGCTGCTTTGTGAGCCGATTGAGTGGCTCGCCAACGGCGAGACCAAGACGTTGGGGCTCGTCGGCCGAGACTCTGCTCGTGGTCACCAGATCTCGGAACCGCCGGCATCTTTGTTCGACGCAGTCGAAGAAGCAAAACAGCTCCGCCTGCCAGCAACCACCCACCGTGCTCCGAAGCACCCGAGGATCCAGTACAGCCTCCGTAGCCGTCCTAGAAGAGGGCGGGCTCCGTTGGCCAGAAAGCTCATGTACAACTCCACCCGGCTTCACACCGACATCGGAGAAGATGCCGTTGGGACACGGACGCGGCCGGAGGAACAAAAACTCCACCAAATCCGCCGGTAACGCTGCCATACCGACAGATCCCGGAGAGAGAAGATCCACCGCCCGAACCGAGCGGAGGAAGACGCCTCCCACAAGCCCTTCAACGCCTTCACCGACGAGATGGAGAAGGAGCCGGGGATACTTTATTCCCTGTGATGGACGCCACACCACCCAATCCGTCGTCACCGGAAAAACTAGCCCTAAACCTATCTACAAACCGGCACCAAGGCACCGGGGTTCCCCACCCCTCCCGCCGCCGGATTCCATTTCCTTTGTCCTCATCCTAGTTTCTCCGCTTTGCTCTATTAACATGTATACGACATGCATTAAACATTTTATAGATGCGTTAAAGCGTGCCTGCCTTCGTCTAAATGTGAATCGTTTTCGTTTCCTTGAGCCTTTATTTTGCCACAGAACAATTTTCTTTGCACGAACGAATCATCTTCTATAGAAAGGTTAGCAAGTGAAACTGGAGCCCATCGGCATCCTTCGAGTAGAAGTAGTCATGTTTGTAGTTTTATCATAGATTGCGCAATGGCTTGGTGTATCCTAGTACACTAGAATGCATGACGAGAGCCTTTGCTGACTGCTGCTCCAATATCATCGCTAAATTAATTGTGTATGCATATTATATTACCCCTTCGCTCGCCACACACAGAGACTTAGACATAAGGCTGATTGTAGAGAGCATGACCGAACGATGTGATAAGAATAGCTAATGGTTGCTAGGTGTACGGAAAGACTCGCACATTCAAATTCCCAAAATACTGTGTATTGCCCTACAAACCTCCAACTATGTTTCAGTACACGGTCAGAGAGTAATCATCAATTCGTAAAGCATAACTCAACCGATCGAATTCGAATCCCCCCACCTCTAAAAAGGACATCCCAACCTGGCAACATGCCCAACATATATCGCTCTCATGGATCTCTCACCCCGGTGTGGCGCCGGCCGGCACCATGTCCTCCCCGTCCCGGCCATACACGACGACGAGCAGGACCGTGGGCATGCTTCCACCAGCGAGGCGTTTGCCTGCTGCACATTCGGTCACCCGGCGCTGCCCCACACACATGCCCAGAGCAGGGAATCACGATGAAATGTACATGTAATTTTCTGTGGATTTGGACGAAAAAATTGCATTATAACAAAAAAGAAATCTAGATCACAAGGATGAACAAAACCTAAATGCACTTCCCTGAATCTTGCACTCAGTCCCTCCCTTGATGAGACCGGCTCGTCCGCAATCCCAAAAAAATCAACCTAGTATATGCCTAATTGCCGGCTACGGGCTACGCTTCAGACAGAAGAACCACATGAAGCAGTCACATGTTTTGCTTCTCCTATACAAGAAGTTGGCTTGGCTCCAAGTGTGATTTGTGCATGACAGCATGAGAATAGGGCGTCCACGTGAGGACGCATACTCATGAGTCTGCTCCAATGGTGCAGCTACATATATAAATGAGCATGCGTTGCCTGAGTTAGGCCGCACTGGTAGTTAGATCTTCGAACTTGCAAAGAACTTCTGTTCCACAAAATAGTACTTTCAAAGGAGTTACATATGTAGAAGTGTTTCATGTAATTCTTCAAGGTGTTATGTCACAATGAGATACTGGAGCAAGCCAAATAAACAAGATGCATTTTTGCCAATGGCGAGGCAGCCTAGGTGCATAGAGGACTCTGCAGTGGCTTGCCAGCGAGGACCGTGAACATGTCAGAAGTTGACGATGTGACCCAGCAAAGAAGACATTGTCCCAATAGTAAGTCAGGAAGAATGTTCGAGAAGCTCAATCCATAGAAAACCTATTTTATTTTTCTAAATTATTAGTAAGGAGAAACGGCCAGATGATGTGGCAAAGCTGGCCTGCCAGGACATCATTCAGCGGGGAAAGATTTCAAGATTTGCAACAACATGAACCCCCTAGAGCAAATTACTAGACTTGATTTCGTTTTGTTTGCACGGGGCTTTCTCATGTTGTCCCCTAGTCAAAGCATGTCAATGAGAAATCAGAGCTCCTTCGGTTGCTTCAATTTTGTTTTAACATGTATTCATGTATTACATGATCCACATGCTACCGTCTATGGCCTCGGCACAAAAACCTTGTTTGGTCAATTCTTTGTTCGAATTGGCTTATGTACAAATGAAAAATGCCTTCCAAATTGAATGTTATATAACATGTACTACATTATTTTTGCCAATTCCATTTTTAGAATCTATTTTACTTTGACAATGCATTGGAGAGATTACATCATCAAAAGCAGAGTACTCCTGATTATCGTCTGTTAGCAAGTTAGATTGGGGAGCGGAGACCGAATTTTGCTACTAAACACCATCAATTATTCCCAGCTCCGGAAGAAGCTTCGTTAATTTGTTCCTGGGCAAATACTAAAGCTGATTCATCCGGAAAACCTCAGCGTGAGAGTAAGACTACAATGCACCCAGATCAGAATCGTGTAAAGAGGAGAACCAACCTGAGGTTGGGTGGTTGTACCTCTAGTCCACCAGAGTTCAAACCCCATATTTTACATATGTGTTTCATAAAGGCGGAATATTTATTCAGTGAGAGGCGACGTTCTTGTCGACAGCGAGACGCATGTGGTGACTTCGTCAATTTCAAGATCCAATTCGCCGGCTCAGTTTTCCGTAGATGCTCATAGGGTTAGGGTGTGCGTGTGTGCGTTCATGGGGTGAACGTATGCGCGTGTATGTGAGTGTCTGCGTTTGTACTGTGTTTCTAAAAAAAAATCGTCTGAAGAAGCACGCATGCTTTGAATGATGCAAATTCCTTTGTTGGTTATCTCAGCCAAGTCTCAATGTGGCGGGAAAATATCTAGTGATACCACCTCACATGATACCATGATACCACTTCATAAAATTTAAATTGCAAGTGTCAAAAAAATTTGAAACAAATTTGTGGCTGATGACAACATGTGTGTTTACATTCTCTAGATTTTTCGGAGGCAAATTTAGAATACACAAAGAGAAACAAAAAAGACAAATATGCTATGTGAATAGTGGTATTTTGTGTTTTTGTCTTTATGTGACACTATTCATGCTGGATTTCTCTTTTTTGTTTCTCTAAGGATATTTTAAATTTGGTTATGAAAGTTACAGGGGATATAGAAACGCATCTTATGAACACCCAAAATTTTGGTTTTGAATTTTTTTTGACAATTTAAATTTAAATTTTAAAGAGTGGTATCATGGTATTAAATAAGTTGAGGTATCATAATTTGTTGGATGGTCTGTCCCGTACAGACTCTGAAAGGTAACAAGCCCACTCTGCCTCGGATAGAAAAAACCACCTGATGCTATCACACAGGTTTCGCTACTCGAATGCGTTAAAGTTGGTTTAGCGCTAAGGGTTATTTCTGCATGATAGCACGAGAACTAGGCGCAAATTTGACGAGGTATACTCATGATTGCATTGGTCTGCAGCTATATAAATAACCATGCCTTGTCTTGCTGTCCATTGTCAGTTGAATCGCTAAGGTGCGAAAATACTGTTTGGTTCAGAAGACAGTACCTTTCAAAGAGTTTATATATGTGTACAAATGTTTCACATAGATCTTCAAAGTGCTATGTCGTGAGATACTGGAGTGAGCCAATAGACGAGATGCATTTTTATGAACGGCAAGGCGTACTATCTCAGGGTGCAAGCGGTAGCAGGCCGTCCGCAGTGACACGCGTGAAGCACACGTCCGTTGGGAACCTCAAGTGGAATGCGTATAAGCAAGTTTCCCTCAGTATGAAACCAAGGTTATCGAACCAGTAGGAGTCAAGGAATACGTGAAGGTTGTTGGTGGAGGAGGGTAGTGCGGCGCAACACCAGTGAAACCGGCACCAACGTGAAACATACACAACACAATCAAGATACTTTGCCCCAACGTAATGTGAGGTTGTCAATCTCACGGCTTGCTGAAAACAAAGATTAAACGTATGGAAAATGATATTTGTTTACAAAGAACAGAGAGAACAATGATTGCAGTAGATAGTATTCAGATGTAAAATAATGGACCGGGGTCCACACTAGTGGTGTCTCCAATAAGATAAATAACATGCTGGGTGAACAAATTACGGGCAATTGACAAATAAAGATTCAATACATATCATGATGATCACTATGAGATTTAATCAGGCATTACGACAAAGAACATAGACCGCCATCCAGCATGCATCTATGCCTAAATAGTCCACCTTCGGGTTAGCATTCGCACCTCCAGTATTAAGTTGCAAACAACAGACAATTGCATTAAGTACGGTGCGTAATGTAATCAACACAAATATCCTTAGACAAAGCATTGATGTTTTATCCCTAGTAGCACAAAGACATCCACAACCTTAGAACTTCTGTCACTGTCCCAGATTCAATGGAGGCATGATGCGCGTAATGTACACGTCCGTTGGGAACCCCAAAAGGAAGGTATGATGCGCACAAGCAAGCTCTCGTAAAGAAACCAAGGTTATCGAACCAGTAGAAGCCAAGAACACGTGAAGGTTGTTGGTGGAGGAGGTAGTGCGGCGCAACACCAGTGAAACCGGCGCCAACGTGGAACCTGCACAACACAATCAAAGTACTTTGCCCCAACGTAATAGTGAGGTTGTCAATCTCACCGGCTTGCTGAAAACAAAGGATTAAGCGTATCGAGTGGAAGATGGCGTTTGTTTGCAAAGAACAGTAAAAGCGAGAATGTATTCAGATGTAAAAGAATGGACCGGGGTCCACAGTTCACTAGTGGTGTCTCTCCAATAAGATAATTAACATGTTGGGTGAACAAATTACCGGGCAATTGACAAATAAAGATTCAATACATATCAACGATGATTACTATGTGATTTAATCAGGGCATTACGACAAAGTACATAGACCGCTATCCAGTATGCATCTATGCCTAAATAATCCACCTTCAGGTTATCATCCGAACCCCTTCCAGTATTAAGTTGTAAACAACAGATAATTGCATTAAGTATGGTGCGTAATGTAATCAACACAAATATCCTTAGACAAAGCATCAATGTTTTATCCCTAGTAGCAACAGCACATCCACAACCTTAGAACTTTCTGTCACTGTCCCAGATTCAATGGAGGCATGAACCCACTATCGAGCATAATTACTCTCTCTTGGAATTACAAGTATCAACTTGGCCAGAGCCTCTACTAGCAACGGAGAGCATGCAAGAACATAAACAACACATATATGATAGATTGATAATCAACTTAACATAGTATTCTCTATTCATCGGATCTCACCAAACACAACATGTAGCATTACAAATAGATGATCTTGATCATGTTAGGCAGCTCACAAGATCTAATACAATGAAAGCACAAGCGGAGAAGACAACCATCTAGCTACTGCTATGGACCCATAGTCCAAGGATGAACTACTCACGCATCAATCCGGAGGCGGGCATGATGATGTAGAGCCCTCCGGTGATGATTCTCCTCTCCGGCAGGGTGCCGGAGGCGATATCCTGAATCCCCCGAGATGGGACCGCGGCGGCGGCCTCTCGTAATGTTTTTCGTATCGTGGCTCTCGGTACAGGGGTTTCGCGACGGAGGCTTTAAGTAGGCGGAAGGGTAGGTCAAAGGCGTCACGAGGGGCCCACACTACAGGGCCGCGCGGCCGGGGGCCAGGCCGCGCCGCCCGGTGTGTCGCCACCTCGTGGCCCCACTGCCTCCCTTCGGTCTTCGGAAGCTTCGTGCAAAAATAGGCCCTGGACGTTGATTTCGTCCAATTCCGAGAATATTTCCTTACTAGGATTTCTGAAACAAAAACAGCAGAAAACAGGAACCGGCACTTCGGCATCTTGTTAATAGGTTAGTGCCGGAAAATGTAAAATAATGTTGTAAAGTGTGTATAAAACATTCAAGTATTGTAATAAAAGTAGCATGGAACATAAGAAATTATAGATACATTTGCGACGTATCAAGCATCCCCAAGCTTAGTTCCTACTCGTCCTCGAGTAGGTAAACGATAACACAAATAATTTCTGAAGTGACATGCTACCAACATAATCTTGATCAACATTATTGTAAAGCATATGAGATGAATGGAGTGATCTGAACAAAAGATTGCTAACAAAGATAATGACTAAGCAAATGAATCATATAGCAAAACTTTTCATGAATAGTACTTTCAAACAAGTATCAATAAGACTTGCATAAGAGCTAACTCATAAGCAATAAATTCATAGTAGAATGCATTGAAGCAACACAAAGGATGATTAAGTTTCAGCAATTGCTTTCAACTTGTAACATGTATATCTCATGGATATTTGTCAACATAGAGTAATATAACAGGTGCAATAAGTAAACATGTAAGAATCAATGCACACAGTTAACACAAGTGTTTGCTTCTAAGATAGAAAGGAATGGGTAAACTGACTCAACATAAAGTAAAAGATTGGCCCTTCGCAGAGGGAAGCATTGATTACTATTTTTGTGCTAGAGCTTTTTGTTTTGAAATCATAGAAACAATTTTGTCAACGGTAGTAATAATTCATATGTGCTATGCATAATACTTCCTACAAGTTGCATGTCTCATGCATAGAGTACCAATAGTGCTCGCACCTTGTCCTACTATCTCGGAAACACGGATTCTCATCGCATAACATATGCTTCAACCAAGTGTCACAAAGGGGTACCTCTATGCCGCCTGTACAAGTGTCTAAGGAGAAAGCACGCATTGGATTTCTCGCTTTTGATTATTCTCAACTTAGACATCCATACCGGGACAACATAGACAACAGATAATGGACTCCTCTTTTTAATGCTTAAGCATTCAACAATAGTTAATATTCTCATAAGAGATTGAGGTTGTATGTCCAAACTGAAACTTCCACCATGATACATGGCTTTAGTTAGCGGCCCAATGTTCTTCTCTAACATATGCATACTCAAACCATTTGATCGTGAAGTCCACTACTTCAGACAAGACGAACATGCATAGCATCTCACATGATATCCAACAAAGGTAAAGTTGATGGCGTCCCCAGAAAACATGGTTACCGCTCAACAAGCAACTTATAAGAATTAAGACACATAACTACATATTCATCACCACAATAGTTTTTAAGCTATTTGTCCCATGAGCTATATATTGTAAAGGTAGAGGAATGAAATTTAAAGGTAGCACTCAAGTAATTTACTTTGGAATGGCAGAAAAATACCACATAATAGGTAGATATGGTGGACACAAATGGCATGGAGTTTGGCTCAAGGTGTTTGGATGCACGAGAAGCATTTCCTCTCAGTACAAGGTTTGGGCTAGCAAGGTTGTTTGAAGCAAACACAAGTATGAACAGGTACAGCAAAACTCACACAAGAACATATTGCAAGCATTATAAGGCTCTACACTGTCTTCCTTGTTGTTCAAACACTTTACCCGAAAATATCTAGACTTAGAGAGATCAATCATGCAAACCAAATTAAACAAGCTCTACAGTAGTTCTTCATTAATAGATTAAACTACATGATGCAAGAGCTTAAACATGATCTAAGAGAGCTCAAACAATTGCCAAATTGTCAAACCATATGCATCATTTTCCAATTCCAACCAAATAGCAATTTAACGAAGCAATAAGCTTTCGCCATGAACATTAAAGCACAATTAAGAACACAAGTGTTCCATATGAAAAAGCGGAGCGTAATATCTCCAATATAAGAATGGCGAGATCCAACTTTATTAAAAACAAAATAAAAATAAAAACGAACCGACGCTCCAAGTAAAGAACATAAGAATGTGACGGAATAAAAATATAGTTTCACTAGAAGTGACCTGATAATGTTGTCGATGAAGAAGGGGATGCCTTGGGCATCCCCAAGCTTAGATGCTTGAGTCTTCTTAAACTATGCAGGGATGAACCACCGGGGCATCCCCAAGCCTTTCGCTCTTCTTGATCATAGTATATCATCCTCTTCTCTTGACCCTTGAAAACTTCCTTCACACAAACTTCAAGCAAACTCATGAGAGGGTTAGTGCATAACCACAAATTCACATATTCAGAGGTGACAAAATCATTATTAACACTTCTGGACATTGCACAAAGCTTCTGAAAGTTAATGGAACAAAGAAACTCATTCAACATAGCAAAAGCGGCAATGCGAAATAAAAGACAGAATCTGTCAAAAACAGAACAGTCCGTAAAGATGCATCTGAACTGGGCACTTAACTTGCTCAAATGGAAAAACTCAAAACTAATGAAAGTTGCGTACATATCTGAGGATCACGCTCGTAAATTTTCAGATTTTTTAAATTTTTTAAAGAGACTTGTGCCAGAATTCGTGACAGACAGCAATGCTGTTTCTGCGCAGCGATCCCAAATATAACATCAACTTTAGCATAGAAACTTTACTTGGCACAAAAACATGATAAGGAGAGGTTGCTACAGTAGTAAACAACTTCCAAGACTCAACAAAACAAAAATTGCTGTAGTAAAATAAACACATGGGTTATCTTCCAAGAAGTGCTTTTCTTTAACGCCTTTCAGCTAGGCGCAGAAAGTGAAAATCAAGTAACATCAAGAGATGGAGCATCAACATTGTTATTTTTCTTGCAAACACAACTTGTTGCAGAGGGTGCTTTAGGTGCTCCATTATCTAAATTTTCTATGGTGGTGCTAGGGGTTTTAGCAATTTTAGGCCTATAATAATTCTTTTGTTTAGGCACCTTAGAGGCATACATGAATTTTTGCTCTTTACCCACATAAGCTTTCTCCTTATACTTGAGAGAAGAAAAGGTTGAACCCAAGGTTCCCATAGCTTTTTCAAGTTCATCAATCCTATTGGTTTGATTATCCTGGACAACACAAGTTCCTAGGATACTAATTCTTTCATCAATTCCTCCTAAGGATTTATCAAGTTCATTAGTTTTATCAAGTAGCATTCCCAATTTAGTTTCAATACTTGGAAAATTTTTCTCTATGGTTTCCAATTTTTTCATAACATCCTCAAGAGAGATTTCAATTTTAACTTCATTAACAGGTGGTATTCCAACTAGACTCTCAATGATGCAACTAGCTTCTAAAGCGGGAGTACCTAGGAAATTACCTCCCGAAAGAGTATCAAGAACATACCTATTCCAACTAGATAAACCAACATAAAAGTTCCTAAGAAGGATAGTAGTGGAGTGTTTCTTAATGCACCTATGATGAGCATTACTAATTCTGTACCAAGCATCTTTAAAACGTTCTGGGAACCCCAAGAGGAAGGTATGATGCGCACAGAAGCAAGTTTCCCTCAGTATGAAACCAAGGTTTAATCGAACCAGTAGGAGCCAAGAAGCACGTTGAAGGTTGATGGTCGCGAAATGTGATGCGGCGCAACACCAGGGATTCCGGCGCCAACTAGGAACCTGCACAACACAACCAAAGTACTTTGCCCCAACGAAACAGTGAGGTTGTCAATCTCACCGGCTTGCTGTAACAAAGGATTAAACGTATCGAGTGGAAGATGTTTGCAAAGAAAACAGTAAAACAAGTAGATTGTATGCTATGGAAAGAATAGGACCGGGGTCCACAGTTCACTAGAGGTGTCTCTCCCATAAGATAAAAGCATGTTGGGTGAACAAATTACAGTCGGGCAATTGACAAATAGAGAAAGGCATAACAATGCATATACATGATATGGTAAATATAGTGAGATTTAATCCGGGCATTACGACAAAGTACATAGACCGCCATCCAACCGCATCTATGCCTAAAAAGTCCACCTTCAGGTTATCGTCCGAACCCCCTCCAGTATTAAGTTGCAAAGCAACAGACAATTGCATTAAGTATTGTGCGTAATGTAATCAATAACTACATCCTTAGACATAGCACCAATGTTTTATCCCTAGTGGCAACAGCACATCACAACCTTAGAACTTTCTGTCACTGTCCCAGGTATCAATGAAGGCATGAACCCACTATCGAGCATAATTACTCCCTCTTGGAGTTAAGAGTAAAAACTTGGCCAGAGCCTCTACTAATAACGGAGAGCATGCAAGATCATAAACAACACATGAACAATAGATTGATAATCACCATAATCATAGTACTCTCTATCCATCGGATCCCGACAAACACAACATATAGAATTACATATAGATGATCTTGATCATGTTAGGCAGCTCACAAGATCTAACAATGAAGCACAACAAGGAGAAGACGACCATCTAGCTACTGCTATGGACCCATGGTCCAGGGGTGAACTACTCACTCATCACTCCGAGGCGACCATGGCGGTGTAGAGTCCTCCGGGAGATGAATCCCTCTCCGGCAGGGTGCCGGAGGCGATCTCCCGAATCCCCCGAGATGGGATTGCGGCGGCGGCGTCTCTGTAAGGTTTTCCGTATCGTGGCTCTCCACTGGGGGTTTCGCGACGGAGGCTTTGGTAGGCGGAAGGTCAACGCGAGGGCCACACGAGGGGCCCAGGGGGCAGGTCGGCGCGGCGTGGGCTTGGGCCGCGCCGGCCTAGCCTCTGGCCACCTCGTGGCCCCACTTCGTTATCTCTTCGGTCTTGGAAGCTTCGTGCAAAAATAGGACCCTGGGCGAAAGTTTCGTCCAATTCCGAGAATATTTCTTTACTAGGATTTCTGAAACCAAAAACAGCAGAAAAAAGCAACTGGCTCTTCGGCATCTTGTTAATAGGTTAGTTCCAGAAAATGCATAAATATGACATATAATGTGCATAAAACATGTAGGTATCATCAATAAAGTAGCATGGAACATAAGAAATTATCGATACGTTGGAGACGTATCAGCATCCCCAAGCTTAGTTCTGCTCGTCCCGAGCAGGTAAAACGATAACAAAGATAATTTCTGAAGTGACATGCCATCATAATCTTGATCATACTATTTGTAAACATATGTAATGAATGCAGCGATCAAAGCAAAGGTAATGACATGAGTAAACAACTGAATCATATAGCAAAGACTTTTCATGAATAGTACTTCAAGACAAGCATCAATAAGTCTTGCATAAGAGTTAACTCGTAAAGCAATAAATCAAAGTAAAGGTGTTGAAGCAACACATAAGAAGATTAAGTTTCAGCGGTTGCTTTCAACTTGTAACATGTATATCTCATGGATATTGTCAACATAAAGTAGTATAACAAGTGCAATATGCAAGTATGTAGGAATCAATGCACAGTTCACACAAGTGTTTGCTTAAGGTGGAAGGAGATAGGTAAACTGACTCAACAATAAAAGTAAAAGAATGGTCCTTCGCAGAGGAAAGCATTGATTGCTGTATTTGTGCTAGAGCTTTTATTTTGAAAACATGAAACAATTTTGTCAACGGTAGTAATAAAGCATATGAGTTATGAAAATTATATCTTACAAGTTGCAAGCCTCACGCATAGTATACTAATAGTGCCCGCACCTCGTCCTACTTAACTTGGACTACCGGATCTTTGCATGCCATGTTTCAACCAAGTGTCACAAAGGGGTACCTCCATGCCGCCTGTACAAAGGTCCAAGGAGAATGCTCGCATTTCGGATTTCTCGCTTTTGATTATTCTCAACTTAGACATCCATACCGGGACAACATGGACAACAGATAATGGACTCCTCTTTAATGCATAAGCATGTAGCAAAGTTATTATTCTCATATGAGATTGAGGATATATGTCCAAAACTGAAACTTCCACCATGATTCATGGCTTTAGTTAGCGGCCCAATGTTCTTCTCTAACAATTTTGCATGCTCCAACCACTAAAATGATAGACCTTCAGACAAGACGGACATGCATAGCAACTCACATGATATTCAACAATAGTTGATGGCGTTCCCCAGAAACATGGTTATCGCACAACAAGCAACTTAATAAAATATAAAGTGCATAAGTACATATTCAATACTACGATAGTTTTTAAGGCTATTTTGTCCCATGAGCTATATATTGCAAAGGCGAATGATGGAATTTTAAAGGTAGCACTCAAGCAATTTACTTTGGAATGGCGGGTAAATACCATGTAGTAGGTAGGTATGGTGGACACAAATGGCATAGTAGTTGGCTCAAGGATTTTGGATGCATGAGAAGTATTCCCTCTCGATACAAGGTTTAGGCTAGCAAGGTTATTTGAAGCAAACTCAAGGATGAACAAGTGCAGCAAGACTCACATAAAAGACATATTGTAAACATTATAAGACTCTACACTGTCTTCCTTGTTGTTCAAAACTCAATACTAGATATTATCTAGACCTTAGAGAAACCAAATATGCAAATCAAATTTTAGCAAGCTCTATGTATTTCTTCATTAATGGGTGCAAAGCATATGATGCAAGAGCTTAAACATGAGCACAACAATTGCCAAGTATCACATTATCCAAGACATTTTAGAATTACTACATGTAGCATTTTCCAATTCCAACCATATAACAAATTAACGAAGAAGAAACTTCGCCTTGAACATTATGAGTAAAGCCTAAGGACACATGTGTCCATATGCAACAGCGGAGCGTGTCTCTCTCCCACAAAGTGAATGCTAGGATCCATCTTATTCAAACAAAAACAAAAACGAAAACAAACCGACGCTCCAAGTAAAGAACACCAGATGTGACTGAATAAAAATATAGTTTCAGGGGAGGAACCTGATGATGTTGTCGATGAAGAAGGAGATGCCTTGGGCATCCCCAAGCTTAGACGCTTGAGTCTTCTTAAAATATGCAGGGATGAACCACGGGGGCATCCCCAAGCTTAGAGCTTTCACTCCTCTTGATCTTAGTATATCATTCTCCTCTCTTGACCCTTGAAAACTTCCTTCACACCAAACTTCAAGCAAACTCATTAGAGGGTTAGTGCATCATTAATAATTCACACATTCAGAGGTGACACAATCATTATTTTCACTTCTGGACATTGCATAATGCTACTGGACATTAATGGATCAAAGAAATAAATCCAACATAGCAAAAGAGGCAATGCGAAATAAAAGGCAGAATCTGTCAAAAACAGAACAGTCCGTAAAGACGAATTTATAAATGGCACCAGACTTGCTCAAATGGAAAAACTCAAAACTAATGAAAGTTGCGTACATATCTGAGGATCACGCTCGTAAATTGGCAGATTTTTTCGAATTTTCTACAGAGAATTATGCCCAGATTCGTGACAGACAGCAATGCTGTTTCTGCGCAGCGATCCCAAATATAACATCAACTTTGACATAGAAACTTTACTTGGCACAAAAACATGATAAGGAGAGGTTGCTACAGTAGTAAACAACTTCCAAGACTCAATAAAACAAAAAATTGCTGTAGGTAAAAACATGGGTTGTCTCCCATAAGCGCTTTTCTTTAACGCCTTTCAGCTAGGCGCAGAAAGTGCAAATCAAGTAACATCGAGAGTAGAAGCATCAACATTATTACCTTGGGAGCTGGGAGTTTTCTCAACAATGCATTGTATCTGGTCTATATAAGTAACTCCTCTCTCATTGCTCCTAGGCTTACTATTCTCATCAAACAAATTTTCAGGAACAAGCCAAGCATAGTTATTTTCCAAAGCTTCATGCATCCCTAGTAGTTTACTAGGTATTGGCGCTTTAATTTCCCTACCATCATTAACATTATTAGTATACTTAATTCTATCCATATCCATCTTTTCAAGTATTTGTTTAAAATTAGGAAAGAAACCAAGCCTCTTATGCTTAATAAAAACTTTTCTAGCTTCTTTAACTATATCCTCAAATTCTCTAACAAGGACTTTTAAAACAAAATTTCTCTTTTCCCCCATCTCCATATCCGAAAGTGTAAGAAACATATGTTGTATTATGGGATTGAGATTAACAAATCTAGTTTCTAACATGTGTATCAAACAGGCAGAAGCACTTTCATAAGTAGGAGCAGTTTTTAATAATGGTATATCTTCAAAATCTTCATCCATACTAACATGGGTGAAAAATTCTTCTATATTATCTCTTCCAATGATACACCCTCGTCCTACCGGTATCTCTTCCAAAGTAAACTTAGGATTAAGCATGATGAAATAAGCAAAAAGTAAACTAGGCAAACAAAATAAAGACAAGTAACTAAGTTTTTAATTTTTTTGTGTTTTTGATATAGAGAGCAAGACAATAAATAAAGTAAAACTAGCAACTAATTTTTTGTGTTTTGATTTAGTGCAGCAAACAAAGTAGTAAATAAAATAAAGCAAGACAAAAAACAAAGTAAAGAGATTGAGAAGTGGAGACTCCCCTTGCAGCGTGTCTTGATCTCCGGCAACGGCGCCAAAACTGGCGTGTAGGACGTGGGAGTTAGAAATCTCGGGTGTAACTTTTCTTCAGGTCCCCGCAACGGCGCCAGAAAAAGTGCTTGATGCGCGTAGATGTACACGTCCGTTGGGAACCCCAAGAGGAAGGTATGATGCGCACAGTGGCAAGTTTTCCCTCAGTATGAAACCAAGGTTTAATCGAACCAGTAGGAGCCAAGAAGCACGTTGAAGGTTGATGGTCGCGAAATGTGATGCGGCGCAACACCAGGGATTCCGGCGCCAACTAGGAACCTGCACAACACAACCAAAGTACTTTGCCCCAACGAAACAGTGAGGTTGTCAATCTCACCGCTTGCTGTAACAAAGGATTAAACGTATCGAGTGGAAGATGTTTGCAAAGAAAACAGTAAAACAAGTAGATTGTATGCTATGGAAAGAATAGGACCGGGGTCCACAGTTCACTAGAGGTGTCTCTCCCATAAGATAAAAGCATGTTGGGTGAACAAATTACAGTCGGGCAATTGACAAATAGAGAAAGGCATAACAATGCATATACATGATATGGTAAATATAGTGAGATTTAATCCGGGCATTACGACAAAGTACATAGACCGCCATCCAACTGCATCTATGCCTAAAAAGTCCACCTTCAGGTTATCGTCCGAACCCCCTCCAGTATTAAGTTGCAAAGCAACAGACAATTGCATTAAGTATTGTGCGTAATGTAATCAATAACTACATCCTTTATCCCTAGTGGCAACAGCACATCACAACCTTAGAACTTTCTGTCACTGTCCCGTATCAATGAAGGCATGAACCCACTATCGAGCATAATTACTCCCTCTTGGAGTTAAGAGTAAAAACTTGGCCAGAGCCTCTACTAATAACGGAGAGCATGCAAGATCATAAACAACACATGAACAATAGATTGATAATCACCATAATCATAGTACTCTCTATCCATCGGATCCCGACAAACACAACATATAGAATTACATATAGATGATCTTGATCATGTTAGGCAGCTCACAAGATCTAACAATGAAGCACAACAAGGAGAAGACGACCATCTAGCTACTGCTATGGACCCATGGTCCAGGGGTGAACTACTCACTCATCACTCCGGAGGCGACCATGGCGGTGTAGAGTCCTGGAGATGAATCCCCTCCTCCCACAGGTGCCTGAGAAGATCTCCGAATCCCCGAGATGGGATTACTGCGGGCGGCGTTCTGTAGGTTTTCCGTGACCGTGGCTCTCGCAGGGGCTCGCGACGGAGGCTTTAAGTAGGCGGAAGGTCAACGCGAGGCCACACGAGGCCCAGGGCAGTCGGCGCGGCCAGTGGGCGCGCCGCCCAGCCTCCTCCGGCCACCTCGGCCCCACTGTTATCTCTTCGGTCTCTGGCTTGCAAAAATAGGACCCCGCGAAAGTTTCGTCAATTCCGAATATTCTTTACTAGGATTTCTGAAACCAAAAACAGAGAAAACAGAACGGCTCTTCGGCATCTTGTTAATAGGTTAGTTCCAAAATGCATAAATATGACATATAATGTGCATAAACATGTAGGTATCATCAATAAAGTAGCATGGAACATAAGAAATTATCGATACGTTGGAGACGTATCATGTACCAAGCATCTTTAAAACTTTCTCCACCTTGTTGCTTAAAAGAACGAACTTCAACTTCAGGATTACTCATTTAGCAGAATAAAGTAAACTAGCAAATAAAGTAAAGACAAGTAATTAATTTTTTGTGTTTTTGATATAGAGAACAAGACAGTAAATAAAGCTAGCAACTAATTTTTTTGTGTTTTGTTTAAGTGCAGCAAACAAAGTAGTAAATAAAATAAAGCAAGACAAAAACAAAGTAAAGAGATTGGAAGTGGAGACTCCCCTTGCAGCGTGTCTTGATCTCCCCGGCAACGGCGCCAGAAAAAGTTGCTTGATGCGCGTAATGTACACGTCCGTTGGGAACCCCAAGAGGAAGGTATGATGCGCACAGCGACAAGTTTTCCCTCAGAAAGAAACCAAGGTTATCGAACCAGAGGATCCAAGAAGCACGTGAAGGTTGTTGGTGGAGGAGTGTAGTGCGGCGGCAACACCAGTGAAACCGGCGCCAACGTGGAACCTGCACAACACAATCAAAGTACTTTGCCCCAACGTAACAGTGAGGTTGTCAATCTCACCAGCTTGCTGAAAACAAAGGATTAAGCGTATCGAGTGGAAGATGGTGTTTGTTTGCAAAGAACAGTAAAAGCAGTAGAATGTATTCAGATGTAAAAGAATGGACCGGGGTCCACAGTTCACTAGTGGTGTCTCTCCAATAAGATAACTAACATGCTGGGTGAACAAATTACAGGCGAGCAATTGACAAATAAAGATTCAATACATATCAACGATGATTACTATGTGATTTAATCAGGGCATTACGACAAAGTACATAGACCGCTATCCAGCATGCATCTATGCCTAAATAATCCACCTTCAGGTTATCATCCGAACCCCTTCCAGTATTAAGTTGTAAACAACAGATAATTGCATTAAGTATGGTGCGTAATGTAATCAACACAAATATCCTTAGACAAAGCATCAATGTTTTATCCCTAGTAGCAACAGCACATCCACAACCTTAGAACTTTCTGTCACTGTCCTAGATTCAATGGAGGCATGAACCCACTATCGAGCATAATTACTCCCTCTTGGAGTTACAAGTATCAACTTGGCCAGAGCCTCTACTAGCAACGGAGAGCATGCAAGAACATAAACAACACATATATGATAGATTGATAATCAACTTAACATAGTATTCTCTATTCATCGGATCTCACCAAACACAACATGTAGCATTACAAATAGATGATCTTGATCATGTTAGGCAGCTCACAAGATCTAATACAATGAAAGCACAAGCGGATAAGACAACCATCTAGCTACCGCTATGGACCCATAGTCCAAGGATAAACTACTCACGCATCAATCCGGAGGCGGGCATGATGATGTAGAGCCCCGCCGGTGATGATTCCCTCTTATGTTCCATGCTACGTTATTGATGATATCTACATGTTTTATGCACATTATATGGCATCGTATTTACGCATTTTCCGAAATAACCTATTAACAAGATGTCAAGAGCTGCTTGTTGTTTTCTCATTGCTGCTTCGTAAATCCTAAGAACGAAATATCATCCTCGGAATTGGACGAAATCAACGCCTGTGGTCCTATTTTTGCAGCTTCCAGAAGACCGAAGGAGAGTCGAAGTGGGGCCACAAGGTGGCCAGACACCAGGGCGGCTGCCCAGGCCCCGGCCGCCGACCTATGGTGTGGGCCCCTCGTGCCGCCCTTTGACCTACCCTTCCGCCTACAAATAGCTTCCGTCGCGAAACCCCCCGTGACCGAGAGCCACGATACGGAAACCTTCCATAGACGCCGCCGCCGCGAATCCCATCTCGGGGATTCAGGAGACCCCCGGCACCCTGCCGGAGAGGGGATTCATCTCCTTGAGGACTCTACACCGCCATGGTCGCCTCCGGAGTGATGAGTGAGTAGTTCACCCCGGACTATGGGTCCATAGCAGGAGCTAGATGGTCGTTCTCTTCCTAATTGTGCTTCATTGTTGGATCTTGTGAGCTGCCTAACATGATCAAGACCATCTATCTGTAATACTATATGTTGTGTTTGTCGGGATCCGATGGATGGAGAATACTATGTTATGGTGATTATCAATCTATTGTTTATGTGTTGGTTATGATCTTGCATGCTCTCCGTTATTAGTAGAGGCTCTGGGCCAGGTTTTTGCTCTTAACTCCAAGAGGGAGTATTTATGCTCGATAGTGGGTTCATGCCTTCATTGACACTTGGGAGACAGGAAGTTCTAAGGTTGTGATGTGCTGTTGCCACTAGGGATAAAACATTGATTCTATGTCTAAGAATGTAGTTGTCGATTACATTACGCACCATACTTAATGCAATTGTCTGTTGCTTTGCAACTTAATACTGAATGGGGTTCTGATGATAACATGAAGGTGGACTTTTTAGGCATAGATGCAAGCTTGGATGGCGGTCTATGTACTTTGGTCGTAATGCCCAATTAAATCTCACTATATTTTTCATATCATGTATATGCATTGTTATGTCTTCATATTTGTCAATTGCCCGACCTGTAATTTGTTCACCCTAACATGCTTTTATCTTATGGGAGAGACAACTTCTAGTGAACCGTGGACCCCGGTCCTATTCTTTACATCGCATACACTCACCGCAATACTTGTTTTACTGTTTTCTTGCAAACACTCATCTTCCACACAATACGGTAATCCTTTGTTACAGCAAGCCGATGAGATTGACAACCTCATTGTTTCGTTCGCTGGGGCAAAGTACTTTGGTTGTGTTGTGCAGGTCCCACGTTGGCGCCGGAATCCCCGGTGTTGCGCTCGCATCACATTTCGCCACCATCAACCTTCAACGTGCTTCTGGGCTCCTCCTGGTTCGATTAAACCTTGGCTTCTTTCTTCTGAGGGAAAACTTGTCGCTGTGCGCATCATACCTTCCTCTTGGGGTTCCCAACGAACGTGTGAGTTAAGTACGCCAAAGAAGCTCTTTTTCTCGTGCCGCTAAGCCGGGAGATCAAGACACGCTGCAAGGGGAGTCTCTCATCTTCAATCTCTTTACTTTGTTTTTGTCTTGCTTTATTTTATTTACTACTTTGTTTGCTGCACCTAAACAAAACAAAAAAAAATTAGTTGCTAGTTTTACTTTATTTATTGTCTTGCTCTCTATATCAAAAACACAAAAAAATTAGTTACTTGTCTTTACTTTATTTGCCTAGTTTACTTTTTTGCTTATTTCATCATGCTTAATCCTAAGTTTACTTTGGAAAAGATACCGGTAGGACGAGGGTGTATCATTGGAAGAGATAATATAGAAGATTTTTTCACCCATGTTAGTATGGATGAAGATTTTGAAGATATACCATTATTAAAAACTGCTCCTACTTATGAAAGTGCTTCTGCTTGTTTGATACACATGTTAGAAACTAGATTTGTTAATCTTAATCCCATAATACAACATATGTTTCTTACACTTTCGGATATGGAGATGGGGAAAAGAGAAATTTTGTTTTAAAAGTCCTTGTTAGAGAATTTGAGGATATAGTTAAAGAAGCTAGAAAGTTTTTATTAAGCATAAGAGGCTTGGTTTCTTTCCTAATTTTAAATAAATACTTGAAAATATGGATATGGATAGAATTAAGTATACTAATAATGTTAATGATGGTAGGGAAATTAAAGCGCCAATACCTAGTAAACTACTAGGGATGCATGAAGCTTTGGAGAATAACTATGCTTGGCTTGTTCCTGAAAATTTGTTTGATGAGAATAGTAAGCCTAGGAGCAATGAGAGAGGAGTTACTTATATAGACCAGATACAATGCATTTTTGAGAAAACTCCCAGCTCCCAAGGTAATAATGTTGATGCTTCTACTCTCGATGTTACTTGATTTGCACTTTCTGCGCCTAGCTGAAAGGCGTTAAAGAAAAGCGCTTATGGGAGACAACCCATGTTTTTACTACAGAAATTTTTTGTTTTATTGAGTCTTGGAAGTTGTTTACTACTGTAGCAACCTCTCCTTATCATGTTTTTTGTGCCAAGTAAAGTTTCTATGTCAAAGTTGATGTTATATTTGGGATCGCTACGCAGAAACAGCATTGCTGTCTGTCACTAATCTGGGCACAAGTCTCTGTAGAAAATTCGAAAATCTGCCAATTTACGAGCGTGATACTCATATATGTACGTAACTTTCATTAGTTTTGAGTTTTTCCATTTGAGCAAGTCTAGTGCCACTTTAAAATTCTTCTTTACGAACTGTTCTGTTTTTGACAGATTTTGCCTTTTATTTCGCATGCCTGTTTTGCTATGTTTGATGAATTTCTTTGATCCATTAATGTCCAATGAGTTTTGTGCAATGTCCAGAAGTGAAAATAATGTTTGTGTCACCTCTGAATATGTGAATTATTAATTGTGCACTAACCCTCTAATGAGTTTGCTTGAAGTTTGGGTGTGAAGGAAGTTTTCAAGGGTCAAGAGAGGAGTATGATATACTATGATCAAGAGGAGTGAAAGTTCTAACTTGGGGATGCCCCGTGGTTCACCCCTGCATATTTTAAGAAGCGTCTAAACTTGGGGATGCCCAAGGCATCCTCTTCTTCATCGACAACATCATCGGGTTCCTCCCCCGAAACTATATTTTTATTCATCACATCTTGTGTTCTTTACTTGGACCGTCGGTTTGTTTTCGTTTTGTTTTTGTTTGAATAAAATGGATCCTAGCATTCACTTTGTGGGAGAGAGACACGCTCCGTTGTTGCATATGGACAAATATGTCCTTAGGCTTTACTCATAATGTTCAAGGCGAAGTTTCTTCTTCGTTAAATTGTTATATGGTTGGAATTGGAAAATGCTACATGTAGTAATTCTAAAATATCTTGGATAATGTGATACTTGGCAATTGTTGTGCTCATGTTTAAGCTCTTGCATCATATGCTTTTGCACCCATTAATGAAGAAATACATAGAGCTTGCTAAAATTTGGTTTGCATATTTGTCTCTCTAAGGTCTAGATAATATCTAGTATTGAGTTTTGAACAACAAGGAAGACGGTGTAGAGTCTTATAATGTTTACAATATGTCTTTTATGTGAGTTTTGCTGGACCGGTTCATCCTTGAGTTTGCTTCAAATAACCTTGCTAGCCTAAACCTTGTATCGAGAGGGAATACTTCTAATGCATCCAAAATCCTTGAGCCAACCACTATGCCATTTGTGTCCACCATACCTACCTACTACATGGTATTTCTCCATCATTCCAAAGTAAATTGCTTGAGTGCTACCTTTAAAATTCCATCATTCACCTTTGCAACATATAGCTCATGGGACAAAATAGCCTTAAAAACTATCGTAGTATTGAATATGTACTTATGCACTTTATCTCTTATTAAGTTGCTTGTTGTGCGATAACCATGCTTCTCGGGAGACGCCATCAACTATTCTTTGTTGAATATCATGTGAGTTGCTATGCATGTCCTTCTTGTCTGAAGTAAGAGAGATCTACCACCTTAATGGTTGGACATATTGTTAGAGAAGAACATTGGGCCGCTAACTAAAGCCATGAATCATGGTTGAAGTTTCAGTTTTGGACATATATCCTCAATCTCATATGAGAATAATAATTGTTGCTACATGCTTATGCATTAAAGAGAAGTCCATTATCTGTTGTCCATGTTGTCCCGGTATGGATGTCTAAGTTGAGAATAATCAAAAGTGACAAATCCAAAATGCGAGCTTTTTCCTTAGACCTGACGGCATGGAGGTACCCCTTTATGACACTTGGGTTGAAACATGGCATGCAAAGATCCGGTAGTCCAAGCTAAGTAGGACGAGGTGCGGGCACTATTAGTCTACTATGCATGAGGCTTGCAACTTGTAAGATATAATTTACATAACTCATATGCTTTATTACTACCGTTTGACAAAATTGTTTCATGTTTTCAAAATAAAAAGCTCTAGCACAAATACAGCAATCGATGCTTTCCTCTTTGAAGGACCATTCTTTTACTTTTATTGTTGAGTCGGTTTACCTATCTCTCTCCACCTTAAGAAGCAAACACTTGTGTGAACTGTGCAATGATTCCTACATACTTGCATATTGCACTTGTTATATTACTTTATGTTGACAATATCCATGAGATATACATGTTATGAGTTGAAAGCAACCGCTGAAACTTAATCTTCTTTTGTGTTGCTTCAATACCTTTACTTTGATTTATTGCTTTATGAGTTAACTCTTATGCAAGACTTATTTATGCTTGTCTTGAAGTACTATTCATGAAAAGTCTTTGCTTTATGATTCGCTTGTTTACTCATGTCATTACCATTGTTTTGATCGCTGCATTCATTACATATGTTTACAAATAGTATGATCAAGATTATGATGGCATGTCACTTCGGAAATTATCTTTGTTATCGTTTTACCTGCTCGGGACGAGCAGAACTAAGCTTGGGGATGCTGATACGTCTCCAACGTGACGATAATTTCTTATGTTCCATGCTACATTATTGATGATATCTACATGTTTTATGCACATTATATGTCGTATTTACGCATTTTCCTGAACTAACCTATTAACAAGATGCCAAGAGCCGCTGCTGTTTTCTTTCTCGCTGTTTTTGGTTTCGTAAATCCTAGTACCCAAATATCCCCGAATTGACGCAAATCAACGCCCGTGTCCTATTTTTGCACGAAGCTTCCAAAGACCGAAGGAGAGTCGATGGGGCTAGCGAGAGGTGGCGACACCACAGGCGGCGCGGCCCAGGCTCCCGCCGCGCCGACCTATGGTGTGGGCCCCTCGTACGCCTCTTGACCTGCCCTTCCGCCTACAAACAGCTTCCATCGCGAAACCCCAGACCGAGAGCCAATACACGGAACCTTCCGAGACGCGCGCCGTCGAATCCCATCTCGGGGGATTCAGAAGATCGCCTCCCCTCCCGGAGAGGGGATTCATCTCCGGGAGGACTCCTACACCGCCATGGTCGCCTCCGGAGTGATGAGTGAGTAGTTCACCCTGGACTATGGGTCCATAGCAGTAGCTAGATGGTCGTCTTCTCCTAATTGTGCTTCATTGTTGGATCTTGTGTGCTGCCCAACATGATCAAGATCATCTATCTGTAATACTATATGTTGTGTTTGTCGGGATCCGATGGATAGCGAATACTATGTTATGGTGATTATCAATCTATTGTTTATGTGTTGTTTATGATCTTGCATGCTCACCGTTATTAGTAGAGGCTCTGGCCAAGTTTTTACTCTTAACTCCAAGAGGGAGTATTTATGCTCGATAGTGGTTCATGCCTTCATTGACACCTGGGACAGTGACAGAAAGTTCTAAGGTTGTGATGTGCTGTTGCCACTGGGGATAAAACATTGATTCTATGTCTAAGGATGTAGTTGTCGATTACATTACGCACCATACTTAATGTAATTGTCTGTTGCTTTGCAACTTAATACTGAATGGGTCGGATGATAACCTGAAGGTGGACTTTTTAGGCATAGATGCAGTTGGATGGCGTCTATGTACTTTGTCGTAATGCCCAATTAAATCTCCTCCCTATATTTATCATATCATGTATATGCATTGTTATGCCCTTCTCTATTTGTCAATTGCCCGACCGTAATTTGTTCACCCAACATGCTTTTATCTTATGGGAGAGACACCTCTAGTGAACCGTGGGACCCCGGCCCTATTCTTTACATCGCATACACCCATCGTAATACTTGTTTTACTGCTTTTCTTGCAAACAATCAT